>OY755039.1:61622946-62070446 GCA_963576565.1 Aspidapion aeneum | reverse complement strand
CATCATTTTGTTGGATTCACTTATAGTTCTTTTAATGTGTGCTTTAAAAGTCAATTTTTCATCTAAAATTACTCCCAGATCCCTTATCTCCTGCACTCGATCTAAATTTTCGTTGTTAAGTTTGTATGTATAATCTACCTTGTTTACCCTTTTCGAAAACGACACCCGAAAGCACTTTGAGGTGTTTAGAAAAAGGCTGTTTTTTTTGCAGTAGTTTTCAAGGCGATTAAGATCTTCCTGAAGCTTTTGGCAGTCATCCTGGGACTCTATTTTTTTGTATGTTTTTACATCGTCCGCAAAAACCAGAAATTTGCTGTGCTTAAAGCATTCTTTAATTGTATTAATATAAATTATGAAAAAGAGTGGACCAAGATGGCTACCCTGCGGAACTCCTGAAGTTACTGAAATGGGTTCTGATTGGTGTCCAGCAACTACTACTGTACTTTCTCTGTCTAAAATATAAGAATTAGTCAACCGAATAAGAGCTGTATCCACCCCGACATCAGCAAGTCTATCCAACAAAATTTGCTGAGAGACGTAGTCTGAGAAGCACAGTAGGTTCGTTTCCAAAGACCTCTGCGGGCAGAAACCATGCTGTTCCTCCATTATCTCTCATTTCACATTAGGCAATATTCGATCATAAATAACTTTTTCTAACATTTTACCGAAAATACATAATTTAGTCACTGGCCTGTAATTTTTAACATCCTCTCTAGGACCACTTTTAAATATAGGTGTTATTTCGCTTACTTTCCACTTTTTTGGAAATACTCCGCTCATCAAGGATTTATTAAATTAAATGTTCAAGGGCGTCGCTAACTGATTTGCGCATCTTTTAATAAAAATGGGAGGAATCCCATCTGGTCCTGCACCTTTGTTAATTTTTAAGTTCTGAGATAAATTCAAAATTTTCTGCTGTGATACTAACTCCACCGAAGCAAAGTATTTATCATCAAAGTTTTTAATTTTTGTCTTGGGTTGGACATAAACACTACGAAAGTATGATGCGAACAAGTCAGCGACGTCCTTGCCCCCCTTTGAAGAAGCAGTGTCGTATTTTACCAAATTAGGAATCACAATATTAATGTTTTTCTTGTTTTTAATGAAGTTCCAAAACTTTTTTGCATTTTCCGAGATGTCCGACTCAATACTTTCTATGTATTTTCTGTAGTCGTTTTTTATCATATGCTTGGACAATGTACGCAACTCACAAAATCTATTGTATGCCGCTGGGTCGTTGTATACTTTATATTTTTTGTGAAATTTTAGTTTTTCTTTAATTACTTTGATGGTTTCAAAACCAAGATAAACGGGAAATTTACCTGTAACTACTCGGGCTGGAATATATCGCTTGATGGCGATATTAAGGATATTATAAAAGCGTTCAACGAGTATATCCACGTGATCTCCCGATAGCCGTTGTTCCCAATCAATCTGCGACAGGTAGCGATTTATTTGATCGTAGTTATCTTTTTTAAAATTGTATATTTTTCTATCTTTTGGATTTAAAGACTTGATGCAAGATACGTTGCAGAAAAATTCAATTGCTTTATGATGAGTATTTTCATCCACTTAGCAACTTAATGACTGCTCTAGGTTGGATACAATATCTTCGTTACAAAGTACCAAATCGAGAATTCTATCATTGCAATTTTTTAAATTATTAAATTGAATAAGATTTAGATAAGAGAATGTATCAAGAAGCTCGGAAAACTTGTTTCCGGATTGAGCAGGCTCAAGATAAGTTTCATTTGTTATTGTTTGCCAACTTACCGAGGATATGTTAAAATCTCCAACGATCAGAACAGAATTGCCCTTTATAGTCTCTTCGTGCTTTGTTAAACCACTTAAAAATGTGGCCATCGAAAAATCACATGCTGGTGGAATGTAAACACAGCAAACTAAAACACTTTTCCCACTAGGTAATGTGATTGAAACCCAGATGTCCTCAGAATCAAGCTCTAGATCAGAACGTCTATTACACTCGAATGTTGATTTTACAGCAATTAGGCAACCTCCTACTTCTCGCGTTTTAGATCCTGTGCTCTCTCTATCCCTACGATAGACTACGTAGTTATTGCTGAAGAGTTCATTTGATTGTAATCCTCCATTTAACCATGTTTCAGTAAGGCAAATGACATCGTAGTCACTCGCAATTAGGTTTTGATTAAAAATATCGGTTTTAGTCCGAAGACCTTGAGTGTTTTGGTAGTATATGTGCATTTTTTGCGCCATTGTAACTGTAGATGTTTATCGCTAAATAGGGTGGATGATTACAGCTTTTTTAGGACCTCAGTATCACTAACATGTATAATACGAGAAGTATCATCTTTTCGCATAAAGATCATTCCATTTTTTGTCCAAGTATATTTATAATTTTTGGTTTTACCTGTAGATCTCGCGTCTTTAAACAGAATTTTGTTAGGTAGTGTGAGGTGCTCATTCACATAAAAACTGTCGGATAGTCCTTGTATTTTTATGATGGCAGAACCATTTTCTTTTAATATATGTTTTTGCTTTGCAGCTTCAAGAAAGTTATCTTTCTCTCGACGGGAGATAAAGCGAACAATTATATTTTTGGTTTTATTTTTAGAGTTTTTATTCAGTTGAACTCTAGTGACGGACTCAATCTTGCTCTGATTTACTTCTTGGGAGATGTATTTTCCTATTTCTTTAAAAACTTCATTTAAGTTTTCGTTTTCCTTTTCGGGAATGGCCTGGATTTCGATATTATTAAGGCGTCCCAATTGGTCAAGATCGTTTAGTTTGCTTTCTAGAACTGAAACTTTCTGCTTAAGATTTAAATTCTCGTTAATAAGCCTGTCTGTAGAATGCATCCATTCATTCAACTGATTTAATTTCAATTCGAAATCTGACACCTTATCCGAGCAGAAAGTAACCGAGTTACATAGACAGCCTTGTTGTTCTTTCATCTCACGTAACTCCGATTTTAAACCCTCAATCGCACTCAGCAAGTCATCGTTGGATGCTCTCGAAAATTGCGTTTGATCCGGTTCACTGTAGGGCATGCTGCGAAAGGGTTGACTATTATCATTTGCTGTTTGAATGTTGTTAATGGCCCCAGGCGTAGGTGGCGCCCCTGGTAGGTGCGACGAGCGCGCCCCTGACGTGCGACGTCGCTCGGTAACCCAATCTGTACTTCGGCGACAGTCCGTACATTTCCACGAGCTCCCATCTTTTCGCAGGCCGTCGAGCTGATTGGCGCTTAAACCGATACATGCTCTGTGATAAAAACGATCACAAAAACCGCCACACTGAATGCCGGGCTTCCTTCGATTTACGTTTTCATCACAAATTTTACAAGGTGGCGTATGGCTACTCATAATTATTTTATCACTTTGTGTAATTAAACCACTTTTATTTTTAATAATTTCAATGTAAAAACACAGCTCTTTTTCTAAAGGTTTGGATATTAAGATCACAATTTTCGGTTGTGTTTAACTAGCAAAATTTTAATTTATTGCAAGAGAACGATACACATACGTCCGCACCGACCGTTCGCTAAGTGAAGTATCTATTTAGAATAAGTGAATTCTTATGAATGGTAAGTGGGAATTTTTCTCAGTGTATATATTTTTATATTCAGTTATTTTTACATTCCTAGCCCGCACAGCAATGGCTAGAGAAGGTATTGTTTTTAAGGAATTTTTTTTTAGATAACGCCGAAAATGTGTTATTTGGGTGTATTTTGACCTATCCTAACCTAACCCGCTGAACCAATTTTTATAAAATTTTCTGGAAAAATAGTGTTTGACACTCTTACGAGCTGATTAGATTTTGGTCAAAATCCAATAATGCTAATGACAGGTTTTTTGACAATTAAAAATTTTAAAAATGCTAATTTTTTACCGAAGTATCGCATCAATATGATGCCTACATTCGGCACAATATAATTTGTGTTATAACCAAAAACTTTGTAGGAGCTTTAGTTGCTGAGATATTTATAAAAAACTGTTTTCAAGGCTGATTATCAAAGCTTCACTTGAAATGTGCTAATAGGTTAGCTAGGAAGGTATCAGATCTGTCATAGATCCATTTATTTGTCCAACTCTTTTGAGATTTTTTTTAAAGACCAAAGTGCTGCAGGACCATACCAAAAACCCTCGTAGCTTAAAAAACGGCTTGCTATATCAAGATGTCGTTTCAAAAATCGAGCATTGCAAGTGGGGATTAGTGTTTTTATATCTCCCCGAGAAATACCTGAAACGCGCCAAAAACCTCAACCATAGGACACCCTGTACATATTTTTCTAAAATGTCCGAGAGGTATATTGTCTTCCAGATGTTTGGGGACTGCCCTGCCGTATTGGTGCATTTCCTGATTCCAATATTAATATTATGAATTTTAAAAATTAATTTTTATTAATAAAGTTTTTTGATAGTAATTATATGACACAATGTGTATCATAAAGGTGTGTGAGTATGAGTAAAAATACAAAAAGTCGAAGTTTTTACCTTCACTTGTAATATTTCAGTGGTGTACCCATGAAATCAAGAAAACAGTTTAAACAGAACGATCGGCGCTTTATACTTTTACTTTATTTTTGGGATTTTTTTTTACTTTTATACTTATAATCTACAATATTTTTAAAAAATTGAAGCCCCATACAGCAAAATTTGGGCAGATATCTATAATTTTAACTATAAGAAACCTTTTATTTTGAAATTTGTATAGGAGAATTTGGCTTTACTTTTATCTCAACTTTTTTTACGGAATACAATTTTCGCGTACTTGGCATGAAATGTCTTTGTTATGATTTTACTCATTTTTTAAATGATTTGGATAACATTTAAATTTTAAAGTAGTAAAATATGCGGAACATTGTTCAAAACTTTTGCAATGCCTGGAATGCCTTATTAAAAATGTTGAGGTTTTTAAATTTTTTTCTATGGTTTTATCATACTTCTTATCTGCCTTCTAAAGCTCAGCTTTCTAGTGTTCCTGGAAGTGGGCAATGTTTTACTTTAATGTTTTTAAATTTTTTCCTATAGTTTTATTATAGTTTCTATCAGTCTTCCAATGCTTACCTCTCTAGCTTTCCTGGAAGTGGGAAATGTTACTTTTCATAATCTTACATTTATAGGGGAGGGAAGTTGATTAAAATATTTGGGTTTTTTAATTTTTTTCTATAGTTTTATCATAGTACCTATCAATCTTCAGCTCTCTAGCGTTTCTGGAAGTGGACAATGTTACTTTTACATAACTTTCTATTTATAGGGGAGTGAAGCAAATAAAAATTTTATGGTTTTTAAATGTTTTTCTACAGTTTTATCATATTTGCTATCAGCCTGCTAAAGCTCAGCTCTCTAGCGCTTCCGGAAGTGGGCAATGTTACTTTTACATAACTTTACATGTATAGGGGAGGGAAATAATAAAAGGGTTTGGTAATAATTTTTATCAGTCTGCCAAATTTCAGTAGTATTTGATGATGATCTATACATGAGTGAGTGAATGATTTTGACGTTTTTTGAAACTTCGTAACTACTTTACTACTTTATGGAACTCTAAGAAATGGAGAGGTTGTTAACTCTATGATGGACTACGACTGTGAAAAGTATCAGTTTTGTGGCTCATTCCGAAGCTTTAGAGGTCACATATGGGCTGAAATGTTTCAAGAAAAAATGGTACAGGAGTTTACCAAACTTGGCGGGGCACTGCGGTGCCACCAGATTCGCAAAACCAAAGCAAAGAAAAACAAGCAACCTTACTGTGTTCTGAAAGATAAAACTTATTTATAAAAAAAAATCTTACACGAGTATTCAGGGAAATAATTTTTTGTAGCGCACGCTACTGAATATTTCCCATAAATATTTTGTGCAGAAAAGTCCAGCAGGTGCATGCATTTTTTAGTCGTCTGGACACACAACCGCTCTTTTTTAGAAATGTCCCCCACTATAATTTAGCAGACGCGCCTTTCCAGAAACACCTTTAAAACTGAGGAAAAAATAAACTTTTTTATTACAGACAAACATGTCTTCTGCAGAAACACTACTTCGTTTATTTAATATTTTTGCTTTTTTGGAGTTTGAACAAAAATTCAACATTATTCAACAAACTTTTAATAATGTGGAAAGGATACTTGACAGAATTAGTTTTGTTTTATTGATGCTAAAGTTTGCTAAAAGATGTTATTTTTTGAGATCAAGCTACTTAAATTATAAAAAGTCCTGTTTTAGACAAGTTTCAGGTAAGACTAATTAGGTATATTAGTGAATTATTAATTAGAAAGTTGATTAAAGTAAACCGTTCTTTATTTCTGCAAGATTCAAGAACTTCAAAACAACTAGTTTTGTTATATTTATCTGCATTTTTGTATTGCATTTCTAAGCTTTTAAAAATTATAGTTTTTAAATATATGACGTTCTAAATGCATTTAAAATTAGCATTTATTTTTTTATTATATTTTCGAAAATAAGATTTTTCTTCAAAACCATTTTTTAAAAAACTTTTTTTTGTGAAAAGCGTTTTGTTCAAGAATGTGATCAAATTACATTACATCAAATCACCCTAACCTAATCTATCTTATACAGGGTGTTCCAAAAAATACGGACAAAATGTTTTTTATTATAACTTTTGAACTATCACAGATTTTAGTAAAATAAACTGCACACTGCAGAAATCTGATAAGGCTTATAAGCACTAAAAAATGTTAGCCTGCCGTCTTAAAATCCAAGAGTGCAAACAAAATCCAACTTGGCCTTTTAAAAAGGCTCGTATATTATTGTGCTCCGAAAATTGTTGAAATTAATTAATTTATTAGAAAGCTTTTTTTAAAAAGGATTATAAGATTGCTTGCTTCATTTTATCTGCATTTTACTAAACCGATTTTGAATAAAAATACCCGTTTATTTATAATTATTTTTAATGAAATTTTTCGACTTTTTTTGAATGGCTAGAAAAGCTTTGTCTTCGCCGCGCATAGCATTAAACCTGAAGGTTTTTCACGTAAGAAAGGATGCAGAATCCGAAATTATAAAGAAATAAAAAAAAATAAGTTAGACATACCATAGTCGTAGATTTCTTAAATAAAATTTTACGTTTCGAATATTCTGTTGCTAATTTAAATTTTGGACACAGTGCGAATGATATGTAATAAATTAATTAAAAAAAAATTGAGATGACGAAAACAAAAAAAAAAATTGGATACCCGCTTTGGAAAACCAGTATAAGCTAAGGTGCAGTGTGTCTGAGCGAAAAATCTAACTTCAGTATGGAGACAGACTAAGTCATTAAGTTAGTCTCAGTAGGTATGATGTCTAACAAGGCAGTAACATCGATGTATACCATGAAGGATAATATATGAATTACATTTGGGGGAGGGTCTCACCACACCTCACCACGGGTAATTGTGGCAACTTGTGCCGGTGCCGATCAAATTAGCCGCCGGGCCAACTCGCTGCTGAACGGGCCAACTCGACGTCTTAGTTGCTGTTTGCAATTTTGACAAGTGTTTAGAGTTTCGGTAGCAATGCAATTTTTTTTTATAACAAAAAAATTCAAAATCACAGACTTTCTTATTTATGAGCCGATATACATGTATAAAATTTGGTAGTATAGGGTGTACTTATAAGATCAAATTTCAAAAATAATACATACTTATCGGTTCATAAATAGAAACGGCCGCAATTTTGATTTTTCCAAAGTTTAAATAAAAATCATAATCAGCAACATTAAACACCACAAAGTTCCAAAACTAAATATAATTTGGGATTTCAGGGGGGATTTGAGAACGAGCCCGAAAATACTTTATGCAGTCTTTGACTACACTCCACAAATTCCTTTGATATGTACTAATTATTTTTATTTTTGTTTTAGATATCTGCAATAAAACACAGCCAAATTTAAAACAAATAATTAGAAAAAAATGTGGCTCTTGTAAACGGTTATTAGATTAAAGGCATATATTTTATAAATATTTTATATTTTTCTAGTATATAGTCAAGTATAATTTAATTTATGTTATTGGTTGTTAATCAATATTCTGCAGTTTCCCTGTAATACCTACTAGGTTACAGTTGCCTAAATCGTACCATTTTTTGGTTTTTATTTTTTTTCTTAAAAACCAATAACTCTAATTATTTTTTTTTTAAATTCAGAACGATAGATTAGCCGTTTGGACACCTACAAGCAATTTTGAAAATTAAGTATTTTATTAAACATTGGAAAAACAAGACCTTTTGTAAGGTGTTGCAAACGGTACGATTTGTGACACTGGATGCCTAAAGCGTACCAGCGGGTTCCTAAATCGTACCAGTGGGCTGTGTGTAAATGCGTCATTAACACTCGGTTGTCAGTCATCAAGTATTTACGTTGACTTAACAATGTCGCAGATTACACATAATTATAAAAATCTTTCATCTTTTAATTGCAATTTGTGTGGTTTTTAGAAAACTTTTAAAAAATATACGAAATGACGCATTTTTTTTCTTAAAATCAGTATTAAAAGACCTAAAATTATATATTTTTTAAAAATACGCATTTTTTTTTCGAGGTAAAATGTAATAGACCCATAATTTTTTTTCTCCCTGTACAATTAAAAATAATCATAAAAGATGTTTTCTGCAAGACAAAAAAAATCATATTCAAACATAAGAAATTGAAACGATATGAGTTGCCCAAAGTACGATTTGGGAAACCCCAACGTGGTACGATTTAGGCAACTGTCAATAAAAATAAATAAATAAATTTTTAACATAAATTTCCAATAATTATATCCTAATATTAAATTCGAGTTTTGTAAATTAATGAGAAATTCCTAGGCTTTACTATTTAAAAATGTAATCTGTAAAAAAGACTACTTACCGATGAAGTACAGACATCCTTACACAAACTTAAAAAGAAATAAAATATCTGAAATATTTTAACCTCTATTTGCTAGTAAGCGAAACTCAACACGTCAAAAACAACTCTTGTTAGCTCCCGCTAAATTTCGCGGTTGTTTATATATATTTTTAAAAACACACAACTGTATGAAGGACAAAGCGCATTCAGCGTATTTGGACATGCGCACCAACAACCGGACAGATCATTGTCAATCGCCTAGAGAAAAAGGCGTGTTAATTTCGTTCTCCAACTATTTCAAATATCTACACCTGAAAGTGCTCGATTTTTGTGTACTGAAGCATAGAACTAGAAACGTCAACCCTTCAGCTACGTGGTGACATCATTAGATCCATTCGGGGGCCCCTTGGAACGAGGAGAATTTGGCTGCAAAGGAGGTGAGTGCACTTATCTGATTACCGTTGTGTGGTTCCAACAATTTTACCTATGGACGTCTGATTATTTCGTAATTTCATATCAATACATTTATGTTTGCTCGCGATATCATTAATTAATTTATACAGTTCATTGCATTTATCGTTTTTCTATTCGCGGGCTAACATAAAGTGTTCCTTCGACCGAATTATTTTAAATAATAAATCCATACGACGGTATTAATAATTATTTGCAGCCAAATAAGGCGACCTTGAATCGCAGTGTATTTGCAACAAGAGAAAGTCGTCTGCACCGACGACGGCACGTGGCTTTCGCGTGGTCATTCAGTAAACAAAGCGAGTAGGGATCAAAACAAAACAAAACAAACGGGCAGAGTTCAGGTGTGTACCATATCATTTCGATATTTAAAACAATTTTCATCAATTGCGATAAATTAGTGCATATTTTCGACAATTCGTCATTTTTCTATTTCAGAAGCATTAATTTAGCGTTAATTGTATATTTACCGACATTTCTGTGATCAGGTGTGTACACATCATTTCGATATTTAAAACAATTTTCGTCAATTGCGATAAATTAGTGCATATTTTCGACAATTCGTCATTTTTCTATTTCAGAAGCATTAATTTAGCGTTAATTGTATATTTACCGACAATTTCGTCATTTCAAAGGTAAAATCATGTCTGTCAAAAAAGCCGTACAAAAACGCAAGGGTTTTTTATCTGCGATCACCGAGTGTTATGTGTTGTCACAGAACGCGGAAAAGGATGAAAGAGCGAGAAACGAGTTTCAAGTGAGGTATGCCGATTTGGATGAAACCTTCGATAAATGCATGCTGGCACATAATGACGTCATTATGTTGCTAGACGACTCGGACGATGAGGAATTTAAAACGCAGGATGCGATCCTTTCAGAAGCTCGTAAATATTTTTATGCGTGTAAGGGGGTTTACTCTAAAATATTTCCGGTTGAGGCCCCATCTTTTTCGGGATCATATGTTCGACAAAACGAATCTGAAACTCCAAAACTCAAAGAGTTAGGTATTCCCATATTCCGAGGTGATAAAAAATTATGGCCAAGCTTTTTCGATCTTTTTAATAACATTATAGATCAAAATCAAACTCTAAGTAACGTTCGAAAACTTCAATATTTATTTTCATATCTCGAGGATGAGCCTTTAAAATTGATATCAGGGATTAGCTTATCTGATCAAAATTATAAAATTGCTTATGACAAATTAGTCAATAGATAAAATCACTTAACTTTGACGTTGACAGTTGGGACTTTATTATTTTTTTCATTTTATTAGAAAAATTGGATATTCCAACGCGTTCAAATTTCGAAATGAGTCACGCCAATACTAATATCGAAATTCCCACTTTTCAGTCACTTTTTCAATTTCTAGAAAAAAGATGTAAAGTTTTGGAATCACTTCCTCAATCAACAGCACCCAAAAGGGTGCCTATCTATCAAAAATCAAATTCTATGCAAAATCAGTCTGGGCAAAAGCCTACCTATCAAAATTCAAATTCTATGCGAAATCAGTTTGGGCAAAAGCCTACCTATAAATCATCCAATTCGCCTTTTATAGGACTGGCTGGCACCTCAACTAATTCGAGTACGGGAATAAAATGTTTCCGGTGTAATCAAGGTCACGTGCTTTCGAAATGTCAAACATTTCTTGATCTCTCACCTATCGATCGCCTATCTTTCGTCAAACAGAAAAAATTATGTCTAGCGTGTTTTCATCCCTTGCATAATGTAGATACGTGCAAATCAAAATATTCATGCAGGACTTGCAATAGTAAAAGGCACCACATTTTAACTCATAACTTAGAAACTAATCAAGAGTTTGGAAGCCAAGATACTAGTCCTGTCATTCACACACCACCTGTCAATAATCTTCATGTGTCATTAAATGCCTCAGGACCTTCAGGTACCTTTCTTTTATGCACCGCCGTAATAGATGTTATGGACGGTTGCGGAATTTTTCAACCTGTAAGGGCACTGCTTGATTCTGGATCACAGACAGGATTCATCAGTGAAAAGTGTATTCAGCGTCTTAATCTTCCTAGGCGAAGTTACACCACTGAAATATTCGGATTAAATCAGATGTCTTCTTTTACTTCCAAAGGGCTCGTTCAATGTCACATTAAGCCACAAGGACAAGTCACTCCTTTACTTAATTTCGAAGCAATTGTGGTTCCACAACTATGTTCCAATATGCCTACATTCTCTTTGAACGATAATCAGTGGAAACACTTGCAAAACCTTAAACTTGCCGACTCATCTTATTTCAAATCTAGACCTGTGGACCTGGTTATTGGTTGCGAGCTATTCGCACAGATATTCAAGGAGGGCAGGGTTCTTGGACAGGTAGGGCAGCCTTCAGCCCTTGAAACTATCTTTGGCTGGGTCGTCATGGGAAAGGTTGACGAAGTAGGTAGTCTTACGGAACGAACCAGTTGTTTTTTAACGAGTCATTCACCTCCTTCTCCCTAGGTTTTGGGAAATCGAACATTTGCCTAAAAAACAAATCTTATCAAAGGAAGAAAAACAGGCAGAATCAATTTTTACTGCTAGTGTAGTACGGCAACCGAGCGGTAGATTCATGGTAGATCTTCCGTTTAAAGATAAAATAAACCCTGACCTAGGAAATACTTATCCGCAAGCTTATCGTAGATTTTTACTTCTAGAAAATAGATTAATCAAAAATCCTGATCTGTACACTGCCTATTCAAGTTTCATGCAAGACTATATCGATTCTAATCATATGAGTTTAGTTTTATCTAGTCAACCAAAGGTCGACGTATCGTGTTTTTTAGCACACCATTGCGTATTAAAGCCGGAAAGCTTGAGTACAAAATTAAGGGTAGTCTGGGATTGTTCAGCAGTCACCCCAAAAAATATTAGTCTCAATGACACATTGTTATCTGGACCGAAACTTCAAAAAGATATTGCTTCTTTACTCCTTACATTTCGTCTTAATCCTATTGCCTACATTGCTGATATCAAACAGATGTTCCGTCAAGTCCTTATCAATCCTTATCACCGTCCTTATCAAAGGATATTGTGGAGGTTTTCTCCACAGGACCCACTTTCAGTGTGGGAACTTTCTACTGTCACTTTTGGCATGACATGCTCACCTTTTCTAGCCATGCGTACCTTAAATGAGCTGGCAGAGAGAGAAAAGGAACGTTTTCCTATGGCTAGTACTGTTCTAAAAACGTCAATCTATATCGACGATATCTTGGGAACTAGCCCTTCGCTTTCTGAAGCTCTCTTGAAGTCGGGAGGATTTGAACTTAAAAAATGGGCAAGCAATTGTCCTGAGTTATTGGCAACATTGCCAGAGTCCGATCGTCAAATGCCTCTCTCTTTCGACAAGGAGGAACCCCACTTTATCAAAGTTTTAGGACTTCAATGGCATCCAAAAAACGACATTTTTTCTTATCAATGCCGAATGAAGGACAAACCCCCAACCAAACGTTCTATTTTATCTATCATAGGGACAATCTTCGATCCCTTAGGTTTTCTTTGTCCCTTGTTGCTACAAGCAAAATTTGTTTTGCAACAGTTGTGGATATCGAAAATCGGCTGGGACGAAGAACCAGATTCTTCTATCATCGACTCTTGGAACAAACTTCGTTCTGAATTCCCGCTTCTTTCCAATTTTCAATTACCCCGACAAATCAAACTGTCAAAAACCAATACCTGTCAAATCATCGGCTTCTGTGACGCTTCAATTCGAGGCTACGCAGGCGTCGTATATTTTCGTGTAGAAGAGGAAAACAATATATCTGTTTCTCTCATATCTGCAAAATCTAGGGTCGCGCCTATAAAGTCACAAACTTTGGCTAGGCTAGAACTCCTAGGCGCATTTCTTTTAAGCGAATTAATTGACTTCGTTTTATTTAGCTATGAAGGAAAAATAACTTTTACAAATATCGTTACTTTCTGCGATTCGCAAGTCGTATTGCACTGGCTTTCATCCCCTCCTAATCGCTGGCAAACCTTTGTTGGAAATCGAGTCAGTAGAATCCAAGAAATCATTCCCTCAAACTCGTGGCGCTACATTCCTTCTGCTTTGAATGCAGCCGATATTGCGTCACGAGGGGCCACCCCTTCACAGCTCATGTCACATGACATGTGGTGGAACGCACCGTCGTTTTTGTGGTCTCCCGAAAACGAATGGCCCGATTCTCATAAATCAAAAATGCCGATTGATTTCGGAGATATTAATCTGGAGGAAAAGCCAAAAGTCTGTTGCAATGCGATAATTGATGTCAACTTCTTAGATCAGCTTCTTATCAAATATTCCTCTATATCAAAAATTCAACGTATCATTTGTTATGTCCTTCGAATAGTTAACCTTTTTCAAAAGCATTCCTATCAAAAACCCACTAAGCCGCCGGACCAAAAAGTTATTTTTGAGAATATTGTTTTTCCTACCACCGGTGAGATGCAAAGTGCGTTACACCTTCTTATCAAACGCGTGCAAGGTTCTTGTTTTTCTGAGCTTTTTTCCGCGTTATCTAAGGATAAACCAATACCGAAACCTTTGCGAAAACTTTCACCTTTTCTTGATGAGAATAATATCATTAGAGTCGGTGGCAGATTACAAAAATCTGACCTTTTGTCTTATTCTGCAAAACACCCCGTCTTACTTTCGAGTGACCATCGTTTAACTACTCTTCTTATCGAGTCCGCTCATCGACAATATCTTCATCCTGGGTTTAAAACATTACATAATCTGCTTTTACAGCAATTTTGGATATTATCTGCCAGACGGGCAATTCAAAGAACCATATCCAAGTGCTTGCAATGTTTTAGAATCAACCCTAAACCCTATAGACCGCCCATAATGAGTTCACTTCCCGCTCATCGAATCAATCAACTAAAACCTTTTTCGAGTGTAGCTATCGACTTTTGTGGACCTTTCTTTGTGATTCCTCATCGTTACCGTGGTTGTAAAGCTTTCAAATCGTATGTCTGTGTGTTTGTCTGTACGGCCACACATTGCGTGCATTTGGAATTAACCATGGAACTGTCCACCGAAGGGTTCGTAGGTGCATTCCATCGATTCATTTCTAGACGCGGCAGCGTGACGCAATGCTGGTCAGATCAAGGCAGTAATTTTATAGGGTTTCGTAACCAATTACTGGATTACGCAAGAAGTGCTGCCACCAGACTTTCTATTCGTTGGCATCTGGGACCTCCTCTCAGTCCACATTTCAATGGCCTGGCAGAAGCTGGCGTCAAAAGTTTTAAAACTCACTTTGTACGAGTTGTCGGCGACCAGAAGTTGTCTATCATGGAGATGTCCACCCTTACCTTGTCGCATAGAAGCCGTACTGAATAGTCGCCCTTTATCTCCTGCCTCTTGAGACCCACACGATCTTCAACCTCTTACCCCTGGGCATTTTTTGACACTTGAACCCCTTAATTCAGAAATTCCGGAGTCAGATTTGTCCGAGGTTCCCCTAAATCGGCTCTCGAGATGGCAACTAATCCAAAAACTACATAATGATTTTTGGAAACGGTATTCTATAGAGTATTTGCATACGCTACAACAGCGACACAAGTGGACTGATTTGTCCCCAAATATCAAATTAAATGATTTGGTTATCATCACAAGTGATCACATTCAATCGCCTTTGAAATGGCCGGTCGGTCGGGACATCGAACTGCATCCCGGCGGGGACGGTCAGGTGCGTGTTGCGACGGTACAAACGGTTACCGGTGTTTATAAGCGGCCAGTTGTAAAACTGTGCCTCTTGCCAAACTAAAAGTAATTTTAATTTTCTACCTTTTACCGGGTATTACAATAGGTTTTTTTTTATTTTTAATTTTTTTTTGAATTTTTTGTTTGTTTGTTTTGCCTTTTTTTCGGGATTTCGTTATCTCTAAATAAACTTGCGATACTTATCTATTTTCATTCATTTATATTTATCGGTCGATTCTTTTTCTTATATCTATATCTGTCCGGTTGAGATTCAAAATTGTGTGTTTTGGAGGGCAGTTATGTTAGCTCCCGCTAAATTTCGCGGTTGTTTATATATATTTTTAAAAACACACAACTGTATGAAGGACAAAGCGCATTCAGCGTATTTGGACATGCGCACCAACAACCGGAGAGATCATTGTCAATCGCCTAGAGAAAAAGGCGTGTTAATTTCGTTCTCCAACTATTTCAAATATCTACACCTGAAAGTGCTCGATTTTTGTGTACTGAAGCATAGAACTAGAAACGTCAACCCTTCAGCTACGTGGTGACATCATTAGATCCATTCGGGGGCCCCTTGGAACGAGGAGAATTTGGCTGCAAAGGAGGTGAGTGCACTTATCTGATTACCGTTGTGTGGTTCCAACAATTTTACCTATGGACGTCTGATTATTTCGTAATTTCATATCAATACATTTATGTTTGCTCGCGATATCATTAATTAATTTATACAGTTCATTGCATTTATCGTTTTTCTATTCGCGGGCTAACAACTCTATCATTTGAAAAACCGCAGTGGTACGATTTAGGCAGCAACGGTACGATTTTGGCGGCTACCCTATATTTTTACAAAAAAAATAATCGAGTTAAATTCATGTTGAGTTTAATCATCAAGGTAGAATAAAGGGGAGCCGCTCCAAGCATTTGTATAATGCGACAGAAAGTGGGACCCCTAGGCGTGGCTTAGAGTCGTACCAATATGTCTGCTTAACAGGGCTGCACTCAATACGTTTGTTTATATTTCTTTTTAATACAAGATGACAGCTTCTTCTCTGCAAGGGATATCGAGAAGGGTAGTACTTAGGTTTGTGAAAAATTGATGTTTATTGATTTAGGGATGAAAATTATGAATTTATGATAAGATACATTTTTTACTTTTAATAAAAAATTATGTTTATAAAAATACCATTAATATTAACTCACTAATAGTCACTTTCCTAATCAAAATATGCCGTATAAAATTTTATTTTGCCGCGGTAATATTTGGTTTTGAAAAGTAACAGCGACTTTTATCATTGCAAATCATTATAAAATCGATAGTCCGGGGCCATAGCGTTTTTTGTGGGCTTTTTGATGAAGATTTTACAAACCGTGTTTGAGTTGATTACTAATGATCCCACCAACACTGCCTGACCCAAAATTATCTTAATTAAAAAGTAAGGTTAGGTGTCAATTTTTTTTTAATTCTGAACGATTTGGCACGTACATCAAAATTCAGGTATTTATTTTTTGGCTGTCAAAAATATTTATATATGGGTAAAATGTGTTTTTAGATTATGCCTTATATATTCTAAACTATTGCACCTGCAGAACTATGATTTAATAAATTAGTAGCTCATACAATTACCCACAGGTCGGCTATGTATAAAAAATTTCAAAGCTGTTTCGAGGCCACGAAAAATTTTTGTAATTTACAATCAAAAAAGCTTAATTGACTTATACTCTGCGCTGTCAGCGATTTTCCACCAAACGGTTGCGATTGACTGCTTCCTAATTTACATTGCTCCCGGTTCCTAGGGGACGTAAGGGGCTAATATCTTATTTTGACCCACCGCACATAGTATGTAATCCTCTAATTTAGTGAGACCTAGTTGTGCAGGTGCAGTAGTGTGAAAAAGAAATGGGATAGTCTAAAAATATATTGTACCCCTGACATCCCTTAGGGGCCATTAAGATAATTTTTTATCACAGGTTATGGATCAATACCCGAAGTCCGATATAAATTGGCACAAATAATAGTTTTTTTTTTAAATTTAATTTGATAAAATTGCTTGAACTTTAAAATGTATCATCTATGTAGGGGCCGCCTCTAAATATGAAAATGTTTATATTTTGTGATATGTGGCGGACCCAATAAAATATATTGAATGAGTGATTTTCTAATTTTTATCTCCTTAGAGCCCCTAGGATTCGGGGGAAAGTATAAAGTATACAAAATTACCGTTAGGTGCAAAACTGACATAGGGCAGAGTATAAGTCAACTAACCTTTTTATAAATTAAATTTAAAAAAAATTGCCTCTACCTAGGGGCCTCGATTTTTCTTATATGGCAAACCTGTGGGTAATTGTATGGCCTACCAATTTGATAAGACATAGTTGTGAAGGTGCAATAGTTTAGAAGATATAAGGCATAATCTTTAAACACATTTTGCCCCCTTGCGCGCCCTAGGGGCAAAATATATAATTTTTTTTGACATTCAAAAAGCTAGTGCGTGAAGGCCAATGTGCCTGCCAAATTTCATTACTATAGCTTAAACCGCTTAGAAATTAAAAAATATTTTGACACTCTAACCTTGCTTTTTGACTAAGACAATTTTGGGTCTGTCAACTGGTCAGTTGGTGGAATTATTCGCATTCGATTAAAACTGGTGTTGTAAAATCTTCATCAAAACGCCCACGAAGGCCAAATTTTGACGCTAGGCCCCGGACTACGATGCGGTTATTAAAAAGCAGTGTGCAGCACAGTGGAAATAATTTGTTCTTGATTGTATGACATCAAACTGTCCTAGGCCTGTAAAAGTGCTATTTTCGATAGTTGTTAAATAAACTCTTATTATGCAGATAATATTGTTGTTTGATGGAGAGTACTCTCCATCAAACAACGATATTATAAAATTTTTGACAGAAATTAATATGAGAGGATTATTAAGAAAACTGAATGTATAAAGTCACTGGGATGTTCTGTCAACACTTTCTTCACAAAAATGAAAGCACACTATATTTTGTAGGCTGCCAGCTTCCCCTGCTTACGAACTTCAACCATGCTTCATGACGAGATACATCTTTAGGAAATCTGAAAAAGTCAAATAAATAACATTCATTTATTTATTCTTTTTTCTAGAGATATCGAAATTCGGAATGCAAATACAAAAGTTTCATGATTTTGTTTGAGTTATAAAGTAGTTTAATCGCGATTTTTTTACTTGCAAAAGTGGCGTTTTTGAGCGCTTAGACACGCGACTAGGGGCCGATTCTGATCCGCCAGCCTTGTGTTTCTTGGTTGGGTATCTTTAGAGCAGTGGTTCCCAAATCAGGGGGCGCCGACCAATATTGGGGGGGGGGAAGGCGCGGGAGTCCCGATGTAATTTATTAGTTTTAATAAAATTTGTTTTATTGTAGTAAAAATACAGTTTGTTTCTATATTCGTGGACAGGACGGCGCAACCAATTCGTTAATTCAAAAAGGGGGGGCCAGCGCCAAAGAAAAAAGTTTGTCTATAGAGTAGGGTAGAATGTGTACCGGTTGTAAGCTTTAGTTAAGCTAGAGAACTATTTTTCAAAATTTTTGTTCCATAAAAAACACAAGTACGGTTCTGTTTATTGTTTATACTCACCTATGAAATGTTATTCCTTCTGATATCTTCTGATCTACACTGCTTCTGCTACCATAACTACGTAAAGCACAAAACACAATGTTCGTTTTCAAAAAAACTAGCAAAAATGCCACTCGAATCTTTAAGAAAACACAATTTAAATGAAAATAAAGCTCGATCGATCCGATCGATCGCGATGACAGAAGTGTCTAAACAATATGGCCGAAGGGGGTACATGTAAGTTACGTCATGTCAGCTCCTCTTTATTCTACCTCGATGAGTTTAATCGACTAAACAAGTTTGTGGAAATAAGTCAACAACATTATTTAGTGGATAAAAATATAAAATTTATTTAACTACAACGTGAGTTATTATTCAAGTTAAATATTTAAAATAAATATTTGTTCCTAATAACAATAATTCAAAAATCATTTGTTTGATATATAGATGTAGATGTTTTAACTATCAGTGATCCAGAGATATTTTGTGTGAAATATAAAAAGATTAAACTCTGGATTACCCCTTATTTAATTAAATCTATTAAAAAACAATCTTAAAACATTATTAAATAAAGTAAGAACTGATTATTATCGAACAAAGATTGATAATAATAAACATAAATTATAACTGAAATTACAAACTGCAACAAAAATTTAAAAAATAATATAAATATCATAGACAACAAAAATAAAAAAATTGAAAGTAATTTTGAAATGGCCAACTACTGCAATGAATATTTTACAAATGATATAGGTACTAAAATGTTTAAAAAACTCCAGAAATGGATTATCAAACTAATATGGAGCCTCTAAAGAGGTCAATGTTTCTAACCCCTGTGAACGAGAAAGAATTCTTTCAGCATATTATTAGCTTAAAACCAGAGAGTAGTCCAAGATTTCCATCAATTCTTAATAAAACCATTAAAACATATTTACAACCTAATTTTTAAAACAGGTACTACGAGTATACCCAGTCACTTTAAAAAGTCAATAATTGTTTTAATATATAAATCTGGCAAGAAAAATCAAGTAGCTAATTACAGACCAGTAAGTCTGATTAGTAATTTCGCAAAAATTTTTGAAAAATGCCGGCTAGTTAATTTTTTCAAAAATAACAGTTTATTATCAAATTAACAGTTTGGGTTTACTGAAGGGGATGGTACCAGTGATGCAATGGTTGCTTTACTGAAAAAAGTGTCTGACAATGTTAATGATAAAAAGAGGTGTATTGCGGTATTTGTGGATTTATCCAAGGCCTTTGACACAGTCTCTCATAAGATTCTATTGCGAATCCTGGAATCTAATGGGGGTGAGGGGGACTGTGTTGAATTTTTGCACCAACTATATTTCAGAACGAGAACAACAGACCAAAGTTAACGATATGATTAGGATACCACAGAGAATAAAAGTAGGGGTACCCCAGGGCACTATTTTGGGTCCTCTATTGTTTAACATGTATATTAAAAGATTGGTAGATCAAGATATAATTACTGAAATAGTGTCATATGCAGATGACACAGTACTTGTCTTCCGCGGTATCACTTGGAATGAAGTTAAATTAAAAACGGTCTGGAAAATGTAAAAAAGTGGTTGGATATACACAAACTTTTACTAAACTTACAAAAAACTACTATATTGCTTTTACAAAAACGGAAAAAAATCGTCCCACTTTTAGGTTTATTGAATTTAATTCGCTTAATGAAAAAATAATGGAAGTCGAAAGTACAAAGTATCTTGGCATTGTTTTTGCAGCATGCACAAACTATTTCCTGTCACTGTGGATTTTAACCAAGTTTTAACTCTACGCAGAGTACTAAAAGATGACTACTACTAGATGATGATACTTGTTGTACATGGCAATGCTAACAAAATATGTAGAGCAGTTTTTGTTGATGGAAAAAAATCCGCTTGCTTTACAACTTCTGCTACATCCAAACGTTTTCACTTTTATTTATTGTTTCTTTTCTCTCCTCCTCCACAAAATTCTGAAAATCGTCGCATCTTAAATTTACTAAAGGATAATAGGATAAGAATAAAAAAGCGATGCTCCAAACACGTTCTAAGAGAGTCCAAGTAAGCTATTAAAAGATTTTTTCCGGTAGTCTGGAGGGTTATTTGCTGGAACGTTCATACCATTTTGCTGTCGACCAACTAATTCAATTATCCTTCCTGGCTTTAGCTAAGATAGTGTTCATGGCTTCTGCAGATTCGCGATGATGGTTAATTAGATTTAATACTCCTTTAATGTGATTTATACCTGCAATGGAGTAAGTGTATGCTTGCAGGCTTCTTGAAACTTTCCTGTGAAATCAAACCGTACTAAATAATTCTAAAATTAAAAGTTTTTTGTAGCATTTTTTTTCATTCCATATACATTAATTAAACGTTCCAACCCTAAACCTAACAGCTTCTGAAATATGCATAGCATAATTGATTCCCGCTACCTCTAAACCGCCATGAGTAGTTACTGTTTCTATAATTCAGTAAACTTTTTCTAATTTCCAACTTTTTATTAAAGCTTATCTAACTTTATTAGCCTTTAGAAACATAACTCACAGTCACACAAAATTTGAATAACAGAATACTGATAAAAAAGACTGGGAGGAAGAGTATATAGTTTAAAACCCACAGGAACTTTTTAATGTCCAGCATCTTTTCAGTGGCCAAGGCCACAATGGTTGGCCAAGGGATTTGGCGAATCAGACTATCAGAAAAACATTTATTTCTGAACAAGGGCTATTTCCTTTACTCATGTGTTGTACAAGTCATGTTTTATTCAGCACCAGTATCGCTACTGGTAGCACTATTTCAGTCCAACTTATCTGAAGGTTAAATTAATTTTTAATATTAGTTTAGTGTTGGTTTTTTTTAACAAACGCGCAATCGGTTGCAAGCGGCTGTGCGAGATGCTAGAATTGTTGAATTAGGACAGGTTGGATAGCATGATGTGAACTCTAACACCAGTATTTACTAAGACCCTAAAACTTAGCATTTTAGATCGAGTTTAAGTATCAAGTATATAGACTTGATACCGACCGGTTTAAGTGGTTTTTTTAATACTCACAGGTCAAATAATTGCAAAGATTCGGTTGTAAAATTGTAGTACAACATCTAAGGGGTAGTTTAGAGTTAAACAATAGAAATAATCCATGATTGATAAAAAAACTTATACACTAAAATTTTCAAAGCTTAGTAATACATAACTACCTTAAATAATGTAAAAAGCACAAGATATATTAGAATCCGTTTTCAATTACACATCCACCAAAACAATTGAACGTCGGTTTAATCATCGCTAACTTGTCTAAAAAACTAACATGTAAAATATAGTTGACAGCTGAGTTACACCATTTTTATTGGACATATCCTAATTACGTTTGGAGGTTTAAATATTGCTACCATTTTAAAACCAAAATATGATATTCTTTTCATTTATTTCTAACCTTTTTGTGAAAATAATGTCTTTCTTACAACGAAAAAAGATGAACCATATCGCAAGGTATTTATGAACAATTTAAATAAATAATAAAAGCTATTACATTCACGGGAAAAATAAGTTAAACCTTTAACCAAAATCCAGACTTGTAGACATAGGATTGTAGTACTTAGCACTGCAGACCCTTTAGTACCGTCTTTATTATTACCACAAGAAAGAACCACGCCGAACAGATGACTTTTTCTGCAGGTCTTTAATATAAAAATATGTTTTAGCAATTATTAATATGTCACGTCTTATTGTGATATTAACACAAGTGTTTAAGGCATTAATATGTCAGTCGAAAAATGTTACAAAAATTTTGGAAACTTTCTTAAAAATTGAAAAGAGTACTTTGGAGAATAAAAATGCTGATATTAAAACGATTTATGACAAACAAGTAAAGTACTGCGTTGGAACAACCTTACCGGTCGCCATTTTGTATTACATGTGCACTCCAATTCTTTCCGGAGGGGGTAAGTTTACTTCGAGAATACAATTTAAGCTAGGGAAGAGTTAGCACACTTTTTAATTTTTTTGTAATATTTCGTTAAACATAATAGAGAAGAGCTTTTCTCGGCTCGTCTTGTCTCTCATGTCTCGTGACTGAAGCTATAAAAAGTTTTTGAGACACCCCGTGTAAAAGTGTTTTTTCAAGGTGAATGACGACGCGGTAGCAAAGCAATTGATAAATTAAATTGTAAATAAAAATGTAGTGATATTTTTACCACAGGTTACCCAACAAACAGATAAATAAGCCGGCTGGCGGTCCTTGATCTCGGTGAAATCAATGATGGCTGGTCATTCGAAGTTAATCTCAGAGCTGGATTAAAATAAATTTACTATAAAAAAAATATAAATGTACATTGTTTTTACGAAAAAATAAAAACCTTAAATTAGTTTTGTACTGCTCTTAAAAATGGATGCTAAAATAAAATTTAAATCTTGATCGCGTAAAAAAATATGTTGTCCTCTGTAGGACTATCGAAATAATGTGTTTTTTTTGCTTAAGATTAATGTGTTGTAATGATGTAAACAATTCATTAAAATTGATAACTATAGCTGCGTGAACTTAGGTAGGATAACAATTTGTTGTATTTTTTAACCATTATGCCAATAATAATTCATAGAACTATTTATTTGCAGGTCGTAAGTTACGGTATCTGGTTTTAACATTAAATTTAATTTTTATTATGATACAATTATATTTAACTTCCAAGTAAGGGCGAAATTTGTTTTTCCATATAATTTTCAACCCTTTAGCAACAAGGCGTTTCTACCTGCTCTTAAGTTCTATGGAAGTGTTGATATAAGAGTTTTTTCTACAGGGTTTTTCCGTACATTTTTACCAACCAACCTAAGAGTTTTTCGAATAGATACTAAAAGATGAGTAATACGTTTTATGTATTAATTTTTTTTAAAGAATTTGCTAGCCAAAATATCTAACCCTTTTGGTAAATGTCAAATTTTGATGGGAGGGATCTTTTTCTAATCGAAACACCCTACATTTTTCGATTTTTGTTTCCTTCTTGTTTTAAAAATATTTACAGCATTTTGAGATATAACGCATTAATAACATAAATAATGAATTTATCAGAGCAAACACAACACATGTTGTCAAGGAATAGTCATATATTCCATGACTATTTTTGCATACCTTTTATTTAAAAAAAAACAGTACATAAATATTACCTTTTACTCTAAAATAGGTCAATACGAACACATAGTAAATCATAAACATATACAACGAACTTTTTTGCTCGAGAGAACGAGAGAAAGAGAATCTCTCGACGAGAGAGTGTCTTTCTATCGTCTCGTCTCGAGCTTTCATTCGAGACAAAAATTTCTCTCGTTTCGTCAAGAGAGGGCGAGACGAGACGAGATTCTCTCGTCACAGCGGCAAAAAATATATAAAAAAATCAGCTGTGAATGGTGGATCGGCTTTACCATTGGTCTTATGGCAGGATTGAGAAATTTTTCAACAGCATTTTTTACTATGCCTCTAAAATTACAAAACCGTGTCAATTTTGATAGAATTTGTGTTCTGTTAGCTCTAGCCATGGTATTAAGAAAGCTTTAATAAAGATTTGACAAATGTGGTTTAAGGATTATTCGAAAAATAACTGCTTAAAAGTGTACTGAATATACTATAAAAAGAAATATAACAACATTTTAGCAATTAAAATGGTCTGGCTTTATGTAAAAAACTTTAACGACACATGCGATATACCGTTTGATGTCCCTATGGCAGTTCCGTTTTGGTACCCTTTTGACAAAAATGCTCATTATCTATGGGCCTTAACGTATTTAAACTTTCAAGTGATTTTTACATCTAGTTGCAGGTTTGTATTTGTAAATGTGGAGGGTGTTTGTACTAATCATTCATCTAAATTTTTAAGTGCTATAATTACGTCGTTTGGTAGTATTTGTTATAAAAAAAACTGTTTAAACCTTACACCAAAATGAAGATCGAAAACTGCTTGATGCACTAATACAATAAATAGGATGCGGAAGAAAAAAACATTTTCTGGGACAAAACTCTTCAAAACTTCACCCGAATGAGCGTTACATAGCCGAGCCTGACGGCTCAGTTCAATTCACTACCCACAAAAACTGCTAAACGCGCCTAAAGAAGTTTACACTTCAAAAATAAAAGACTTCTTTTTTTTTAGTGCAGCGTCACAAGCATTCTTCAATTCATTATTTTCGTTCCTGAAAGCACAAATACAGTTATTAAATTATTTATTTAAAAGCTACGACAAATTACTTTATGATGAAACTTCTTCAATGCCAGAAGAAAAATATCGTGATCTTCTAAGAGAGCTGTGTGAAAAACACCAGAATATAATAAAGTAAATTAAACTTTTGGTTTGTGGTTTGTATACGCTAAGTGACCAATTCGTAGCCTTAAGGACAAAACGACATTTTGATATGGTTTATTGGAAATACAGTGAAACCTCCTATAAACCCACTAAGCACAAAATCGTAAAAAACGTCAAATAAATGTTGAAAAAAAATGTTTTTATCTAGCACAAATTTGCATGCATAATTTTATTAACAATAAAAATAATACCATTAATATATGGTTATTTTGATAATGTTTTTTCTAGATCTCATTGCTATTTTAAGATATATGAAGTGTTCGGTTTCCATAAAAAACCTCTTTATTTTTCTTTTATTTTTGAATTTTACTTTTATTCTTTCCTATTTTTCATGGACTAAAATTTTGTCTTCAACATAAAATTATTAGTCTTACATTTATATTAATCCTAAGTAAATGGGTCAACTATTAGTTATTATAAAATTTACCTAAAGCAAAATTGCATTAAAATGCGAGAATTAAACGCAAAAAATGTAATTTCTATTCTAAATTTAAGAATTATCATTTTATTTCTTATTTCTTTATTTTTATATACTTTGGCACTACAAGCGTCCTCTATCGTGTTTTTCACATATCCATAAAATTTAAAATATAGTGATATGGTTTCCTATAGAGGGTGAAGTGCTGTGCGCATGTGCGAAAAAACTGCACGCGCAGGATTGAGAGACAGACAAAGTGTGCTGCGCGTCGCCATGTCTAGAAAACGACAACCTTAAAAGTTAAATTTAAAAAATAGTGAAAATTTACTTTAAAATACCGCAAATAATTAAAATTATCGTGCCATCATCCTGTTGGAACTTCAAGTCACATAGCTCTTATGGAAAGGTGTACACCTTGCACTTTGGAACTTCAAAACAGCGGTAAGTCCCTCTCCATGAGGCTATATCACAATTTTAATTCTCTTTCAAATTTAACCTACAATTTTTAAATTAGTTACTTTCTCTAGTTAAATGAATTTTTTGCGCCAATGTTAATTATAGTCCTGTGCTACATATTTTGATCACTTCGATTGCCGGATTTTGATTTCCATTTTGATTTTCTTTTTGAAATTTCAAAAAATTCATTTTCGGTAGAGTGAGAGCAAACGCTAGTAGTGTGAAAGTAAGAAAGAGACGCCATTAATAAATTAAAATTATAATATAGGTAAATAAAATAGGTACCTATGAATTTGTATTAGGAGACCTATACCTACATCTCGCAAATTTTATAAAAAACACAAGGACATATATTCGAGATTCGAGTCTTGGGTCGCTATGTGTATGTAAATGCAAAAAGTTTATCTGTGTGTAGGTAATTTCGGAATATAAGTTTTTTATTTCCTAATTTATAACGCGCAAATAAATACCTACATGTTTATTTGTTTTTCTTTTCCCTGTAGTTTGCATGCCTATATGTAAGAGGCTACGGTTATATACGGTTATTTTAAATCGATTTAATTTTTTTTTAAATATTTAATCTACAAATTTTGATTTTGTTTACTTTGCCTAATTTATTACAAAATAATGTCTGAAAAGGTAAAGAAAATTAAAGTCTTTCGTGACATCGAAGATTCAAATTTAAATGAAATTTTAACGGTAGCTAAATTGGCTAAAACTGATGCAACCAAACATCTTAACTTTAAGATTCGTTACGAATAGCTTGACAACGTCCAAGAGGAATACCTTAAAAAGCACACCGCTTTATTAAATGAAATTTACCAAGATCAGGATCAAGTTAAGACTTGTATCGAGCATCTTCATTCATTTCAAACAAATGTTGTTCAAGTCAAAGAAATCTATGATAAGTTGTTTCAAGCAGAAAATACTGCGCCGCCTTCACAAGGTGGAAGTCGCCGACTTACTATTAACCCCTACTCTCCAGGAGGTTCACAAACCCCTGATTATTTTCCAAGTTTACCGAAAATTGACGTTGAAAAATTCACTGGCAATGTCAATGATTTCCCTACCTTTTACGATCTTTTTAAAACAATGATTCATGATAATCCGCAAATTCCAAATATACAAAAATACTCGTTTTTAGTTACTTATTTAGATGGTCCTCCAAAGGAATTAGTTACGCAATTACCAGTTTCGGATGCAAACTATCCTATTGTTTTCAATAATCTTGTAAAAAGGTATAAAAATGATCGCATTTTAGCTCAAAATTATTGGAATGCTATCGAAAATTGCCCTAAAATAAACTCTGATGACTCCGTAGCTCTAAGAAACTTGCTTGATATATTCACAAAAAAAAAATTGAAGCTTTAAAAACTGTTGGTTTGCAACCAGATTTTTGGGACTTTGTCTTAGCCCAAAAGTTGTTGAAATCTATTGATAGTTCGATTCAAACGCGATTTGAAGTTTTTCATGGTAAGCCTACCTTTTTGGATCAACATTGTAGCTCGCTTTTTGTAGTTAACGCCGCCAGTACATCCAGTACGCAATTTTCTATGAAGCCCAAATTTACAAAACCGCCCCATATAACTCAAAAACCGCAAAATGACTATAATACCCGCCAAACGCCTCGTGCATTTTTTATGGCACAGCAGAACTCTCAAAATAATTGTTCCTTATGCAATTCAAATACTCATAGTTTGACTTTTTGTCCTGATTATTTAAATAAAACGCCTCAACAAAGATTTAATTTATTAAAAGCAAAACAATGGTGCGTAAACTCTACCTCTAATTGTCATAAAACCTTCCAATGTAAAAGCACTTTTAATTGTCGATTTTGCAAAAAAAAGGCATCATAGCTCAGTTCATTTTGACTTGCGCCATGTAAACGAATCCTCGTCTCAACGGCAAGAAAATAATAATGCAGATTTGCCTGTAAATAGCCAACAAATTAACGCGTTTCGGCAGGAAAGAAATGAAATTATTAACTCATCCTCTTCGCAAACTCAAAATCAAGGTGCTTGCTACTCTACACATAGTTACAGTAACTCTAGTACTTTGCTTTCTACCGCTCTTTTTCAAATAAAAGATATAAGAGGTAATTATCAAACTTTTCCTGGAGTTTTAGATTCCGCATCGCATCTGTCTTTTGTATCCTTAAAATGTGCCAACAAACTAGGCCTACCCCGCTTTTATATTGAAACTGAAGTCTTTGGAATTGGTGAGACCAGTATGCAATCAAAATTAGGATCTATTGATATGATCATTCGCCCTTGCAATCAATCTGAACTGACCTTATCAGTACAGAGTGCAGTTATTTTACCTCAAATTTGTTCTTCGCTTCCCTTAAATGACATAAATATTAGTCAAATGGGAATTATAAAAAATATAAATCTCGCGGACCCTTATTTCTATAGACCGGGAGCAATCGACGTTTTACTTGGAGCCGATATTTTCCCTTATATTCTTAGAGGGTCGTATTGTAGGTAATATAAATGAGCCTATCGCATTAAACTCAATTTTTGGGTACATTTTAATGGGACAAATTGGTAACACAAACTCGCCCCTCGCTTCGGTATCCCTTTTATGCCAAATTTCAAATAATCAACTTAATGATTCACTATCGAAATTTTGGGAAACTGAAAATATACCGGAAATTAAACCTATTCTTTCCCCGGCTGACGAAGCATGTGAAAAAATATTTAAAAATACTACTTTTCGTGATAATACAGGGCGTTACGTCGTGACTTTACCCTTTTGCGAAAATAGTGAACCAAGTTTTCCAAATAGTCGCCAACTTGCATTAAAAAGATTTTTATCTCTCGAAAACCGCTTAATTAAAACACCAGAAACCTATCAAAAATATTCGGACTTTATGCAAGAATACCTAGACTTAGGTCACATGGAATTAATTTCTAACCCGGAGGAACAGTTTACGGAAAAACGTTACTATATCCCCCACCACCATATTGAAAGACCTGAAAGTTTAACCACAAAACTCAGAGTAGTTTTTAACTCAAGCGCAGTATCCCAAACAAATACTGGAAGAATTTCCTTAAATGACACGCTTTTCGCCGGTCCCAAATTACAAAAGGACATTTGTTCTATTTTATTAAATTTTAGATTAAATGAAGTCGCTCTTTGTTGCGATATTTCTAAAATGTTTCGCGGCATTTTAATAGCTCCGCATCATCAAAATTATCAAAAAATCTTATGGAGGTTTAGTCCTACCGAACCTATAAAGGAATATAATTTAAAAACCGTTACATATGGTACTACCCCCGCTCCGTTTTTAGCTTTAAGAGGCTTACAGCAGCTAGCTGAGGACGAAAAGCATAATTTTCCCCGCGCCGCTAAAGTTATTATGACAGATAATTTTGTTGACGATTTTGTCACAGGTTGTAGCTCCGTTGAAGAAGCTATATCTCTCCAAAAGGAGTTATCACTTTTATTAAAATCCGCAGGATTTAAATTACATAAATGGGCTAGTAACAATAAAACTGTTTTAGAGCACTTGCCAGAATCCGATATTAACCCTAAAGCTCTTTCTCTTGATATAGAAGAAACTACAAAAATTTTAGGACTTAGATGGCAACCCTGTTCAGACTATTTTTCCTACTCAGTAGAGCCTCTAAATCGTAGTTGCACGAAACGCAATATCCTTTCAGAAATTTTTAAAATTTATGATCCCCTTGGTTGGTTGTCGCCAGTTACTATTTTAATTAAATGCCTAATCCAGGAATTTTGGAAATCTGGATTGGACTGGGACGAAGATGCTTCCATAGCGATAAGTAGCCTCTGGGAACGCTATAGGTTAGAATTACCACTTTTAAAAGAATTTCACTTATCCCGCTTTATCAATATTTTTTCTGGAAACGCTCAATACGAATTAATCGGTTTTTCAGACGCTTCAAATAAAGCGTACGCAGCTATTGTAATTTATAAAAATAAAATTTTTATTTATTTTTTATGCTCAAAAACTAAAGTCGCCCCTATAAAATTTACAAGTATCGCACGACTCGAGTTAGCCGCTTGTAATATATTAGCTGATTTAATTCAATTTATTCTTCATAGTTTTGAAAACAGACTTAAAATTCACCAAATATTCGCATGGAGTGATTCTCAAGTAGCTTTATCGTGGATTAAAAATGGACATCCGTTTAGGTGGAAAACCTATGTACAAAATAGAGTCACGCAAATTCATGAAAAAGTATCTCCTAAAAATTGGCATTATATTTCCACTTCTCAGAATCCCGCTGATGTAGCTTCAAGAGGTCTCTATCCTAGTGAACTTATAAATCATAGTTTATTTTTTCAAGGTCCCCAATTTTTAAAATTACATTATGACTACTGGCCTATAACCTTGGAAATAAAAGACACTTCTGAAACTTTAAATGAAGAAAAAGCTAATAAAAACTTAACTTTAATTACTACGCAAACCCCAAACTTAAATTTTTTAACTTCGCTTATTAATAAAAACTCATCTTTTACTAAACTTTGTAGAATTTTAGCGTATATTTTACGTTTTATAAATAAAAAATTTCTAAATAAAAGTATAATTTTTGAAACTTTTTTAACGTTTCAAGAAATTCAAACCGCACTTTATTTATTAATAAAAAACGAACAATCGATCTATTTTTCGGAAGAAATAAATTCTCTTAAAAATAATATAAAATTATCTAAACCGATGCAAAAATTAAATCTATTTTTAGATGACCAAAATTTATAACGCGTCGGTGGAAGATTGCACAATTCTTCTCTCTCTTATGACAAAAAATTTCCAATTTTATTACCCCGCGAAAGTGGAATTACTTATTTAATTATCGAACATTTTCATTTAAAATTTTTACATGCTGGATTAAGAACAGTACATTTTTTACTAAGCCAAAATTATTGGATAATTGCGGCAAAACGCAAAATTCGTCAAGTTTTAGCAAAATGCATCCCCTGTTTTAAATTATCCCCTAAATCGGTACAACCCCCAATGGGTTCACTTCCGTTTCCACGAGTTTCTCAACTCAGAGCATTTTTGCATACGGGAGTAGATTTAGGTGGCCCCATTCTTATTTTAATGAACCGAACCCGCGGTGCCCCACGTACTTTAAAATCATATATTTGCTTATTTGTTTGTATGAGTACGAAAGCGGTACATATCGAAATAGTCAGTGATTTGACAGCCCATGCTTTTATCGCAGCAATGCGTAGGTTTGTGGCTCGTAGAAATTACGTAACTGATATGTATTCTGATAATGGAACTAACCTAGTTTCGGCAAATAGACAGTTGTTACAGATTGATTCTTCTCGTCCAATTAAATGGCATTTTATTCCAAGTCACAGTCCCAATTTTGGAGGTCTTTGGGAGTCTGGGATTAAAACTGCCAAAAAACATTTATTTCGAACCATTGGTTCACAAATTTTAACATATGAAGAGTTATATACAGTCATTATGAACTCTCGACCTCTAACTGAAATTTCCTCGGATCCAAATGACATTTCTGTTTTGACACCAGGTCATTTTTTATCATTGGAAACGTTGACAGCTCTTCCTGACGTTGACTTAACAGATGTCAAAATTAATAGATTAACTCGTTGGCAGCTACTTCAAAAAATCCATCAGGATTTCTGGAGACGCTGGCAGCAAGAATATTTGCATACACTTCAACAAAGGAGCAAGTGGCTGGACCCCACTTGTACTCCAGAAGTTGGTCGTTTGGTAATAATCAAGAATGATTTTATACCCCCGCTACAATGGCAGCTCGGTAGAATAATTGAAATTTTTCCGGGTAAAGACGGTGTAAATCGAGTTGCTAATGTCAAGACAAGGGACTCGGTGTTAAAGAGACCAATCTCAAAGCTATGTCCTTTGCCACTTGATACTTTAGAAAATGCATAGCATTTTCGGCCGGCAATATGTTCGGTTTACATAAAAAACCTCTTTATTTTTCTTTTATTTTTGAATTTTACTTTTATTCTTTCCTATTTTTCATGGACTAAAATTTTGTTTTCAACATAAAATTATTAGTCTTACATTTATATTAATCCTAAGTAAATGGGTCAATTATTAGTTATTATAAAATTTACCTAAAGCAAAATTGCATTAAAATGCGAGAATTAAACGCAAAAAATGTAATTTCTATTCTAAATTTAAGAATTATCATTTTATTTCTTATTTCTTTATTTTTATATACTTTGGCACTACAAGCGTCCTCTATCGTGTTTTTCACATATCCATAAAATTTAAAATATAGTGATATGGTTTCCTATAGAGGGTGAAGTGCTGTGCGCATGTGCGAAAAAACTGCAAGCGCAGGATTGAGAGACACACAAAGTGTGCTGCGCGTCGCCATGTCTAGAAAACGACAACCTTAAAATTTAAATTTAAAAAATAGTGAAAATTCACTTTAAAATACCGCAAACAATAAAAATTATCGTGCCATCATCCTGTTGGAATTTCAAGTCACATAGCTCTTATGGAAAGGTGTACACCTTGCACTTTGGAACTTCAAAACAGCGGTAAGTCCTCTCCATGAGGCTATATCACAATTTTAATTGTCTTTCAAATTTAACCTACAATTTTTAAATTAGTTACTTTCTCTAGTTAAATGAATTTTTTGCGCCAATGTTAATTATAGTCCACTGTATCTACCAAAACCCAATCTGAGCCATCGGAGTGCTACATGAAGATATATGAATTTAAGATATATGAAGCTAATAAATGTTTTGTTTTTAAAACATTAAAAAAAATATACTATAGAGGGCGCTGCCGCATAGTTCCACTACCAGAACGGGCCCTCGCCATTTTTAGTTGCTTTTCGCTGCGAGTTCATACGAGTCGGTAGCAGATACGCTTTGTGCAATTTTGGTTAAAATATTTACCTTTTGTAGACACAAACAGGGCAATGATAGTGAATACATATTTGGATACAAATATACACCAGTTGTGTGGCAAAGATGGTATAGTTAAAGAATAACAAATATGTATGCAATGATTTAAATGAAGCATCACAAAATTAGGTAAGAAAAGTAAACAAAAGTCAAAAAATTGTTTTGTATGGAATATTGCATACCTACGTTACAGTTAATCAGACAGAAAATGCCACAATTCACCGCGAATGATTAGCCGCCGGACCTTAAGCCGCGTATTCATTTGAGGCAGAATTCGCAAGCTTCGCAGCGGGATTAAACGAATGCCTCGGCACGGAACCCCATCCGATCAGAGTGCGAATTTCAAACGAGCATTCAGTTGAATATTGTTTGCTTTGTGCTCACTTGAGCATTAATGAGAACGAGAGCAAAGCACTTACTACAAAATTATTGTTTACATATAATTTTAAATTTTATTTTCAGAAGCTCCGGATCCGAATTTCCTTTACTGATTGTCGAGTTCACGTAAACCTCAACGGACTCTTGCTGCTCTGCTTTTCCAAAATAGAATTTTATTTACATTATTTAAGTTACCTTATCTTTACAGATATTTGAAAAAAATATGTTTTTTCATGGTTAAAAAAACATTTATTTTTCAATGTTAGAAAAACATTTCTTTTTCACTGTTAAAAATCAATATTTTTTAAACGTTTAAAAAACACTTAAAAAAAACGTTATAAAAACATGAGATCTATCTATTCATCTAACGTCAGAAAACGGGTTATTAGGCTTCTTTTTCACTATGAATATGACGTTAGAACTAACATCCAACCTAACGTTATGTTTTTAAATTAATCATTATTTTGACATTATTAAAATGTTTTTGTGTTTAGTGGGAAAGAAACACACACGGTTGCGTCTATTTTATCCGCTTGTTGGAGGTGTCCGATTATGAGAGAAAACTGCATAATTTTAATATATATTTATTAACAATTTTAAGTATTTAGTCTCTGAATTTAAACGGAAAGAGGTAATTTTCAGGCTGCAGAATGCGTTGTTGCCAACATACTGCATAATATTTATGCACATGTCGTGCAGCGCTCCGTCCCGGTGTCAGAGGTTCGCGTCCGGTTAGGGGGGTTTCAGAATTGTTTAACCAAAAAAATCTCCGGTTATATCAGTGAATTTTACATGTAAAGAAATAGGGAAAAGCTTGGTTTCAACAAATTTGTCCGCTTAATAGAGGTGTCCAAAAGGAGAAGTTTCCAATAAAAAAGCTCCCCAATTTGTGAAATTAATAAATACTAAAGTAATAAATCCCGCATGCGAAAGTAGCTAGACGAACGAGGCTAAGCTAAGTTCAGTTAAGCTATAAACTAAAAGTACTAAATATACTATTTTTAGATTTACCGAAGATCTTAACAAGGAAGTAAGGCAGATTATTTTAATGGATTACGCAGTGACCTCTTTTTTATTGGCAACATTGCTGTTTCAAATTATAGCTGTAAGTTTTAAAATAAAAAGTATTTAGGTGCTAAGCCCATTTTTTTCTATATTATAAGTAAGGATATTTACTTTTACTGAGACTCATTATATCTGTCTTCATAGCGACGTCATATAATGCCAACGATCCTAAACACACAGGATTGCTTATTTCCATTTAACTCTAAGCGTCGCTCAAACGAGACAACACTGCCTGCTTACGTCACCAGCGGACCAGTTGCTTTGAGAGTTCGTGTGATTTTAAGGTGTTTTTGACGTTTTTATCTCATATTTATTTCATTAATTAAACGGTGTGGTTGACCATTTAGGAGGTAAATAAACCTTTCGAAATGTGAATTAGGTGAATTGATATAAAGAAAGCACATTAATTTATTGTTGAAATAAAAGCTTTGTGTTCCCTCTTTCAGTGTAGAAATATAAATGTAATATCAAATAAATACCTTTTTGTTACTACATAATATAAGTGTATTTTATTATATCCGCAACAAAAACAATACATTATACATCTAGTAATTTAATTGATTAAACTTTTAGAAAAAATCCTACTTCTATTCAGAGCTGTCACAAGTACATTATGAAAGTACCTACTTCAAGTACAAGTACCAAGTACATTAAGATTTGAAAAAGTACTTGAAGTACTAAGTAAGTACATATTCTTTTCAAATGTACCTACTTCAAGTACCAAGTACATTATAAAAGTACTTGATTTTCCCCAAGTCTTTTACTTTTACAATAAAAGTACTTTAAGTACTTTAAAGATGTCAAAAAATGAGAAAAATGCCAAAAAATTAAAAAAAAACGTCAAAAATGTTAAAAAATTTAAAAAATGTCAAAAAACTTCAAAAAATATCTAAGATGACAAAAAATTTTAAAAATTGTCAAAAATCGTCAAAAATGTAAAAAAATTTCAAAGATGTAAAAAAATGTAAAACTTGTCAAAAATGTTTACAAAATTTTCTGAAAGGTTTTATTTTTGGAATATTATTATATGTAAATATGTATTATCTACTAAATTGCATTTATTTATTTTTTCTGCACTGATCATTTTACATACAAATGCCATAGAAAGGTATTGTAAAATTTTATTACACAAAAAGCTGCAAAATTGACCCAGTCAGAAAGTACTATTTTTTTAATAGCCCACAAAACTGCTTAAAAACTTCTTTAAATCAAACTAAAAAATAAGCATAACAAACGTATGCAAGGATTTTTTTGAGGTGTATCTAGTCAGACTAAATAAATTTTCGGGTTCTTTAAACCAACCTCCAGCAAACGCAGAAATTACGTTTGTTGCTATTCCAGTAGGTGAGTCCCCAAAAATCGAGCTGCAAGTGCAATATAGTTGCACTACCGTACTACCACGGATCACCTAACAAATGATCCGTGGTACTACCAACAAAATAATGAAGGTTCGTGCAAATAATTAAGCATATAGGCATTATTTTTTGGATAAGTGTGTACCTAATTAATTAAGATGTACCTATCAAGGTTGCTAAAATACCGGACTTCCCTGCCAATAGTTGGTAAAAAACCGGTTATATCTCACCTATATCTACATTGTACTTCAAGAATATTTTATTGTACTTGAAGTACTTTTAATGTAGTTGAAGTACTTCGAATGAATTTTGAATGTACTTGAAGTACTTATGATTTACTTGAAGTACTTTACTTGACAAAATCAAGTACATTTCCAAGTACATTGTTAAAAGTACTTCAAGTACGAAGTACAATTACTGGATTGTAGATATACTTCAAGTACAGTACTTGAAGTACTTGAAGTACAATTTCAAGTACTGTATCTAAAGTACCTGACAGCTCTGCTTCTATTCTAAAACTTTCAACTATTTAAAAAAGAAACTCCAACATATCGTCTGGTAGAAAAATTCAGCTCTCAGAGAAAACTCTTGATTTATCAAATTATTTGTTTTGAATGAACGAAATTATTAATTATATTTACTAACACAAATAAAAAATTTGTTTGCAAATAAGCAAGAAAAAAGCGGGAAAAACTCACAATTGCAATGTGTATTAAATGAAGCGCGCTGAGCAGAGGTCCGCTAGTGTAGTAAGCAAGGCGCCGTCTACCGCTGAAAGATTCGAGCTAATAGGAAATCCTGTGTGTTTAGGATCGTTGATATAATGCATCTTCAACTGGGCAGTTGTCTTTTTTAGTAAATGTACGCATTTCATTACTCCTTTTCAGGTATCATCATGTATTTCACCTCCGTCCCATATTGTTAAGCTTAAACTGATGTATCCCAATAAGGACCAAACGCCGGTGTTTACGAGCCATTCTAACCCCCTTTTTAGGAACTACCCAATTTTTTTATTATTAAGTCTTTTACCTATTTCTCGAAATATCCCTTTTATTTTGTTGCTGGGCTAGAACATTTACTAAGACTGGTTATATCTGCCTACGTAGTGACGTCAAATAATGCCTTTACGTAGTTGGCGACTGTATCTAATCTTTCACTTGACAGTTGGTCTTCTTTAGCTAACTTAATCAGATCGTTTTGTGTCATCCTACGTGTATAGTAAGAAAACCCTCACAAAAAGCGCCATCTATCGAGATACGAGAGAAACTAGAACAAGAGCAGGCGAGTATATACTGTTATATACAGGGTGTCTTAATTGCCATGGGTCACTATTGCTATCTCGGTTACTATAAGAACTACAAGGTTTTTCAAATGAGATAAAATGAGTAGTTTTTGGAAGACATTAAAAATCTGGTTTCACATTTTAAAAAAATCTATTATATCCCATGCTACGGGGTTTTTCGAAAAATTGGTCAAATCTATTTTATTAAATATCTCAAAAAGTATAGTTTTTACAAAAAAATCGTAAAGGATTTTTTTTTGCATTTTTGACGTTCTTCAATTTGGTATTTTCTAAAAAAATTTACTACTACTTGTTTTCGAGGTATTACTATTAACTTATTCTATTTTTTACCAGAACTTGTTTTATGATTTTAACGATGTATCACATGTCCATATTTATTTGTATTTTAATGCTAAAAAAATGTTATTTAAGTTTTTTGGCACTTTTACCGTTTTATCATAGGTGGCTTGGACAGCAAAAAAAACAATTGCTTATAAAAACCCATGATGCCTAATATATTTGTTAAATTTAGTTTAGACCAACATGGCAGCGTATTTCAATAATGAAAAATTAGATTTAAGACCAACAAAACAATTGAGTGTTTTATAAACCAACAGAATGATGCGTTTAATAAAAAAACTGTTTACTTACTTTTAAAACATTTAAACTTTTTACTGATTAATTAAATTAAACTTATTTAAAATATTTATTTACTTATCCAAATGCTAAAAATGTCCACTATTTTATTGCAAGCAAAGATGTGCCCTGTTCGTTATTTTATTTTGGATTTTGCTTAGAATTCTTGGGTTGATTTGGTTACAGGCTTGCCTTATTTATTATGAAGTAGGTCCTCCAAATCTCGAGGACCAGTTTAATAAAACTTATCTTTGATAAAACCCCATATGGAAAAATCCAGAGGAGTAATGTCCAATGACCTGGGTGGCCAACGTATTGGTCCGTTACTACCGATCCACTGATTTGATTTGAAATTATTCAAAAACCTGGTACAACGACGATCTCTGTGGCCGGGTGCACCATACTGCTAGTAGTAATCAAAATTCGCTCGAACATCTAAAGGCAGATCATCCAAAAAATCTTGTAATGTATTTGTAAGAAAAATGTAATAGGTTAATCCGGTGAGAGTTCCTTGGAAGATAAAACATCTCCCGAATCTTTCTTGAAATGCCGTTTCTACTTGAAACTGCTCAGTTTCTGGTGTCTACCGATAATGCAAGCGGAATGGGACAACTGGGCGCCGCCAACTCGGCGCCGCCAACTGGGCGCCGCCAACTCGGCGCCGCCAACTGGGCGCCGGGCCAACTGGGCGCCGGGCCAACTCGGCGCCGCCAACTGGGCGCCGGCCAACTCGGCGCCGGACTAAAAAATTTTTTTTGACAAATTGTGTAGATGAAAAATAAAATATATTATTTATATAAAAACATCTTTAAAAAATCCTACGCAATTTTTTGCAAGCTTTTATTAGCTTCAGATGTTCTGTCTAACTAACTATCTATCAAATCTTGTGAAGCGTTTTTGACACACTTCCCATTATCCGATTTGGATGAAATTTGGTACACACGTAGTGGTCCCATGACAATACAACATTAACAAAAAAATATCCAAACAACCCCTACCCCCACCTTTTCTATAGAAAAATGTGTTTTTGACACACTTCCCGTTATCCGATTTGGATAAAATTTGGTATACACATAGTGGTCCGATGATAATACAACAATAAGAAAAAAATATCCTCCCACCCCTACTCCCACCCCTTCTATAGAAAAATGTGTTTTTGACACACTTCCCGTTATCCGATTTGGATAAAATTTGGTATACACATAGTGGTCCGATAATAATACAACAATAAGAAAAAAATATCCTCCCACCCCTACCCCCACCTCCTCCCATAGAAAAATTTGTTTTTGACACACATCCCGTTATCCGATTTGGATGAAATTTGGTATACATATATAATAAAAAAATATCCTCCCACCTCTACCCCCACCCCCTTTCATAGAAAAATGAGTTTTTGACACACTTCCCATTATCCGATTTGGATGAAACTTGGTATTCACATAGTGGTCTGATGACAATACAACATTAAGAAAAAAATATCCTCTCACCCCTACCCCCACCCCTTCTATAGAAAAATGTGTTTTTGACACACTTCCCGTTATCCGATTTGGATAAAATTTGGTATACACATAGTGGTCCGATGATAATACAACAATACAAAAAAATATCCTCCCACCCCTACCCCCACCCCCTTCCCTAGAAAAATTTGTTTTTGACACACATCCCGTTATCCGATTTGGATGAAGTTTGGTATACATATCGTGATCCGATGACAATACAATATTAAGAAAAAAATATCCTCCCACCTCTACCCCCACCCCCTTTCATAGAAAAATGAGTTTTTTTACACACTTCCCATTATCCGATTTGATGAAATTTGGTATTCACATAGTGGTCCGATGACAATACAACATTAAAAAAATATCCTCCCGCCCCTACCCCCACCCCTTCCATGGAAAATGCGTTTTTGACACCCTTCCCATTATCCGATTTGGATGAAATTTGGTATACATATAGTGGTCCAATGACAATACAAGATTGAAAAAAAAATCCTACCACTCCTACCCCCACCCTCATCTATAGAAAAATGCGTTTTTGACACACTTACCATTATCCGATTTGGATGAAATTTGGTATACATATAGTGGTCCGATAACAATACAACAATAATGAAAAAAAGTCCTCACACCCCTACCCCCCACCCCCTTCCATAAAAAATGCGTTTTTGACACACTTCACTTCAAATAACTTTTATAAAATTTGATATATGCATAAAGGTCCGATAGCAATACAGCCCAAACAAAAAATATATTTCTACCTCTACCCCCACCCTCTCCTTCCCCCAATAGAAAAATGAGTTTCCAAACAACTTACGATCAGCGATTTCATTATAATCCAGAATAAACTCTTCTTTATTTATTTACCTCTGCTTTTTTCTGCTAGATTGATTCTTGCAAATAGTAATATTTAATTGATACGGATATCTTATCGTGCTAACATCCTCAAAATTTCCATCAGTCGGCCATCGCTTTTATTATTATGATAATATTAGAATGTTAGAAAACTATTTTTTAATTTTTAGTGCATTTTATGAAAGCTTGTGAGTTAAAAGAAATTTTTTTACTAATTTATTTGAAATCTGTTTTTGTTAAGTAAAGTTAAATCCATTAAGTCGACTGTTGAATCTTGGCAGTTCTAGTGTTTGGTAACCTGGTAATACTACAATTTACGTTTTTTATTACAACAATGGCGGATCGAAAAATCAAAATGATTCAGGTCATTTACGAAAATTTTTTACTCAAACTTAAAAAAATCAAATTGGCGGATTTTCTTATTTACTAACCGATTTGTCTCAAACTTGAAATATTACATTGCTTGAGGTCATTTAACAAAATTTTTTACTCAAACTTAAAAAAATCAAAATGGCGGATCTAAAATGGCGGATTTTCTTATTTACTAACCGATTTGTCTCAATCTTGAAATATTACATTGCTTGAGGTCATTTAACAAAATTTTTTACTCAAACTTAAAAAAATCAAAATGGCTGATCCAAAATGGCAGATTTTTTATTTACTAACCGATTTGTCTCAAACTTGAAATATTACATTGCTTGAAGTCATTTAACAAAATTTTTTACTCAAACTTAAAAAAATCAAAATGGCGGATCAAAAATGGCAGATTTTTTATTTACTAACCGACTTGTCTCAAACTTGAAAGATTGCAGTGCTTAGGGATCGATTTATAATAAATTTAGAACTTTGTGGTGTTTAACGTCGCTGAACATGATTTTTTATTCTTTTTAAAAAAATCATCTAAATCGGATAATGGGAAGTGTGTCAAAAACTAATTTTTCTATGAAAGGGGGTGGGGGTAGAGGTGGGAGGATATTTTTCTTAATATTGTATTGTCATCGGATCACTATATGTATACCAAACTTCATCCAAATCGGATAATGGGAAGTATATCAAAAACGCATTTTTCTATAGATGAGGGTGGGGGTAGGAGTGGTAGGATTTTTTTTTCAATGTTGTATTGTCATCGGACTACTATATGTATACCAAATTTCATCCAAATCGGATAATGGGAAGGGTGTCAAAAACGCATTTTCTATGGAAGGGGGTGGGGGTAGGGGTGGGAGGATATTTTTTTTAGTGTTGTATTATCATCGGAGCACTATGTAAATACCAAATTTCATTCAAATCGGATAATGGGAAGTGTGTTAAAAACTCAGTTTTCTATGAAAGGAGGTGGGGGTAGAGGTGGGAGGATATGTTTTTCATAATATTGTATTGTCATCGGATCACTATATGTATACCAAATTTCATCCAAATCGGATAATGGGAAGTGTGTCAAAAACGCATTTTTCTATAGATGAGGGTGGGGGTAGGAGTGGTAGGATTTTTTTTTCAATATTATATTGTCATTGGACCACTATGTGAATACTAAATTTCATCCAAATCGGATAATGGGAAGTGTGTCAAAAACTCATTTTTCTATTAAAGGGGGTGGGGGTAGAGGTGGGAGGATATTTTTTTTCTTAATATTGTATTGTCATCGGATCACTATATGTATACCAAATTTCATAAAAATCGGATAATGGGAAGTGTGTCAAAAACGCATTTTTCTATAGATGAGGGTGGGGGTAGAAGTGGTAGGATTTTTTTTTCAATATTATATTTTCATTGGACCACTATGTGAATACCAAATTTTATCCAAATCGGATAATGGGAAGTGTGTCAAAAACTCATTTTTCTATTAAAGGGGGTGGGGGTAGAGGTGGGAGGATATTTTTTTTTCTTAATATTGTATTGTCATCGGATCACTATATGTATACCAAATTTCATCCAAATCGGATAATGGGAAGGGTGTCAAAAACGCATTTTCTATGGAAGGGGGTGGGGGTAGGGGTGGGAGGATATTTTTTTTTTAATGTTGTATTGTCATTGGACCACTATGTGAATACCAAATTTCATCCAAATCGGATAATGGGAAGTGTGTCAAAAACTCATTTTTCTATTAAAGGGGGTGGGGGTAGAGGTGGGAGGATATTTTTTTTCTTAATATTGTATTGTCATCGGATCATTATATGTATACCAAATTTCATCCAAATCGGATAACGGGATGTGTGTCAAAAACAAATTCTTCTATGGAAGGGGGTGGGGGTAGGGGTGGGAGGATATTTTCTCTTATTGTTGTATTATTATCGGACCACTATGTGTATACCAAATTTTATCCAAATCGGATAACGGGAAGTGTGTCAAAAACACATTTTTCTATAGAAGGGGTGGGGGTAGGGGTGGTAGGATATTTTTTTCTTAATGTTGTATTGTCATGGGACCACTACGTGTGTACCAAATTTCATCCAAATCGGATAATGGGAAGTGTGTTAAAAACGCTTCACAAGATTTGATAGATAGTTAGTTAGTAAAGGATTTTTTAAAGATGTTTTTATATAAATAATATTGTATTGTCATCAGATCACTATATGTATACCAAATTTCATCCAAATTGGATAATGGGATGGGTGTCAAAAACACATTTTCTATGGAAGGGGGTGGGGGTAGGGGTGGGAGGATATTTTTTTTAAATGTTGTATTATCATCGGACCACTATGTGTATACCAAATTTCATCCAAATCGGATAATGGGAAGGGTGTCAAAAACGCATTTTCTATGGAAGGGGGTGGGGGTAGGGGTGGGAGGATATTTTTTTTAGTGTTGTATTATCATCGGAGCACTATGTAAATACCAAATTTCATTCAAATCGGATAATGGGAAGTGTGTTAAAAACTCAGTTTTCTATGAAAGGAGGTGGGGGTAGAGGTGGGAGGATATGTTTTTCATAATATTGTATTGTCATCGGATCACTATATGTATACCAAATTTCATCCAAATCGGATAATGGGAAGTGTGTCAAAAACGCATTTTTCTATAGATGAGGGTGGGGGTAGGAGTGGTAGGATTTTTTTTTCAATATTATATTGTCATTGGACCACTATGTGAATACTAAATTTCATCCAAATCGGATAATGGGAAGTGTGTCAAAAACTCATTTTTCTATTAAAGGGGGTGGGGGTAGAGGTGGGAGGATATTTTTTTTCTTAATATTGTATTGTCATCGGATCACTATATGTATACCAAATTTCATAAAAATCGGATAATGGGAAGTGTGTCAAAAACGCATTTTTCTATAGATGAGGGTGGGGGTAGAAGTGGTAGGATTTTTTTTTCAATATTATATTTTCATTGGACCACTATGTGAATACCAAATTTTATCCAAATCGGATAATGGGAAGTGTGTCAAAAACTCATTTTTCTATTAAAGGGGGTGGGGGTAGAGGTGGGAGGATATTTTTTTTTCTTAATATTGTATTGTCATCGGATCACTATATGTATACCAAATTTCATCCAAATCGGATAATGGGAAGGGTGTCAAAAACGCATTTTCTATGGAAGGGGGTGGGGGTAGGGGTGGGAGGATATTTTTTTTTTAATGTTGTATTGTCATTGGACCACTATGTGAATACCAAATTTCATCCAAATCGGATAATGGGAAGTGTGTCAAAAACTCATTTTTCTATTAAAGGGGGTGGGGGTAGAGGTGGGAGGATATTTTTTTTCTTAATATTGTATTGTCATCGGATCATTATATGTATACCAAATTTCATCCAAATCGGATAACGGGATGTGTGTCAAAAACAAATTCTTCTATGGAAGGGGGTGGGGGTAGGGGTGGGAGGATATTTTCTCTTATTGTTGTATTATTATCGGACCACTATGTGTATACCAAATTTTATCCAAATCGGATAACGGGAAGTGTGTCAAAAACACATTTTTCTATAGAAGGGGTGGGGGTAGGGGTGGTAGGATATTTTTTTCTTAATGTTGTATTGTCATGGGACCACTACGTGTGTACCAAATTTCATCCAAATCGGATAATGGGAAGTGTGTTAAAAACGCTTCACAAGATTTGATAGATAGTTAGTTAGTAAAGGATTTTTTAAAGATGTTTTTATATAAATAATATTGTATTGTCATCAGATCACTATATGTATACCAAATTTCATCCAAATTGGATAATGGGATGGGTGTCAAAAACACATTTTCTATGGAAGGGGGTGGGGGTAGGGGTGGGAGGATATTTTTTTTAAATGTTGTATTATCATCGGACCACTATGTGTATACCAAATTTCATCCAAATCGGATAATGGGAAGGGTGTCAAAAACGCATTTTCTATGGAAGGGGGTGGGGGTAGGGGTGGGAGGATATATTTTTTTTAATGTTGTATTGTCATTGGACCACTATGTGAATACCAAATTTCATCCAAATCGGATAATGGGAAGTGTGTCAAAAACTCATTTTTCTATTAAAGGGGGTGGGGGTAGAGGTGGGAGGATATTTTTTTTTCTTAATATTGTATTGTCATCGGATCACTATATGTATACCAAATTTCATCCAAATCGGATAACGGGATGTGTGTCAAAAACAAATTCTTCTATGGAAGGGGGTGGGGGTAGGGCTGGTAGGATATTTTTTCTTATTGTTGTATTATTATCGGACCACTATGTGTATACCAAATTTTTATCCAAATCGGATAACGGGAAGTGTGTCAAAAACACATTTTTCTATAGAAGCGGTGGGGGTAGGGGTGGTAGGATATTTTTTTCTTAATGTTGTATTGTCATGGGACCACTACGTGTGTACCAAATTTCATCCAAATCGGATAATGGGAAGTGTGTTAAAAACGCTTCACAAGATTTGATAGATAGTTAGTTAGTAAAGGATTTTTTAAAGATGTTTTTATATAAATAAAATATTTTATTTTTCATCTACACATTTTATCAAAATAAATTTTTAGTCCGGCGCCGAGTTGGCCGGCGCCCAGTTGGCCCGGCGCCCAGTTGGCGGCGCCGAGTTGGCGGCGCCCAGTTGTCCTAGACCGTAATGCAAGTTCCTTTTGTGTCATCCATTATTGCAAAAACGGCTTTCATCGGACCATACATTTTTTTTGCAAATATCAATACCACGCCTCCGGAGTCTTAGTAACCCAACTAAATTTAAAATTTAAATAAACAGTAACTCAATGGTAATATCTCAAAAACTAGACGTGGTAAATTTTCTTAAAAAATACCATATTTAAGAAAATCAAAAATGCAAAAAAAATCCTTTATGATTTTTTTTTAAACTATACTTTTTGAGATATTTAATAAAATAGATTCGAGCAATTTTTCGTAGCTCGGGATATAATAGCTTTTTTTAAATGTGAAACCAGATTTTTAATGTACCCCAAAAACTGCTCATTTTATCTAATTTAAACAACCTTGTAGTTCTTGTAGTTAACGAGATAGCAATAGTAACCCATGGCAATTAAGACACCTTGTATATATCGATCGATAAAAATATTGATTGCAAAGAAAAAGAAACCATCCGTGACCTACGACAGCACTTCTGGCTTTCAGGCCAGATCAACGCTGATTAGCGTTTTTACCCACCTTCAGACCTGAGCGTCAATCAAGATTTTGTGGCTAATCGGGTAAAAATAAGTTTTTGTTTCTCTTATATTTTTCTTAACTTCTTAAGTTTAACCTCACGATGGCAGATGGCGCTTCTTGCGAGGGTTTTCTCACCATAGACGCAGGATGAGAGATAAAACGGTCTGATTAACTACGCAAGGGTGTCACATTGACCAGGTAGTGTTCTGAAGAGTCCCATGAAAACGAAACAGTTAACTGTCGACACTTATTAGGTGTCCATTAGATCTTGGACTTGGTGAGGTTAAGCTTTCAAGCTACCCACGGAAAAATATGAGAGAAACAAAAACTTCTTTTTACCCGATTAGCCACGAAAACTGGTTTGATTTTTAAATTCACGGGTACTAAAATTTACGTTTATTGAAAATAACATTATGAATAATAAAAAATTAGTTTGCAATCATATAAGTATATTTTTTTAGGGTATTCAAACATTTTTTAACAGTTTCGTGTTTTTGACCCATTCATGTAATTTGATGTTGATCTGTTGGAACTGTAATGAAATCATTGAGGAGGTAAATCACAATAGTTCGAGAGATTGTACAGGTGCATGTTAATCCGATTTCCTAACCTCATGAAACTTTGGAAACCTTTTGGGAGTTCAGTCAACTAATAGCTCTTATTATTATATTGTATTGTATTTTCTTAAGAAAATCAAGAAATTTTTGGGGCTGGGAAGGTTTGGATTTTGCAGTTAAAATTTTAATAACTACTTTATATTAGGTATATTATTTTCCGTATTCATTTTACACACTAGGGATGCATTTCTGTGTCAGATGGGGCTTTACAGCATTAACAATGTAATAACTATCCGCCAATACCCAACGGATGAAAACATGTTAAAAATAAACTATAAAATAAATCGATCTATGACGGATCTGATACCTTCCTAGCCCACTAGCACACTCCACGTTATATCAACCTTGAAAACATTTTTTACACACTATAAACTTTTTGGTTGTAACAAAAATGTATTTACTATATTCCGAAAACCGCATAATGATGCTACGCTCCGTTAAAAAGTTTGCATATTTTAATCTGTGTAACTGTCAAAAAACTTTCATTAGCATTGTTGAATTTTGACTAAACTCTAATCAGCTCGTTGCAGTATCGAGTACTATTTTACCTGAAAATTTCATGTAAATCACACACACACACACACACACAGATAGACATCACGACGATATTGCTAGGGTAGGTCAAAATAGACCCAAATAACACATTTTCAGCGTTATCTCAAAAATTTTTTTTTTTCGAAAACAATACCTTCTCTAGCCATTGCTGTGCGAGCTAGGAAGGTAAAAAATAGAACATCAATGTCAGGCCTTACTTTTGACATATGTTTATAATTTATTAACAAAAATTTCTTAAGAGGGAGCTCTGCGTCTGGCATATAGCGTGTGAGGGCTTTGAAATAACACTTTTATGGAAAAAGTATTTAATATCTTTTGATAAAACTCTTGACCATTAGTAAAGAAAGGAAAGCGCGCATTTGAATCTTCAATTAAAAAAATCTCAACCCTTAAAAAAAGTGTCTAGATTACCTAATTTTTAGTAATTTTTTGATAGATTATTTTATCTCGAACCGTTTCACTCACGTGCGGTGCATTTGAGTCTCTTCTTAAAAGTGCAAAAAAGGGTTATTTTAAAACCCAATTAGATTTTTGCCTATAATATTTAATAATTTTATTCCGGTATAACTCTGCACGGCCTCCACAGACTTAACGGCTTCAGGAAATTTGAATTATTTTATAGTTCCCCTTGATATTTAATACTTAAAAGAGTTATTAGACACTAGACACATTATTGGAATAAAACCTGACCTTATTTTAAAATCGACCCTATGGTGACAGATTTACATATAAAATGCTGCTGCTCTCCTTCAAAATTCGGCCTTTGTGTATTTATAAACCGGATTTATTAGTGTCGGTATTTATTAAATGAAAGTTAGCGACTTTATTATTAAATTTGGCTTTGGTATGTCAATTTTGAGTAGTCAGCTGTTAGTTTTCTGTGTAAATGTGTCAGAATCAAGTGGACTCTAAAATGAGGTTTTATTCCAATAAGTCCCTATTTATTGGAATAAAACCTGACCTTATTTTAAAATCGACCCTATGGTGACAGATTTACATATAAAAAACTGCTGCTCTCTTTCAAAATTCGGCCTTTGTGTATTTAAAAACCGGATTTATTAAATGAAAGTTAGCGACTTTATTATTAAATTTGGCTTTGGTATGTCAATTTTGAGAGGTCAGCTGTTAGTTTTCTGTGTAAATGTGTCAAAATAAAGTCGACTCTAAAATAAAGTCAGGTTTTATTCCAATAAGTCCCTATTTATTGCAATAACACCTGACCTTATTTTAAAATCGACCCTATGGTGACAGTTTTACATATAAAAAGCTGCTGCTCTGCTTCAAAATTCGGCCTTTGTGTATTAAAAAACCGGATTTGTTAGTGTCGGTATTTATTAAATGAAAGTTAGCGACTTTATTATTAAATTTGGCTTTGGTTTGTCAATTTTGAGAGGTCAGCTATTAGTTTTCTGTGTAAATAGAATAAAGTCGACTCTAAAATAAAGTCTCAATAAGTCCCTATTATAAACCCTTTTGCGCTCATTATATGTCACACATGAAACATTTTTGCACAAAATCCTTTGGATTCGAAATTGAATAAAAGCGAGGAGAACAAAATGTCGCTAAATAACTGACTTATCTTTTTATTTATTTTATGATTTAGATATAATTTTTGATTTGTTTTATAGAGTGTTAAGCTTTCGGCAGCGCTGTATCAAAGCGAGTGGTATAAAAGGAGTCCTAAGATAAGGAGAAATATTAACATTATGATATTTAGATGTCAAAAACCACTGGGTCTCAAAATAGGCCCTTTTGGACCAATGACTGCAAGTGATGGATTATCGGTAATAAATTACGACTACTAAATATATTACTACCGTGTCGTTTTATAACGTTTTTCCAGGGGCGCACGGAGGTCAGTTTGTCTAATTTAGACTATGAAAACCTCAATATCGAACTATTTTCTATCATAACCACAAGTCTTAAAATAGTGCTTAATTACCTTATTAGTAAACCCCAATGTAACCTACTTGGAGCATTTTGAAAATCGCCTTTCCGCGCGGGATAAGTGCGGATCATTATACAGGCTATCAAGCGGCCTATGACTTGTCGTGACAAGTGACAACGAATTAGTTGAACGATTTTCTACATTGGGGTTTTTACTAATAAGGTAATTGAGTTTATATTGTGATTTCTTCATATATTATTATAAATATGGGTTAGTATCTTTAATTTTTACTATTAAACCATTTGCAAAGTTTCAATTTGCTTATTAAAAAAAATTAGATAAAAACTGTGTATTGAATGACGAAAATTTTTCAAATATCTGTATTTACCCCAGAGCCAGACTATGTTAAGTCCATTTTTGACTTTTTTTGGTTTGAACCGAATGTTCTTGCAACGCGACAGCACTTTCCATAGATACAACTGACGATAAATATCTCACCTACAACACAAAATGAAATTTTAATTGTTATTATTTTGTTTTAGCGTCTTAAACTAGCATACTCTTATGTTACTGTAATGTCATCTGGAGTTAACTAGAAAATAACTTTAGTTCTACCTTTTGATGTAATGGACCGATTGTTGATATATAATTATATTAAGGTTGTTGTTGCTGTTAATTAAAATAAAACTCAATCATACATTGATTATTTATTGTCATTTTTTTGTTGGGTGGTTACCTTACTTACAGTCCCGCAGCTCCGACCCACACGGGTGCAATTAGGACAGGTGTTCCGTTACCGCTTCTACTCCAAACCAACCGCGATTTTCCGCATCGTGTGCCCTGAGTAGACGGAATAATTCGAGAATGACTGCCTTCTGCATATGCCCTGTCACGATAAGCCGGCAAGGTCTTGACAGCTGAGAGCAGTGTACATGCCTAGGAAACTTAATGCAATTTGACAGGTCGTTAGGTTTTCTCACTAAGCTCAAAAGAGGCGCTGCGGTCGCGCGTTTGTTCCTTATTCTATTTTTTTTGAGAATTATGTTTGGTTTGAATTTTCCGTCCCCCTTTTATTCAGGTAGAAAAAGCTCTTCCACCGCATTTTATTTGGGGTTCATTTTAAATCTATCTTTTTGGCTTATGTAGGTAATCTTTGCTGCTGTGACGCATTAAAATTAAATTTTGTTAAATTTGTAACTTTTGCAATTTTTTAATATAAAACAATGAGAATTTCTAGTTGCTTTCCTGGGTGAAGTGTCTAAAGTTCAGACGAGTATAAGATGCATAGTTTTCCGAGAAATTTTAAGGTAAGTTTTCTTATTTTCTCATTTGAGGTTAGATTGGCATTTGATAAAATTTGTATTGGTAGTGTCTTTTTACCTCCTTATCGCTTACTTTACGGAACTCTGAATACAGGTTTCCAATGCCTGGTAGGTGCCTTATTTGCCCATCAATTAAGCACAAATTTAGTGTTAATTTTATGTCTATCTCTTTCTTTTGATATTAAGTAAAAGGGAGGCACATACAAAATTAACACTAAATTTGTGCTTAATTGATGGGTAAACGAGGGATTACAGCAGCGTAATGTACTTTGAATAAATTTATTCCTTAATTTTAAATTTTTATCTTACCATAATCTAGTACCTATGATTAACGTGGTTATAAGTTTATGTTTTTAACTGTTTTCAGCTTTTGGATAATATGTGCGACCACTGTTAAGCTATGTATATACTGTTTTAAAACATACCCTACACAACTTACAACCAAGGCGAGGAGGTACTTTTAAATCACGTCAGATTTTCGTCAAGCTGTTAAAAAGTAGACATTTACATTATTTATTCACTCATCACTCACCAGAAATGTTAAAAGCAAATTTAAAATATACTAGATCGTGTTTTGTTTTTCATTATAATTTATTTTACCAATCAATTAGACTATGTATTATTTCATCCATAGTCGTTAATTTAGTTTTTATTTGTAGCTTTTTTTATAATAATAAAAACTCATTTAAAAAATGTTTTATTTATTGCACTTTATATATCATTTTCAATCTGTTTATATCTTATAAAGATATTGTATGTCTTTATAAAATATTGACTGATTAAAAACTTCAAAAAAACTTTAAAATTAAAGAAACTTTATTATAAAAGGCGATTCAAATTTCCCGCCTCAACTTTTAGTTCGTCACTAAGCTCAGTAGTGGGCGCCACAGAGTTAATGATCTGTCAAACAGCGAAGTTGCCTATCTAATAAAAACTGTCTGAACCGAAGCAAAAATCCTTTATCTATGGCGGTGTCTGCCGTGCGCTTCCGAGAGCTTCAATTACCAAAACCACTAGCTTGACTGTATAGCTCGGATATAGTTTTTGCAAAGTCACTTGAATAACTCCTAATACGGGATTTTATCGATTTCATGAAATTTTGCTTCATTCTGCCCTTCAAAAGTTATCCAAATTCATATAAAATCTTCCTGGTATAATTTCAACCCTACCGACAAAGAAAAGGCGCGGCTCTTTGCGGTCCGGTTGTTTTCCGACCGACCAAGCCCAGGTAGATGGACGGCACCTGATTGGCAGATTTTTTGAAATGCGCTTAATTGCCTTCAGGTGTTCTTTTCGGGACCCCTTTAGTCGGCAGCATGCAGAGTTAGAAAGTTTTATTATCTATTTTTCTTTGTTTTGTTTACATTATAATTAAACGAAATAATTTTCATGAGTATATCTACCGCCGCCCATGTCACTTTCTTTAAAGGATATGCCGATGGTCGACTTTTATCTTTGTTCAACTGACTTTGCAAAAACTATACACTTGGCGAAGATTAAAGAGAAAATCCTCGTCTTATTCTCTTCTTCCTTGGTAATGATGTTCGTCTCGGCAGGAGCCGAGAACTCAATGACATACATAGTTTTGTCATTTTTGTCAAGCATAATATCCGGCTTTTAAACACTAACAAGCAGGAGTGTGGGGAATGCGAAATTCCAGTGTATTATGGTCCATACTTCACTACGGACGGAATATCAAAGGGAACATATGCGGCACTGGAGCATCATCAACACCGTACGAGTGCCTTAGGTGTTAATAAATCACCCATAACGCTACGTTGTGGTATGTATACGTTAAACGGATGTTTTCTCCAGGAACCGTATTCTTCAAAGTTTGTGACGGGAGTGATCCCGGGAACGTTCCCGGGAAATCAAACGGGAAATCAAACTTACTTTTTCTCCGGGGATTGAAACTGTCGTATTTTTGAACGCTCGAAGCAGTTTGTGAGTGCAAGGTTTGGAATCACGCCGTGCAACTCCAGTGGACAACGTTGCCGCGTATCTCGCAACTAACCAAAGTGCGTTTTATGCCATTTTATTTTTGAATTCAGGAAGATTTTATAAAATTGGGGATTTATTGCAAATAAAACCAGGCAGTAATAGTGCCGGCCACTATTCTAACAGTTTTCTATTGAAAACTGACAGTTGATTTTTCAAAATTGACATACCAAAGTCGAATTTATAAATCCAGTAGTTTATTTTCCATTAATAATGACGGCACTATTAATTCCGGCTCTTATAATACACAAAGGCCTAATTTTGAAAGAAGACAGCTGTTCTTATAATGGGAAACTGTCGAATAGTGCACAATTAATGCCTGGCTTTATTGCAATAAGTCCTTAATTATCTAAAAAAAGTTTAGCTTTAGGGAGCCCTGGCTCGAGACCCTCCCCTTGGTGCGCCAATGTCTACATAAACATAACTCACACTTATTTCGGTCAGTTATTTCAGGCCAAATTGAGTTATGACTATTAATGTTTAACACTTTTTTTATAGAGGCCTATTAAAGTGCTTTTATATAAGGAGAGTTTAAAAATGTAGTTGTAAAAACCCTACATTATACATTATTTTAAACCGCCTTTAGGCTGAGATAAACGTTTCTCTGTAGTGTCAAATTAGTAAACACGCGGCTTTTCTCACTTCTAAGATGTAATATAATATGTTATATAGGTACACATTTATATTATGCATTAAATTAAACATTCTCACTCAATTGGGTCTGATCTAAATAGGGCTTGACCTAAAAACTCTATTTTAACTTTCGCAAAAAAAACAAATCACCTTTTTACGGTGAGGATTACTCACATTCTCCATCCAAAAAATCAAGAATAAGTATCCAGAACTTTTTTTGTTTTGACCCTCTCAGCGGTTCTAGAATTGTCAATTTTCCTCGGCGGCGGCGTGGGAAATAAGCAACTGGAGTTGGAAATAGCTTATTTTCCGAAATACCCCTCGCCTGCCGGCGCCGAATTAGATTTTGTTTGGCAGTCACTAACATCCGCTGATAATAAAGTTATTCCTACAAAGTGATACATAGTTAAAATGGAAATTTCATTGTCTACATAAAAGTATATTATCCTTATTTTTACAAAAAGCTTGGTTTCTAAGAAAATTGGTTAAATTAAAAATTTTGCTGTATTTCTTTTGAATAAAATGTGCAAGAATTCAGCATATTACGTACGTATCTTTGCAATGGTAGTACTTAGCGCAGATACCTCGTTCGATAGGTCTTTTAATGGACTTTATATTTTTTTTCTACAGATTTTCCCAAAAATAGTCAAAAATCCAAAATATCGGCGCCAGTTTGACCATGTTCCTGTGGGGCGTCGGGGCTTTCACTATATTTCATGGGAACCCAACAGCTACGGAATGCGCCCAGCGTTGGATTTATATTGTATTAAACAATTTCTTTTAAATTTTTTATTCCCTAATCCGCCGCCATCTTGATTAACTCAAAATGCTCAAGTGTGCCAGAGTGGCCGGATCTTTAAAGATGAGTTCTTGGACTATAAGAATTAGAAAAATATCGACCGTAGATCATGATAAGTATGTAAGGGCGCAATTCAAAAAATCATATCTTTTAATTTATAAGGTCAAATGTAACGAGTCAAGCAGTTTACTAAGAAAACCTTACTCTTATAGAAAAAAAATATACCAAAATCATTTGGTGGCCATATTTGTTTTAATCCGCGATTAAACTCTGATTTTGTTAAAATTTGCAAAGTACCCTTCAACTTTGGCACGGCGTAAAACAAAAACTATTGGTCGGAGCGAAAAAATGCGTAAAACCAAAGTTGTGCGCAATTTTTTTTTTGTAGTAGCTACTCCAACTATACAATATTATAGGTAATTGTTTATGAAGATAAAAAAATATATTATAGTTTGTTTTATTCAGTGATATTACACTGGGGAGGGGGAAGCATTGAGCTACTTTCTTTAATTTCACCTGTTGTTTATAGTCTTAGGTCTTTGCATTATTTGCCATTTGGTATTTGATAATTATATTGGCAATCGCCCATTGCGATCAGAAATTTTAACACACGAAAAGGTGATCTCATGCCTTCAGACGTTGATTCTTTACGACTAATTTGAGTTATCATACCCTTGACAGTGGAAAAGAAAAAGTAAAGAGATCAGTTGGATGACTTGGTCGAGTTAATACCCTGAGAATTTCTCGTTCTTGTATTGAGACACCGCGCAGCTACACACAGAAAAAAAAATTTCTTCAGTCAATGCAAATTGCTTTGATCCAAAAAAATCTGCTTTCCTATGCACGAAGACGATATTTTCTTAACAAAAAAAAACTATTCTCTTGAACTGCTGGTTTCCGTTGAAAATAAAAGTTGCCTTTATCCAAGAAAATTGATTTGTTTTGAATGGAAGCGGCAACCTTCTTGTTTTGTGTTTTCTAGTATTATGGAATAAATCGCCATTTTCGTTTTGAGATGCCGGATATTTTGAGCTAAAAAATTTAAAGTCTTTAGGCAAAGTAAAGCTTTATTTGTGTTAAGAAGATATTAGGAAGACATTTTATATCTTGCTTCAAAACCACTTTTTCTTCGCTAAAGGCAGTTCGTTTTAAACCAACAAAAATATACTATTTACCAAGACAATTATTTTTTTCCTCAAAACAAGCGGTTTGCTTAGATGAAAAGAAAACATTTTTTTCAGAGACTTTTGCTTTTGGGTCAAGATAATTTTTTCAAGAAAACTACTTTTCTTAACTGAAGAACTTCTTTTTTTCTGTGCATAGATAGAAGATTTCCGAAAATTGATGTGTGGTTTTCGGTAGTTCAATGCTTAGAATGTTTGCGTACAGAGTAAGAGGTTTCGGGTTTGAGTCCCGGCCGGAGACACAAAAACTTTTTTCTTATTTTTCTTTCTTTAATTTCACCTGTTGTTTATAGTTTTAGGTCCTTGCATTGTTTGCAATTTGGTATTTGATAGTTAGACATGTACTGTCCGAATGTGCGACTATTGCACGTTTACGTCAAAACACCTTCGGTAAACCTCAGATTGATTCAGAAGATCTGAACAGTGTCTCACCCAAACTGATAGCTAATCTTTTTTGAGGATTAGGCATACAGTGGTGAGAAACCACTCACAAGTGAGCCACAATATACCCACTAGTGGTCGCAGTGGAAGGGCTGCAAGGCCCACTCATATATGAATCATCAATCAATCATCAAGTGTAAAATCATGTTAAATATTCTCACCAAAAAACAAGAACCAGGTTAAATGGGTTAATTAGGCTGGGCTCTAGTGTCACGACTTTGTGTTAAATGCAAATAATCCCCTTAATTGCTATGGAGCTATTGCAAATATAAATTTCGAGCATGCAAAACTTCTACTTTTACTTTGGCCACAGTGTACATATTTATCAGTGTAGTCACTTCCATTGTTAGACTTTTTCACCCGCAAAATACCCCCTCCAACACCCAGAGTCCCTTTATGTTGACATATTTGGATATATTGATTAATATATCCAAATATGTCAACATACAGGGACTCTACTAACTCCTAGCCAGAACCCAAGATAAAAAAAAACAAACAAATACATCTTTTAAAAAAACTAATGCCAAAACAACAGTCTACCAATTAAAAAATAGAAATGACAAATCGGCTTTCCCGCCAAATATTTTTAGCGCCACAACCGGTACCTTTAGTTCAGGACAACAGCTCCGTGATGGCGCTATCCCTAAGGACACTCATCGTAAAGGCAAGCTTTATAGGAAGCGAAGCTAACGTCAGGCTTTCTATTTTTTGGTTATTATTTTTGACATGTTTTCCTCGGTTTCGCATTGGCGGTTCTGTTTAATTTTGAAGATGTTGTTTTACACAGTATGAAGGTACCTAAACTATATGTATATATTTAAGTAATTAGAATTAAAAAGATATGCTGCAAACTATCTTAAAACTGTATCATTATTAAATAGATCTTTAGACTGTGTTAAAACCACATTTTTAAAATAACAACGAGCCGCCAATGCGAAACCGAGGAAAACAACTAAAAAATTATCACCAAAAACTAGAAAATTAGAGTTATGCTTCGCTACCTGTAAAGCATGCTTGACGATAAGTGACCTTAGCTATCCCAGCAGAAAATGTAGGGTCACTGCATCCTGGAAGCCTGGCGTCTCCGAGAGGTAGCGACACGAGTGTCAAAACCGTACTCAAAATTTCATACACGTTCGTGAAAAATACTGAGTCAGTCTGAGAAAAAAAAATGTTTTAATAAAACTTAAAAAGAACTCGGTATAAAAAAAATATGTTCCTTGAGTTTTTGGGTTATTTATTGTTCAAAATAATTTTCTTTTAAATATTATTTGTGTTTTTTGTATAAAAATAATACGCAATAAATAAACAAACAGGACATAAATACATTTGTATTTTAAATGTTTATTAATACTATATAATATATCAAGGGAGAAAATGAAACTTTAATAACAAGGTTTATACGCTATTTTTTGCACTATTTAGTTTATTTTTCAAGTATTTCTTCTAAAGACAAAAAAAAGCCCAAAAACAGTTCGAGTTTTAGTAAGGTTCGGCTTTAATTACTTATAATTTTATAGTACATTTTATATAAATATCTTAATATTATTGTTCGAAAGCATAAACTTCGAAAATAATTTTCTTCAAACCGCAAATTGTTCGAAAACATTTTCTTCGAACAAATGATTGTTCGAAAACGTTTTTTTCGAAAGAAAAATTGTTCGAAAACGATTTTTTCGAAAGAAAAATTGTTCGAAAACGTTTTCTTCAAACAGAAATTTTTCGAAATCATTTCCTTCGAACGGAAATTTGTTCGAAAACATTATCTTTGAACGGAAATTTGTTCGAAAATATAAACCAAACCGATCCAACCGAATCCTATTTTCGAGAAATGATTTCCCTAAATTAGCTTTCCGGTCCTCATTTTGGAAGGTTGAAATCGGTGTTACTCTAACCTTTCTTAATTGAGCTCATCAGGGGGTATCTGGACCGGTTCGGATACGTTTGCGATCAATTCACAAAGTTTAGGAAAATACCAATTTCGACCTTCCAGAAGGAGGAAAGTAGACACATTTTCAGACAGTTTACGATCCCGGGAAAGAAGTCAGGGTTTTTTTTGAAAAAATATGTTAGAAAAGCTTGCCTTAGTCAAACTATATGAATTGTGTTAGGTATGGAAATCCAGGTCTAGAGCGTCTTTTTTCGAAAAGTATGCTTTCGAAGAAAATGCTTTTGAACAACTAATGCTTACGAACAAATTTCCGTTCGAAAACAAATTTCCGTTCAAAGAAATGGTGTTCGAACAAATTTTCGTTCGAACAATTTTGCGTTCGAAAAAATAATTTTCGAACAAATTTCCGTTAAAAAAAAATGTTTTCGAACAAATTTCCATTAGAAGAAATTGTTTTCATAAAAATTTCAGTTCGAAGAAAATGTTTTCGAACAAAGTTCTGCGACCCGTCGTGTTGCTACCCAAAAAAATACCTAGAGATGGTAAATAAAAATTCTTAGACCTTGAGTTTTTATTGGATGTTGATTTTTTAAAAACTTTTCTATGAGTGTGTGTGTGTTCCTGTGTGTCTCTTACTTCTACTTTGTTTTGCAATCATTACAGTGTAGCTACTTTCGATCTTTGTTTGGACCTTTTGTTTTGCAATCTTTTGTATTTTCGACCTTTTGTACTTTCTAACTTTTGTATTTTCGACTATTTGTACTTTCGACCTTTTCTTCGCCGCCCGCTTTTTTTTTGAACACTAATAAATTGACTCTGCCAATCTATAGGCACCTAAGTTTACACTTAGTACTATAATAATAAAATAACTAAAAACTGAAATATATTTTATTTAACTCCCGACTCAATTATCTTTCGTTTGATACCACACAAGCCATGTTTTGATTTAAACTCTAATTTTTAAAATCTACCCCTACCCTTTTTTTAAAAACTAAAATGTATTTTGTTTAACTCCAGACTCAATTACCTTTCGTTTGATATCAGAAACGCCATATTTTCACTGAAACTCTAATTTTTGACAGCTACTCCCACCCTTTTTTTAAAAATAAACTAAAATTTACTTAATTACTTTTCGTTTGATATCACACACGCTATATTTCTACCCCCACCCTTTTTCTTGGCTTGCGTTCGGTGGATTTTGGTCATTTTTAAATGGGACTATCCCGGCCCAAGACCCAGCCTAGGTACCAAATTTCATTTGAATCGGACAAGCGGTTTTTGAGTTATGCGGGTTGATCATTACAGACAGACATACAGATAGACAGACAGACAGACGGCCCAACAAAACAGTTCCAAAATGATCTAAAACGCAAAGATATATAAAAAAATTTGAAATCGGAGCAACTTTTTTTTTCTCTAAAAAATTAGGATCACCATAACTATAGTATAGTAGTAGTGTGAGCCAATAATAGTAGTTATATTATAAACCTTGGGCCTACAGTGTTTACTTTTAATCCCACGGCGGGAATTTTCATGCCCGACCGGAACGAGGGCTATAATTTGCTAAGTGAATAAAATGGACTTTAATGCCAAGGTTTATTTTTATATACTAAAAATAATAATAATTATAACCTAAATAAATAGGTATTAAACCACTTACCGTACTCCAGTTTTAGCATGTCAACCCCCCCTATATAATAAAACAGTGAGCAGTGATAGTTGTCATGGCATTACATTAAACAAAAGTCAGTCAGATGCTCACAAACAATGTGGAAAAAATAATATTTATTTCATAACAAACTAAATAAGTTTAGTCGAGAAAAAGTTCAAATTACATTTCTCGAAGATGGAACAAACAAGGGACCAAAGAATAAAGCATAATCTTACTTTGAGATGGGCATGGAAAAGGCCACCGAAGAAAGAAAGCTTTCAGTACCGAAAATTATGCAATAAACAGAATTTCGAAAATTTCACCGAAAAGCTTTTCCTGGTTTACATCCTGGAGAAGTCTAGAAAGTTAAATGCTTCGTTTATATGGAAGCAATATTCTATGCCGAAGGACACAATAACATTCGAAACGAACCAAGTCTTCAGCAAAGTACAGTAAGCTTACGGCAAGCTGGAAGCAACAAAATAATCGTTATCGTGTATATATCTTGATTCCTATTTGTTTTTTGTATTATGATAAAATAAAATAATCCAAAAACCTATATTTTGCCTTTATTGTTCATCAAGAAATTACTTTTAATCACTGGGGACAAGAAATACTACCTTAGCCCATGAAAAAAGGGATTAAACGTACACTGTTACTCCCTAGGGTACGTTCAGATTGAAACGTCGGGCGAGACGTCTTGCCGAGCGAATGACGTCATGGGTAAATCGCCGGACGTCTTGCCTTTGTGAACAGTATGGATGTAATAAACTAACCTTAAAATATATTTTTTAAAAAATGATAAATTCGATCGAATATATGACATGAAAACTAATAGAAGAGTACAATAAGTGGGGACTAGAGGTTAATCTCAATAGGACAGATTGTCCCGATTAGCCACGAAACTTGTTTGATTTTTAAATTCACGGGTACGAAATTCCACGTTTGTTAGTATTATTTGGCTTAAAAATTCCGTTGATTGACGCTCACTGTCTTGAAGACGGGTAAAAATGCAATCTGTGTTGATCCGGCCTGAAAGACAAAGAGCTGTCGTAGGTCACGGACTATAGTTGTTTTCTTTTATTTGCATTCGATCTTTTCATTGATGGATATTGTATAGCAGTGTTTTCGCCTGCTTTTAGTTTTTTGTTTCTCTCGTATCTCGGTAGATGGCGCCTCTTGCTATAGTTCGCTCACTAATTACATTTAATTAGAGACAAAACCGTCTGATTAACTTCGCAAGATTTGTCACATTGACCAGCAGTGTTCTGAGGAGTCCCATATGGACGAAACGGTTAACTGTCAACACTTATTAGGTGTCCATTAGATCTTGGACCCCCGTGAGGTTAAGCTTTTAGGCTACCCACGGAAAAATATAAGCGAAACAAAAAAACTCCTTTTTTGCCCGATTAGCCACGAAACTTGTTTGATTTATAAATAAATAATTTTGGAAATTAATTGTTTTTAGATTTTAGTTTACTACGACATTACGCTCAGAAATTCATATAAAGACAGTGCGAAAAGTAAGTGTTTTTCGCACAGTAGTCGAGAAACAATTGATATTTTTGCATTTCATTAAAGTTTTATCAAGAAATGCGAGTGGGCTAAAATTTTATAGTTTGCCTTGAGCGCCAGAAAACCTTGCTACGGCTCTGGTTCCTTCAGTATCTCTTTTTGACAATCGTGTGGATAATTTATTTTTCACCACTTGCTAGTGGCGTGTAATTTAATGTACTACTTTGGCAAATTATATAAACTATTTTTTATAAGTTTATTCGATTATAAATCCATCAGAAATATCAAATAAATACTAAAATAAAAAGTTGTGTCGAAAATATCAACAGAGACCAGTTTACCCTAGTTACTTTTCGTACATACCTCGTATACATCAAAACGTCCCAAAGTTTTCGTTAAGCGACGATTATCCCTCGTAAACCGCTGACACAGCAGGAGGCAGAATTAACGAAGAAAAAGCAGTAAAACTCGAACGAACAAAGAATTTCGCGAAAGTGACTCCACTGTAAGTTATCTACACTGTGGTTTGACTTTTGAAAGTCCCCGAGATTATGACTTGTTTTTACCTAAAATCAAAAAAAAATTAAAATTATTTAGACATTTCTTTCCGGCTTTTTGTTAAAAAGCTCTTCCAAATTTAACATACTCAGCAATAGTACTGATGACAATAATTCAGCTGTAAGTTTTTTATAAAATTATTCAATAGATTGTATAATATTACGTTTAAGCTTAGGATGTTATGATTATAATTGCCGATTTAATGGCATTAAAAGGCTTGTATTTAATGTCATTAAAACTAGAAAAAGAAAGAAACAATATTTTAAAACAATGGAAAATAAAACGTTTTAAAATTAATATCAACTCTATAATTTCAGATCAAAACACAAACAAAAAGGATAATTTTATATCAAGTTAAAGTAATTGATAAAAGTTTACCAGCAGTATTTACTAAAGGGTCTACAGTGCTAAGTGCTACAATCCTAGGTTTAAAAGTCTACATTTTGGTTGAAGGTTTAACTTATTTTTCCCGTGAATGCAATAATTTTTAATATTTATATAAATTGTTCATAAATACCTTGGGATATTGGTCATCTTTTTTCGTTGTAGCAAAGACATTATTTCCACACAAAAGTTATAAATAAATAAAAATAATAAAATATTTTGGTTTAAAAAGGTAGCCATATTTAAACCTCCAAATGTACTAGGAAATGTCGAATAAAAACGGTGTAAGTCAGTGTCAGCTGTCCGCTATATTTTACATGTTAATTTTTTAGACAAGTTAGCGACGATTAAACCGATGGTCGATTGTTTTAGTGAATGAGTAATTGCAAAGGTATTCTAATACATCTTGTGCTTTTTACAGTATTTAAATATTGATACGTATTTAATACGATAATGCATCTACAGATATAGTTTTAAATTATTTATGTATTGTTTAGCTTTGAGTATTTTTGTACGTAAGTTTTTTTGTCAATCATGGATTATTTTTATTGTTTTTCGAACTTTAAACCACCCCTCAGGGGTGGTACTACAATTTGAGACTATTTTAACGGGAATCCTATGACTGCACGGACTAAGTTTCCAAAAAATGACATTTGGTTACAAAATTTTATATGAGATGAAACTCACTGAGAAATGCTTACTATCATATTGCACATTAGGGTGAACCAAATCTTTGCAGTTATTTGACCTGTGAGTTTTAAAAAAATACTCTGATATCGGTCGGTATCAAGTCTATAGACTTGATACTTAAACCCGGTCTACAATGCTAAGTCTTAAGGTCTTAGTAAATACTGGTTTACATGTCTAGTAAAAAAAAAACACTTAAATGAAATGATGTGAAGCGTAGAATAACCAACTAAAGAATGCTTCTAGCTCGCCGTTGATTAGCCGGAACTCTAAGGCTATATCGCTTTGTAGAGAAAGACGAAAACAGTGCTTTAAACGCTCTAGGCAGAGACAAAACCAGCGTAAGCTAGAAATGCCTCGACCTCGAAATCCGTTACCAGTCTTAATTACACTGTGTTTTTACAAATTTAATATAATATGTTAAATTTCTTTCCAGTTACATAATATAAATTGTGTTAGAGATTTAAGGACAGATTAACTAAAATAAATAAAAACTAATAACAAAACTTTTATAAAAATACAGCGAAATTTTTTTTAAAAACAAGTCTCTGATTCCCATACATTTTGTTTGTTCCTAACGTAGTCTTGAATGTAATAAGTCTTGTTAATATCTATTTATCTATCTATCTATCTATTTAGCCTTCTTCGATCCATCTCTGGACATAGGCCTTCCTCAATATCTCTCACTCTTCTCTGTCTGTCTATGTTTTCGTCCATCTAGTTCACGCATGTTTCTTCATATCGTCCGCCTATCTCATTTGGAGTCTTCCCCAACGTCTTATTCTCAAGTTTACAATACATTTGTTCCATCGATCGTTTTTCTGTTTTAATTTTGCTACTTCTCCTCCGACATCCCGTAGTGTTGGTTTATTTCTTAAACATTCATTACTTTTTCTGTCTGTTAGCTTTATATGTAACACTTGTCTTTCTATTGATCTTTGGGCTTGTGTTATCTTATCCATGTTTGATTTTGTAAGAATCCAGGTCTGGTATCCATATCCATTTTTGAAATGTAGCGTAATTTTCCAAATGCTGCCTTGGCCAATCTTACTAGTCTCTTGATTTCAGCTGTTTGGTGGTCTTTTTTTAGTTAAATAATTTTTCACAGGTATATTCCTCTACTTGTACTATTTTTTCTTGGTTTATACCCATCGTGATATCTTCATCTGTGTTTGTTATGATTTTAGTTTTAGTGCAGTTCATAATCAAGCCTGCCCATTTTAGATGCTGTATCCAGTTCTTTCAGCATTTTTATTAGTTCTTCTTTTTTATCTGTTATTAAGGCGATATCATCAGCATATCTTAGATGGTTTAAGTATTGTCCGCTTACTTTAATGCATATTTCTTCCCTATCTAAGGGACAGTTTAGGAGATATTGTGACATCTTGTCCGACACCTTTTCTTATGCAGATTGGCTTGGTTCCTTCGTGGATTTTGATTGATGTTGTTGCTTCGCTTTATATTTTAGTTATTAAGTCTGTGTAATTATTAAGTAAATAAGTAATTAAAAATGATTTTACTGTCCAGTGTCCAGAAAGCGTTTTCAAAGTCTTTAAGTAGAATGTTTGATTCGTGGGCTCGTTCTATTAGCATTTTCATGGTTAATAGGTGGTCGGTCAACTGTAATCAAACCTTTTCTGAAGCCTGATTGTACTTTCGATTAATATCCGTCAAATTTTGTTGTTAGTCTATCTGTTAATATTTTCGTGAAAAGCTTATAAATTACATTATAGGTCGATAGTTTTTTTGGTCTGCTCTATGGCCTTTCTTGATCTAGAAAACAATATTAACATACAAATATTATATAAAACCGTTGTTTGATGGAGAGTATAGTTAGTCAACCCCATGTGTAAGACAAAGCACATGTCTCACTCCGATAGCTCAAAAAATTGTGGTTTACCTAGTGGACTGTATTTAGACAAGTCCTTCGCTTTCATTTGAAGGGTATAGGAACGCACGCGAAATCGTACCTTTCTGAAGTGAAATTTAATTGAGACATAAAAATAATATTGGTATATGTTGACTATTTAAGAGCGAAATAATAGAAAAATATTAATGATGCGATCTTATAGGAGAGGGACTTACCGGTGATGTCTTGATCTCTTCCAACTGGTGCACCAGATTCGCCAGAAGTCTTCTATAGCGGTCCAGCACTCCCGAGTTTCAATGTTTGGAGTTTTAGAGGAATTTAATGGTTTTTAGAGTTCACCATTTTTTATAAAAGCGTTGATCGTTCAAAATATTCCGATCGAGAGCGTGTGTGTATGGCGACCGACATTTAGGTTCTGTCTTGTTTTTGCGGCGTGTTTCTTCGCCCTCTATAGGAAAAACACTTCTAATAAAAAGAATTTAGAATTCTAATTTTATTAAAAAGAATAAAAACGCGATTTAAATTAAAATATGCAGAGGGCGGTAGTAATATGAGGATTGAATTAAAATTAGAAATATATTATTAAATGCGTTTGGAATTTAAATATTAAACTATGCCAAATTGATAGTTTATAGCTAGTTTGTAAGTTTTAAATTTAACTTAACCTATTGAGTAAAACTACAACCCAATTATACCCAATTGTAACCCAAAATATGAGTTTTAAAAATAAAAATAAAATGTTCTGAAAAAATAATAAAAATTAGATTAAAAGAAAAAAAAAGGTTTTTTGCGAAACCGAAACAGCACACATTAGAAAAAGATAGGTATACCTACTCCTTAAAAAATTCCAAGGTTTTTAAGCAGTCTCGAAAATTGGCAACAGACAATTTTTCAACTGTTTGTAAGAATCACTTTACAATAAAATAATAGATTTATAATTTCCTTTACCTGTGTCTGAGGCACAGTGGGCTCATTAGTCTGATTTATGACCAATATTGGAAAAAAATATTTTGTGATAATAACAAAAATAGGCACGAAAGCTCCTACGAAGTTTTTGGTTATAACACAAATTATAACTACGTTCTACATTCCAAAAATGTCTGAACCCCGCATATTGATGCAATGCTTTGTTAAAAGTTTCGCATTTTTAATTTTTTTAAATTGTTATAAAACTGTCATTGGAATTAATGGATTTTTACCAAAATCTAGTCGTTACAGTGTCCAAGACTATTTTACCTGAAAATTTTATAAAAATTGATTTAGCGGTTTAGGACCTATTGTGTTACGGACAGATATACAGGGTGTTTCATAATTCAATAACATAATTTTAGTGCTAAATTCCTTAAGTGATTCTAGGGCAAAAAGTTCCAATAAACATAGACCCGCAAACGCTTAGTTTTAGAGATACAGGGTGTTTAAATCTAAATTTTTAAAAAGTGTTTTGTTTATAGCTTATACAGTTTTTCAGATATTTAGCTTAAATTTGGCGCGTATATTTATCTATAGCCACTACAATATTAGCCATGCCAAATAATAGTAAAAATGTACAGGGTGATACTTTTTCAGGGGTTTTGTCGGGTTTTCCCCCGAATTTTTTTATATGGTAAGCCCCTGGTTGATTCTAAAACAACATCTAAAATCCTTTATTTATTTGCAAACTTTTTTATTCCCTGTGATTTTTTCGCATCTCTAACCGTTATCAAGAAAATCGCCGTTGCACCAAAGGCTACTATCATCAAAATAAAAAATGCTACAGTATGGTATATGTCAAAGTATATCTAAATAAACAAAAAAAACATTATCTCGGAAACTAAGCGTTTGCGGACCTATGTTTAAATGAACTTTTTGTCGTGAAATCACTCAAGGAATTTAATATTAAAATTTTGTTATTGAATTTTGAAACACCCTGTATGCACACACACACATGCAGACATCACGACGATATTGCCAAGATAGGTAGGTGCCAAAATACACCCAAATAACACATTTGCAGCATTATCAAAAAAATTTTTTTTTCAAAATATTACCTTCTAGAGAGCCTTTGCTGCGCGAGCGGGCTAGGAAGGTAAAAATAAAAGGAAAAATAAACCAAAACACATCCACACCATATCAAACCGAGCTCTAAAGTGACACAAAAGCGTTGTATGACAAAGTATTTGCAAAGGGAACAAACCATATTTGACACGCATCTATAATGAAGCAATTTTGTTATAAAATAAGTGTGCGGGAAAAATTGGGAAAGTGCTACTTTGCACTTGCAAAAGTGTGCGCAAAGTAACTTCTTTGCGGTCAGTCGAGAAAAAAATTGCTTTTTATAAATTTTTAAAATCATGTTGTTTTTAATTCAACTCTTTGTGACCAAAATGATACTGGGCCCACTGTCTCTCATCAAAATCACGGGACTTTTGGAATCGTCTCAGGCGCTCGAAACAAATCGGCTCGGAGAAGGGATGATAGGCCAGTAAATTCAATGAGTGGAAAAAAAAATATTTTGAGCGTGCAAAACGTGAAGATGTTGTGATTTTGGAATATGTTAGTTTATAACAAAGAAGAACTAGCTTGCTTGTCTTTTCGTGGTTATGGGTAAAGCTTGAACATATTTACCTTCATAGCCCGCGTAGCAATGGCTAGAAAAAGTATTATTTTCAACAAATTTTTTTTTGAGATAACGTCGAAAATGTGTTATTTGGATGTATTTTGACCTATCTTAGCAATATCGTCGTGATGTCTGTCTGTGTTTGTGTTTGTATATTATTTTTGTCCATAACACGATAGCTCCTAAACCGCTAAACCGATTTTCATAAAATTTTCAGGTAAAATAGTGTTTAACACTCTAACGAGCTGATTTGGTCAAAATCCATTAATGCTAATGAAAGTTTTTTGATATTTAGGAAATTTAAAAAATGCTAACAAAAAACTGTTTTCAAGGCTGATATATCAATCATGACTTCACTTGAAATGTACTAATAGGCTAGCTAGGAAGGTTCATAATTATACCGACAAAATATATTCATTTATGAACATAATGCTTATAATAGTTTATTTTTCGAGAAAATACGAAGTTAACAGAGTTATAGAGAACAAATATTGGTTAAATATCAAAAAATTGTCACAATTTATGTGATCAGTTATTTTTAAAAGTATATTTATATACTACTAAAGAGAGAGAGAGCATAGGTATCAAGTGTATATTATTTCTTAAAAACATTTTTTAACTAACCTAAAAAATTGTACATAGCTTTATATCAATTTGGGAGTTATGTTTTATGTTTTACAACCCAGCTTTTCTACTTTCTTAGGGGTTTAAACTTATCACCAGTTTTTTTCCTGTCTCTCCTGGTCGGCGTAAATTGATCAGAAGACTTCACTTACATTAAACAACAAGGAGTGTCGCTATGCCATTTTAGGTGCCAAGTTAGTCACGTACACACGTGGTTGTTCCAGAAAAATTTATAGTTTTAAAGAAAAAAAAGAAAAAAGTTTTTGGAAATCATACTTGTTATCTATCTCTCATGTATCTCTTTATAGGAATTTGTAAAAATAGAAGATCAACACAAAGTTGTAATTATCTAATTGATTGAACAGTTGAGGTTAGGTATCAATATAATGTGTTAGTAGGTTCCACATTCCTTTATATCTCTCATGGCTCCTTTCCCTTCTGGATTTCTCCCTTTCCTGTGTCACTTTAATGCCAAGGATAGATTTCTCCAGGAGAGGTAGATAAATGTACGTAATGTAAAATGTTTCCTTTGATTTATCTTACAAAACTAGGGTATAAAAATAAAATAAATGGATCAATCTCGGATCGGATACCTTTCTAACCCATTAGCCCAGTCCAAGTAAATTCCATGCTATATCAACCTTAAAAACTATTTTTTGGAAATATCTCCGAAACGAAAGCTCCTACCAAGTTTTTGGTTATAACACAAATTTTTGAAAGAAATGTGCGCTACAATATTCCAATTCCAAAACCGCATATTGATGCGACGACGGTCCGTTAAAAAGTAAGCATTTTTTAAACTTTTTAACTGTCAAAAAACTGTCATTAGCATTGATGAATTTCGACCTAAATCTAAGCAGCTGATTACATTATCGAATACTATTTTACCTGAAAATTTCATGAAAATCGGTTGGGTGGTTTAGGAGCTATCGTGTTACGGAGAGAGTTACACACATATACACAGAGATAGACATCACGTCGATACTACTAGGGTAGGTCAGAATACACCCATATAACAAATTTTAGGCGTTATTTTCCTTTTTTATATTTTCTTCAAAAATTAGTATTTTATGAGAAAAAGGATACATATAAAAACATATTAATTTAAAAATTAAGGAGCAGCTTGTTAAAAAAACACTTTTGCATGTGTATAACTCCTCACATATTAGACAAGAAAAAACAAATTCAAGAACATAAAATATAAAAATTATTTTGTTTTCTCCCAAAATCCACAATCGCCATTGACTGGGCCATAAAAAAAAGGCTTTGGTATGCGGTCGCAGCCTTGCCGTGTGTAGAATTTATTCAGAATTAGCACATGAAGCGTCCACGCCCTCTGGACATGGCTTCCAAAGCTCCCAAAAAGTGTTGCTAAGGTTGTTTAACTAATCTCCTCAAACAACGATAAAACCTATAATAAGTGACAAAAAAACATTTATTTTCAAATCCCGTCTTGATACAACGTAAACTACAATGTTAAATTTTCCTCAAAATTTGTTATTGGCTCGGGATCCTCTTCTCGTTTGCTTTTGTAATAAGTTTCAAAGTTTTCAGGTGCACCCTTCGCTTACTTAAAAGGTAAAGGGGACACGTTTAATGCATACGAAATGGGCAAGTGTTGCTTTTGAGCATTTGAATCAGTTTGTTTAAGATAATTTAAATTTAATCGGCTTACCCGAGACGGTTTGAGGTAGACGACTATTAGATAACGTAAATGCGGTGTAGTTGAATAAACCAAAGAAATAGTTTAGGAGTTAAATAGTGATGTCCTTGGTGTACAAGTTCAAGTTCAATTGAACAGCTTTATTGTTTCTTAGAAACTTAATTCTATAACAATGAGTTCCTTTCTTAAGTTAATAATAAGTAAATGGAAAACGCAGTGACGTACCCAGGAATATGTCTTGGGGGGCCCGAGACCTCTTGGGGGGGCGAGACCTCTTGGGGGGCTCGAAGCCTAATAATGTTGAATTTTAAGCTGTTTTTTGTGTTTTTTTCACGAAATATGTGGAAAATATGTTAAAATATCTAAGGCTTGGGGGGACCGGAGCCCCGAGCCCCCCCCCCCCCCCCCCCCGGATGGGCCCATGGAAAAAGTACCTCAATCCCAAGTACGTCAGAGCATAAATATGAGGCATACCCATGCATTACATCTCCCGGACATTTTGCCACAAACCACACATGTTTTACGTAATTTATTTCCCATTTTTTACAGAAAAAAATATAATTTTGCATGACAAACGCAAAACACCACAAAATGTAAAAAAACAAATATGGCCGCCACCTACACGGCAGCTGTGTGTCTACATGACAAAACACACGCACGCGCACTTGAAACATTGCGTCCGCGAGTTTTCAAGTACGCATGCATGTGTTTTATCAAGTTGACACACAGCTGATTTGTGAGTGGACGCCAAATTTGTTTTTTATTTACATGTTGCGGTGTTTTGCGTTTGTCGTGATAAATTATGTTCTTTTTTCTGTGAAAAATGGGAAATATCCGAGAGAAGTAAGGGAGTGCCATTCCATAGGTTGTTAATAAACTTATGAGTGGTTTATAGATGCCATTAAACACTTTTCATGGTGTCTATCATAAATCAGCATAATGAATTTTAAAGAAACTACAAGTTTAATCCACCATTTGATAATGTTCACCCAATCTACAGTTTTTAGAGAAAAAAAAATAGACATAACCCTAAATTTTTGACAATTGTCAAGTAATGTAGTGACGTACGGAGTATGTTCCAAAACCACTAAAACTGAGGCATGCGCAGTAACCGAAATCCTGTCTACCCGAAAAAGGAACATTAAGAATTAAATAGGGGTCCTGGCTTCCAGGGCCGTATCTGAGGGGGGGTTTTGGTGGTTCAAACCCCCTCCGAAAAAATAAATAGGAAAAAATAAATTAGCTTATAATATAAAATTTAATTAAAAAAATGGTAACAGTAGCAGTAGTACAGAGCAGTTATCCCTTTGTGTAAGATACATAGATTTTTATACAGAAACAGAAACGTATTGCGAGAAGATGTTTTAGCGACAGTAATGTTAGAAAGTTTACAAGCACTTGGAGTGAATTGCACTTACATGGTTGGACAGGGTTATGATGGAGCTGCTACAATGAGTGGCAGTTTAAAGGCGTACAGGCCATAATAAGAAAAATACTCTGCCAATATATGGGACCTAAGCTCACACTAGGTTCTATAGATGTAGAGTACGGGTGAGCTAATATAACATAAAACTTAAATATATTTTATTCAACTTCAAACTCAATTACCTATCGTTTGATACCACACAAGCCATGTTTTAAGTTAAACTCGAATTTTTGAAATCTACCCCCATTCTTTGTTAAAAAAACTAAAATATGTTTTGTTTAACTCTAGACCCAATTACCTTGCGTTTGATATCACACACGCCATATTTTCACATAAACTCTAATTTTTGAAATCTACCCCCACGTTCTTATTTGGCTTGTGCTCGGTGGATTTTGTTCATTTTTAAATAGGACCATCTCGACGCAAGATCCAGCCAAGGTACCAAATTTCGGCGGTTTTTGAGTTATGCGCGTTGGTCGTTACAGACAGACAGACATACAGACAGACAGACAGACAGACAGACAGACAGACAGAGAGACAGACAGACGGCGCAATAAAAAAGTTTCAAAATCATGTGAAACGCAAAGATATATAAAAAATTTTGAAATCGGAGCAACTTCTTTTTTCTCGAAAAAATTAGGATCACTATAGCTCACACTACTGTAGTATAGTAGTAGTGTGAGCTAAAATATCCAGCAGCAATATACGTGCATTGTAGTGCTCAGTCTTTCAATGTAGCTCTTGTCCATTCCTGTAAGGTTCAAAGTATTAGAAATTGCATTGGAACAATAAAATCCATAGCAAATTTTATAAAAATATCAGCTATGCGCACTAAGATATTAAAAAGTAAAATAAAAGAACATGAGGAACCAAATACTAAATGGACTAAGTTAACATCCATGTGTATAACTAGGTGGGTAGAGAATCATGCTCATTTTTAAACCAATTGAAGGGCTAAAACAAGTAAAAGATATCGAAACCTCCTCAAAAACTTTGCAGTTCCTTCGGGCGATTATGACTAGTGAGTTTATCATCAGTATGTTAACAGCGTCCACTTTATTTGCTTTTACTCTACCTCTATGCAGACTGTGGATTTTGATCTATCTAGTGCTGTTAAGCAGGTGAATACTGTTATTAGTCAGGCCAGCAATATGAGACGAAATATGGATCAGGAATTTAAAAATATTTTTGAGAAATCAGAAGCTCTTATAAAGTCTGTGGATGACCAAGACTGCATAAAAATCCCTAGAATAGTTTCACTGCAGAAGAATATTTTGGAATCACAGTTGCAATTCCTTTTTTTGATGATTTCATTGAAGAACTATCTGAGAGATTTGCAAATCATAAAAAATCACTTTTATCATCATATTTTCTAGTGCCAACTATGTGAGTTATACACACAGTAAAAATAGAGGACTTGTCTTTATACAAAGAATTTTTGGGCCTCGATACGTTATCTGCAGAATATGGAAACAAAAATGGACTGAGATGCCTCAAGCTGGAAGACCAAAAAATGCTATTGACTCATTATCAGCATGTAATGAATTTATGTTTCCCAATATACATACTCTTGCTACATTGCTTTTTTTAAAGTCTAAACTTCTTTAGGCGCGTTTAGCACTTTTTGTGGGTACTGAATTGAACTGAGCCGTCACGCTCGGCTATGTAACGCTCATTCGGGTGAAGTCGGCTCGAGTCGACTAACTGTGAGAGGAACAGTCAGCAGAGCGAATGATGATGCAGATGAAGGCTACTCAGAGAAAAACTTACCAGAGTAATTGATACCCAATTATAATTATGTAAATGTTATTACTTTGTATATTACTTTGTCAATATAGAACGCAAAAAATCTTGTATTTGGTATTATTAATTTCGCCTTGTTGAAGTTTACATTTCTGCCGTGTGGTCTTAAGCACACACATTTTTTTTAAACCCACAAGTTTTCAAATTCCACTGGCCTAACCCCCTCTAAAGTTTTGGTCCAGATACGGCCCTGCTGGCTTCAAGCATCGCGTGTGAGAATGCATGGCTATGCCCCATATTTATGCTCTAACGTATTTGGTTCAAACCTACACAAGTTTTTTTCTTTTTTTTATTTGTCAAACACACTGTGTTTTTTTTATTACAATCTAGTCAGTAAGACTAATTAGCAATTTTGTTTTAACTTAATTTACTAGAAAAGTCAGATTTAAACTTAGGGTTCACTCAACAGTTCTCCCCGCTTTGTTTAGTCTGTAACTCACAATTGTGTTGTGTTTATAGCATTATTTCGTTTTATGTGTAATTCACTTAGTTTACTAGCTCAAACGGCTTCACCCTTTTTAGTCGTCGAACTAGCATAGTATTGTCTAGAAGCTGAATTGCTTCCACGTTCACATGCCGATGGAGTCTATCTTCATGGCTTTTTGCGTACTTTTTTATAGTCTCGGCTACAGTTTCGATTTTTAGATCTCGATGAAGGTCACTATTTCGAACGTACCAAGGTGCATTCACAATGTTTCTTAATACTTTATTTTGAAATCTCTGTACAACTAGAATGTTACTCTCTTTAGCACAACCCCATAGTTGAATACCATATGTCCATACTGGTTTCAGTATTTGTCTATAAAGCAGTAACTTATTATGAATTGTTAAATTGGACTTCCTTCCAATTAGCCAGTTCATTTTTCTATACCCTATCTCAAGTTCTTCTTTTTTTTCTTAACATGTGCTTTCCAGTGCAATTTGGCATCAAGTGTCATACCTAGATATTTTGCCTGATTCGAATATGGTACTGGAATGTTGTTAATTGTTATTTGTATGTGATTTATATTTTTGTTTGTAAAATCAACATGAATTGATTTGGTTTCATTTAATTTTATTCGCCACTTTGTGGTCCAACTGTGAATTTGGGTGACTGCATCCTGAAGTTTTTCTATGCATTTTTCAATAGATTTTTCTACCGTCAATAAACCAGTATCATCGGCAAATGTTGCTAAGTGACAATTTTCTGGCTTTGGAATATCACAAGTGAATAATAAGTATAGATAAGGGCCTAGTACGCTACCCTGGGGCACGCCTGCTTGAATTTCTCTTAAATTTGAGTATGAGTCTTCCTGTTTTACTCTAAAATGTCTATCAGATATGTATGATTCCAAAATATCCGAATATTGTTTTGGCAGAAACCTTTTTAGTTTAAAATTAAGGCCTTCATGCCACACTTTGTCAAATGCTTGTGCTACATCTAGAAAAACTGCAGAACAAACTTTTCCCTCTTCTAGTGCTTTTTCTATTATATTAGTAATTCTGTGTACTTGATCTATCGTGGAATGCTTGTCTCGAAAACCAAATTGATGAGATGGAATAATTTCTTGTCTTTCTATGATGGGTTTTATTCTTTTAAGCAATAATTTTTCATAGAGCTTGGATATAATTGGCAGCAAAGATATTGGCCTGTAAGATGACACGTCATGGAGTGGTTTTCCCGGTTTTGGAATCATGATAACTTCTGCAACTTTCCACAGTTTAGGTACATACCTAAGCCTAAAAGACGCATTAATTAGGTTGCATATTTTTACGATAGCTTTTCTGGGGAGTTGTTTTATGACTACCCCGTTAATAAGATCATACCCTGGGGCTTTTTTCGAATTAATATTTTTGATTTCTGTTAATATTTCTTTTGGTGATGTAAGCTTAATATGGTCCTCGATTTGATGGGGTTCATTTAAATGAAAGTGTTCATCTGGTGCTTCGTGGGGCTGAAATGTTTTTTCTAAATGACTTGCAAAAATATCTGCTTTTTCTTCGTTACTCCTTGTCCACTGGTTGTTAGATTTTCGTATGGGTGGAATTTGGATAATTGGTCTTTTAAAATCTTTGGTTGCTTTCCAAAGGGAATAGTCGGTATTTTTATCATCTGTAAGTTCATTAAGAAAATGGTTAATAGATTCATTTTTTATTACTAGAATTTCTCGCCTAATGCGCTGCGTCATGTTGTTGAAATTTGTTTTGTCCCGAGGATCACGGCTTTGTTGCCACTTTCTTCTTAGTTTCCTGTTTTCCAATATAAGGTCTCTAATTTCCTTTGGATAGTTTTTTCCCTTAAAAATTCTCTTTGGTTTTGGACTGTTTTCCCAAGCTGCTTGTTGAATATTTGTAACAAAATATTCAACTTTTTATCGATTTGTTCTGGCGTTTGCAATGGTACTAATAGGTTTATTTTTTCTGACAGACTTTGTTTAAAACTAATCCAGTCAGTCAGTTTATTAACTAGTGAGATATTTGCTTCTTTCTTTATTATGTTTTTACTAAGAGTTAGAATAATAGGTGAATGATCTGAGTGTAAATCAAAACTTTATTCTATATCTACAAAACTTAAAGATATATTTTTTACTATAAAAAAATCAATTAGATCTGGAATTTTTCCTGGATCTGTTGGATAGTATGTGGGCTTACCAGTTGATATCGGCTCACATTGATATTCACTAATAGCTTGCAAAAGTTCTTTTCCTTTAGAATTCGTCAGTCTAGATCCCCAGTAGGTATTTTTTGCATTAAAGTCACCTCCAATTATAAAACGGTTTCCTAATTTTCTGAGAAAATTAAGATATTGATTTTTCTTTAGTAAGTGCCTTGGTGGCATATAGACAGCACTTATGACTAATGTATATGTTTTGGTTTTTACACTTACTAATGTAGCTTGAATCTCTATGGTTTTATATCCCATCTCCTCATAGTGTGATATATTTTCTTTAATTATTACAGCACTTCCCCCATGTGCAGTATTGCTAGGGTGAGTTGTATGATACACTTTATAAGCTTTAAATTTAATGTGAGACTGGTTAGTGAAATGCGTTTCTGACACAAGACAGACGTCAATTTTTTCTATGTCTAGAATAACTTGCAAGTTTTGCTGATGTTGCAAGAGACCATTGGCATTCCAAGCTAGGATTAGATTACTGACCATTTTGAGGCATATTGGTAGCTCCGTTATTGCTACTTTCTAGTTTAGTTAATCGCTCATCAAGTTTGTTCAATTTCTCCAAAATTAATTGTAGTGTTTGTTCCATAGTATTTTGACTACTGATATTAATATCAGGTATAGTAGCTGTTGCTGCTACTTGGCTGTATGTCCTTGTCACAGAGTTTTGTGTGACTGTGTTTCTTGTCTGTTGGTTTTGTCTATTTGTACTCACGTTTGGTATGAGATTCGGTTTCTTAGGTTTATTTTTCAATTTTTGTATTTCCTTAGCAACAAGGCATCCTCTGTAGTTAGCAGGATGCTTGCCTCCACAGTGGATGCATTTTGGCTCAGATTCTTTTGGTTTGGGGCATTCTACAGTAAGATGTTTCCCCGTGCATTTTACGCAACGTGGTTCTTTAGCGCAATATTTTTGCGTGTGTCCATAAGATTGGCATCTTTTGCATTGAGGGACTAACTTTGAGGTTTTTAGTGCTTTTATTTCCACTTCAATCCCAAGGATACCGGAAATTTCAAAAATTTTGTTGATATCTTCATCGTGGCTAAATGTGAGCATAAACATGTTAAGAGGTTGTCTTGTTCTCCATTTAAGTTTGTTGCTTGCCTCCAGTGCCTTAAAACCTTTTTTTGTAGATCAGCTACAATTTTTTGTGGGTCACATGAGAAGTGTGGCCTATTCGCTATTACTCTAATTGGCCTTATTTGTTTGTTTGCCTATGAGTGCCATTGATGCTTTATTTCATTAAGCATTTTAGTAACCAGCCGATAGCTGTCTGCGTCTTGTACATTTATTTTAATATTTTCGTTATTTAATTTAATTTATTTTAACTCCTTGTATGATATTTAACTTTTCATAAATATCATTAAAATTATTTACGCCATTTACCATAATTGGTGGAGGTAATGGAGCTTTTTTAACCTTAGTTGGGGGTTCTTCATTTTGTGTTTTATTGGAGGGCTCTCCAGTGCCCGAGCTTTGTTGTGGTTGAGTGAAGTATCCATTCGACGTTTTTTCCCACCTTTTCCTTTTTGTCTGATCCACTCAGTTTCTCTTGCCAGATCGTCCTCATCAGTAATGTAGTCCATGTCAGACTCTTCTTTTTTAGTGACTTGTCTCTAAATCTGCAAATTTTCTTTGCATACTTTCCAGTTGAGTTCGGAGATAATTCACTTGTACACTAAGTGAATTTTTTTCGTTTTGGGATTTTTTCCATTCGCTATATAAAACTTCTTCATTTTGTGTTCTAGCATGGCTATCCTGAAATAATTCGGCATTATCCATTTTTTCTTGATTTTGTCTGGGCTTTTCGCTAATTTTTACAACAAGTTTCACAGGTGATTTTTTTATTTTTATTTGTCAAACACACTGTGTTTTTTTTTTATTACAATCTAGTCAGTAAGACTAATTAGCAATTTTGTTTTAACTTAATTTACTAGAAAAATCAGATTTAAACTTAGGGTTCACTCAACAGTTCTCCCCGCTTTGTTTAGTCTGTAACTCACAATTGTGTTGTGTTTATAGCATTATTTTGTTTTATGTGTAATTCACTTAGTTTACTAGCTCAAACGGCTTCACTCTTTTTAGTCGTCGAACTAGCATAGTATTGTCTAGAAGCTGAATTGCTTCCACATTCACATGCCGATGGAGTCTATCTTCATGGCTTTTTGCGTACTTTTTTATAGTCTCTGCTACAGTTTCGATTTTTAGATCTCGATGAAGGTCACTATTTCGAACGTACCAAGGTGCATTCACAATGTTTCTTAATACTTTATTTTGAAATCTCTGTACAACTAGAATGTTACTCTCTTTAGCACAACCCCATAGTTGAATACCATATGTCCATACTGGTTTCAGTATTTGTCTATAAAGCAGTAACTTATTATGAATTGTTAAATTGGACTTCCTTCCAATAGCCAGTTCATTTTTCTATACCTTATCTCAAGTTCTTCTTTTTTTTTCTTAACATGTGCTTTCCAGCGCAATTTGGTATCAAGGGGTCAATTCTTTACATTTCAAAAAATCTGGCGAAATTTGACAAAATGTGACATAATCTGGCGCTTAAGATTTCTCGTTTAAAAGGCAATTTTTAAACTTAAAAACTTACCTAAAAGGCCATTTCCCACTTTTTGATAGATGTAGCGTCACGATATAATATTTGTTTTTAATTAAAAACCCGTAATTTGTTAAAAATTTTTAATTTAAAAATTGTAAATAAATTCACTATTAACCACACAAACTGAAATGTCAAATTTCGTCACATTTCGTCACATTTCTTTCAAATTTATGAGTCCTATTCGTTTTCTTTATGAGGTCAGCTAAGTTTACTTTCTTTCTTTGTTTTTCACGGTAAAATTAACAAAGAGGGACTAACTGCATGTCGTGGAAGGGTCGCTACAAAATTAGCTCTACGCTGTTGCCACCGTTATATTTGAAAGGATTTTTAAGGGAATGTCAAATTATTTCTTTAAAATCTGCCAGAAAAATCTGACTAAGTCAGGATCCTGGTCAAATTATTGAAGTGGTGATTATTTTTTTACTTTTAAAAAAAGCTAGGCACGTATATAGTTTTTTATTCTGGGGGGTCCTCCCATATAGAAACTGCTGTTCTTCAGTGACGGCCCATGACACAGGCTTCGTAAACCAGAGAGAAAATAATAAATTGTCTCTGTCGTAAACTAACACGAAGGCTGCCCCATAAGGTTTTGGATAGTGTAATTAGAAATACTAGGGTCACTGCATCCTGGAAGTCTAGCGTCTCCCAGGGGTAGCGACACGAGTGTCAAAACCGTACTCAAAATTCCATAGACGTTCGTGAAAAATACTCATTTTTATACAGTCTGAGAAAAGAAAAATGTTTTAATAGAACTTAAAAAGAACTCGTTTTTATACAGCTTAAGAAATAAAAAATATGTTCCTTGAGTTTTTGGGTTATGAATATTTATTGTAGGTATTATTGTTAAAAATTATTTTCTTTTAAATATTATTTCTGTTTTTGTATAAAAATAATACGTAATAAATAAACAAACAGGACAGAAATACATTTCTATGTTAATAGTTTATTAATAGTATATAATATATCAAGGGATAAAATGAAAATTTTATCACGATGTTTATACGCTATTTTTCGCACTGTTTAATTTATTTTCCAAGGTTTTTTCCCATTTTTTTTGGGTGTTTTTGGTATTGTGGTTTTTTTTAGTATCTTTTTATTCCGAATTTTACATTTTATCAAAAGACAAAAAATGCCCAAATACAGTTCGAGTTTTCGTAAGGTTCGGCTTAATTATTTATATTTTTATAGTACATTTCATATAAATATCTTAATATTATTGTTCGAAAGCATAAACTTCGAAAATCATTTTCTTTAAACCAAAAATTGTTCTAAAACATATTCTTCGAACAAAAGATTGTTCGAAAACGTTTTCTTCAAACAGAAATTTTTCGAAATCATTTTCTTCGAACAGAAATGTGTTCGAAAACATTTTCTTTGAACGGAAATTTGTTCGAAAATATTTTTTTAAAATGAAAATTTGTTCAAAAACATTTTTTCGAAAACAAATTTTTCGAAAAAAAAATTTGACCTGGCTTGCCAAACTTAACACAACTCATATAGTTCGACTAATGGGGTTTTTTTCTAACAATTTTTGGAAATAAAAACTTCCCTGACTTCTTTCCCGGGATCCTAGAGGGTGTGAAACCAAACCGAACCAACCGAGACCTATTGTCGAAAAATGATTTCCCTAAATTAGCTTTCCGGTCCTCATTTTGGAAGGTTGAAATCGGTGTTAGTCTAACCTTTCTTAATTGAGCATATCAGGAGGTATCTGGACCGGTTCGGATACGTTTGCGATCAATTGACAAAGTTTAGGAAAATACCAATTTCGACCTTCCAAAAGGAGGAAAGTAGACAAATTTTCAGAATGTTTACGATCCCGGGAAAGAAGTCAGGGTTTTTTTGAAAAAATATGTTAAAAAGACCTTGCCGTAGTCAAACTATATGAATTGTGTTAGGTTTGGAAATCCAGGTCTAGAGCGTCTTTTATCGAAAAACTTGCTTTCGAAGAAAATGATTTCTATTCGAAGAAAATGTTTTTGAACAACTATTACTTACGAACAAATTTCCGTTCAAAGAAATGGTGTTCGAATAAATTTCCGTTTAAAAAAAATGTTTTCAAACAAATTTTCATTAGAAGAAATGGTTTTCATAAAAATTTCCGTTCGAAGAAAATGTTTTCGAACAAAGTTCTGCGACCCGTCGTGTTGCTACCTTGAGTTTTTATTGGATGTTGATTTTTTTAAAACTTTTCTATGAGTGTGTGTGTGTACCTGTGTGTCTCTTAATTCTACGTTGTTTTGCAATCATTACAGTGTAGCTACTTTCGATCTTTGTTTGAACCTTTTGTTTTTCAATCTTTTGTATTTTCGACCTTTTGTACTTTCGAACTTTTGTATTTTCGACTTTTTTATTTTCGACCTTTTCTTCGCCGCCCGCTTTTTTTTGAACAATAATAAAAATAATAGTAGGTATATTATAAACCTGGAGCGTGCAGTGTTTACTTTTAATACCACGGCGGGAATTTTCATGTTCGACCGGAAGAAGGGCTATAATTTGCTAAGTGACTAAAAGGGACTTTAATGCCAAGGTTTATTTTTATATACTAAAAATAATAATAATCATAAACTAAATAAATAGGTATTAAACCACTTACCGTACTGTAGTTTTAGCATGTCAAGTATATAAAAAAACAGTGGGCAGTGATAGTTGTCATGGCATTACATTAAACAAAAGTCAGTCAGATGCTAACAAACAAAGGTCACTCATCGTCAAGCAAGGTAAAGCTTGCTTGACGATGAGTGACCTTATAACAAACAATGTGGAAAAATATTATTTATTTCATAACAAACTAATTAAGTTTACTCGAGAAAAAGTTCGAATTACATTTCTCGAAGATGGAAAATAAAGCATATTCTTACTTTGAGATGGGCATGGAAATGATGCAATAAACAGAATTTCGAAAATTTCACAGTTTCCTGGTTTACAGCCTGGAGAAGTCTAGAAAGTTAAATGCTTCGTTTATATGGAAGCAATATTCTATGCCTAAGGACACAATAACGATCAAAACGAACCAAGCCATCGGCAAAGTAAAGTAAGCTTACGGCAAGCTGGAACAAAATAATCGGTATCGTGTATATATTCCTTTTTGTTTTTTGTATTATGATAAAATAAAATAATCCAAAAACCTATATTTTGCCTTTATGGTTTTAAAGAAATTACTTTCAATCACTGGGGACAAGAAATACTACCTTAGCCCATGAAAAAAGGGATTAAACGTACACCTTTATTCCGTAGAGAGCATAAAACATTTATTAAATAATACAAAACCCAACATAATAGTTTTCTATATTTTAGAATATATATAAAACATGCAAACTATATTTTTGGTTTCCTTCGCTGTGTGGGTCCTAACACAGGGTCCTAATAAATTTGAAATCATAAAAAACTTAGTTTTTTTAGGTTTGTTTATTTGGACAGTAAAATTTATATACCGGATGTGACGGACAGTTCTTTACGTAACATTTGTAAACCATTTAATTTTTTTAAACATAAAAAAAGCTATGCTCCTGACAGTGTCAGATTTGAGTTTTTCGTAAATGAGGTTATGTTTGGTGTCGCTACCCCTGGGAGAGCGGCTAGTTCACAACTTGCATTCCGTTTGCTATTGGTCGAAATAGTCAGCTGACTTTTTAATGTTGAACGTTGCCGTTTAAGATTATTATTATATTATATTAAGAGATGGTGCCACCAGTCAAGCATTTAACAAACTTTATGTTTACAGCTTTCGGCGTAAAATACGAATAAAGTGACTAAAAAGAGTAGTGGTTTGTGCAGTAAATACCTATTGAATTTAACTAAATCTATGCATATGCCGATGAGTTTTTTTTATTGTTTTTTAAAAACATATTATATTTTTTTTTAATTAGCTTCCCTATCCTGTTTTCCTGTCGAAATCGGTGTTAACCTAACCCTGATAAATTATTCGACAACGTATCCTAACCTGTCCAGATACGCCCCGGTCAGGATACGTTTCCCATCAATTGACCACGGTTAGGTTTTGTTTCAGTTTGGTTTAACACCGATTTCAACCTCCCAAAACGAGGACAGGAGAGTTTTAATTTTAAAAATCCCGCCTGACTATGTCAACCAATAGCAAATGGAATGCAAGTTGTGAACTATCCGCTCGTTGGAAGATGCCAGGCTTTCAGGATGCAGTGACCCTAAGAATAGTCGCCACAGTCTCCATCTGACGAAAATAAGTCGAAGGCGGAATTTTTCAGGGGTGCCACGACCACGTGGTCACTTTGTGCAAGGAAAACTTAAGTTTGCGACACGCTCCCTAGAGGGAGCCACACATATAGGCAGGGAACTGCGTACAGCCGACCTGAAAATAGGTTCATAATATGAATAAAATGAACGGGACCCAAGAAACAAACCTTTAAAACATAAATTTCAAACTTTCTATAAATTCGTATAATTAAAAATAATGTTTGTATAATTATGTAAAATTTCTTGTGTGCCTAATATTATAGATTTGTTAAAAATTTCTAATTTTCTACTTAGCAATAAAAAGTTGAAAATAGCCCTAAAAAACTACTATTTACGGATTAGATCAAATTTTGGTCCAGGAGGTGAGTTACAGGGTGATATCGAAAATAGTAGTAAATCTTAATTAAAATCACATTTTTAAAAAACAACTCTGTCAGGAGTTTTAGTTAGCAAATAAGAGTAAGAAATACATTAAAATATGTATCATGAACTTATTGTATTATTTTTAGATCCAGGACGTGAGAGACCTACAGGGTGATATCGAAATTAGAAGCGTAATTTTCTAAAAAACAAATTTTTAAAAAACAATGTTGTCAAGAGCTTTCGTTAGCAAAAAATTATTTGAAACACGTTACACAATCATACCATTATCAGATTTTATCACCTTCAGGTCCAGGAATTGAGCTACATGGTGATATAGAAATTATTAGTGTGTGTAAATTTTCTAAAAATCACATTTTTAAAAAGCAAGGTTGTCCGAAGCTTTTGTTAGCAAAGTATAGTTAGGAATACGTTAAACAATCATACCATTAACTGACTGTATCACCGTTAGGTCCAGGAAATGAGGTACAGGGTGATATCGAAATTAGTAATAAAATTTCGTAAAAATCACGTTTTTAAAAATCAACGTTGTCAGGAGCGTTTGTTAGCAAAAAATAGTTAGGAACACGTTAAGCAATCATACCACTTACTAAATTTCATTTACTTCCAGTAGGTAAGCTGCAGGGTGATATCTAAATAGCAGTAAAGATTTTGAAAAATCACATTTTTAAAAAACAAGGGAGGTGAGCTACAGGGTGAAATGAATAAATAAATCCAAAAATATTTACATATATTTACGTGAAAAACTTTTACTATTTATTTGACAAATTTACAAGTTAATATGATAAAATTTTGACATTAAAACTTATTAGTTAATATAACCAAATCAACTTAAGCCCCTAACTAACCTTGGTCAAAATAAAAGTTTACAAATACACATGAGAAATCCAAAAATCCCTACATTTATTTACGTAACAACATCTTGGTTCGTTGTTCTTTTACAAATTCACAAGTTAGTTTGAAAAAATCATGGCTTTATAATACATATCAAGTATAACCAAACCGAACCAAACCCATATAAATAAGGTTGGTCAATATAAAAATGTACAATAATTATTTACAGAAAAACCTGCCTGCCTTCGTTGTTAATTCACAAATTTACATGCTTATTTGACAAAAATTTTTCATCCAAAATATACAATTAATAGAATCAAACCGAACCAGTTGGTCAATATAAAAATTAACAAATACAAATAGTAAATCAAAATTTTTTTACAAATATTTTACATTTGTTTGATTTGTTGATTAACAAATTTACAAGATATTTTAGAATCTTGGCCCTAAAATATATATTTAATGTAACAAAACGAAAGCCTTCACTAGGCTTGCCTAATGCAAACATTGACAAACATACACGATAAATATAAAAATCTGCACATTTATTTACAGGAAGAAACTGTCTTCGTTGTTATTTCACAAATTTGCATGTTTTTTAGGCAACAATTTGACACCCAAGTTATCTATTTAACATAACCAAACCGAGCCAAATCAAACCCTTATAATTATTAAGCTTGCTCAATATAAAAATGTACAAATACACATAATAAATATTACATTTAATTACATTGACAAACAACAACCTGCACAGAAATATTTTTGTCCCGTACGTCGTTCTTAGTTTTATTTAATTACTTGTATATAGACTTCTTCCAAAGTGAAGCGACTCAACATTTTGCATTTCTTTCAAAAAATCTGTTAATACATGTACCGCTACATAGCTATTTGGTTGTCTGATAAAGGGATATATTTCTTTACTTCTTTAGCTATTTTTACTGAAAACTCCAAATCAACAAAAGCAGTAGTTTCATCCCACTTAAGGTCTTTTACCTTTAAATTTTAAATATCTTTTACATAAATATTTTTTTGTATCGCTTAGGCTTTTAATTGTTTGTACAATAGTTATTTACCTAACAAGTGCGGAAAGAGGTACTTTTCCGCACGTGACGGCAGTTGCACAAACGACGCGGAGCGGAGTTCGGGCAAGCCGTCAAGGATGGAAAAGATAGTTTCCGCAAGAATTAGGTACAATGTTTTTCCTACGAGTGTTTTTGTCCATCTTCTTTATCAAAAAACATGTTTTAATTCGCAAAGATTTTATAATAATGCTAGAAAATGATACGTAAGATAGAATTGTTACATAAATCATTTAATGAGTCCTAAATATCTTCATTTTTAACAAAACAAAAATCGTGCGAAAAAGAAATTTTTCAGCACTAGTGCGGAAAAGTTACTTTTCCGTACGTTTTTTTAACTTTTATTTTTACTTGATTTTTTTTATGCACGGAAAAATAATAAAACAGGATTTTTTTATTATGATATATTAAAAAGAAACTTTATGTAAAGAACATTTAATTAACAATAACGAAAAAGTTAACGATGGTAGATATTGAAATTGAAAGTGAACTTTCTGTTTGTTGATTGGTTGGTGTTTGGCCCACTACAGAAATGCCTTGATCAGTTTGCTGCTTAGAATTACTACTGTAGTGAATGGAGGAAGGTATATTGGTCTGTACAGGCTGTAACACATTACAGGATTCTTCATTCGGTGCTTCTGGTAGCATCGGTTCAGCAGCACTTCTTGAAAATGAAACTTGTGTGTAGGAGGACGGGTTTTCATTTGAAAACGATTGTGGACGGAAAGGTTCTTGCAATTTGGACGTGCGGAAAAAAATCGTGAGGAAAGTAAAAATGATGCGAAAAAGTAAAATTGTGCGGAAAAGTAATTAACGTAATATTCTTTTAATAGATCGCTCAAGAAACCCTAACTTATATGTTCTTGGTTTGTAAACAGTAAGGTGAGGTCAAAAGTTATTTTTAAAAATATGATTTATAAAAAAATTTACTACTAGTATCTTACCTACTGGACCTAAATGTAACGCAGTTAGTGAATAGTATGGTTTGTTTACAATTCCTAACTATTTTTTGCTCACCAAGACTCCTGATAAAGTTGATTTTTGAAATTGTGATTTTTACAAAAGTGTTTTACTAATTTTGATATCACCCTGTACCTTACTCCAAGGACCTAAAGGTAATAGTCAGTTAATGTCATGATTTTTTAACGTGTTCCTAAGCATTTTCTGATAACGAAAGCTCTTGACAACATTGTTTTCTAAAAATGTGATTTTTAGAAAAATACACTAATAATTTCGATATCACCCAGTAGCTAACTTGCTGTCTCTAAAGGTAATACAATATGTTAGTGATATGATTTTTAAGGTATTTCTAACTCTTGTTTGCTAAGTAAAACTCCTGACAAAGTTGTTTTTTAAGAATGTAAATTGTACATCTATTTTTGATATCACCCTGTAACTCACCCCCTGAACCTAAATTTGAAATAATCCGTTAATACATAGTTTAACTTTTTGGGCTATTTTCAACTTTTTATTGTTAAGTAGAGAACTAGAATTTCTAAACAAATCTATAATAAATTTTAAGGTCACCCTGTAGCAGACCTGAACTTAACCTTTATAACCTGGGTTTGGCAGACTTTTTTTCTTTCTCTTCTCATACCTGATAAGAAATATTAGACAAACATTATTTTTAATTATATGATAATAATAATACAACAAGTTTGATATTTATATATTCAAAGGTTATTTTTTGGGCCACGGGTTGCAATAAATCCGGGTATTATTTTTTTTTTCATATCATAACTTATCAAGCCTAATAGTTTTTTTTCCTAAGATTCATTTGATTTCGTTAACATAATAACACGTTTGATTTTGTGGTCGGCTGTACTTAGCCATTCGCTTTGGTCGCAGCCTTCGTACTTACGAAGGCTGTGTTTTGGTTCGCTGTGCATGTTATTTGAATCCAACTTTAACGAAGTCAGAAAAACGTCTCATGGTTTTGTTATTGTTTTTTTCCGGAAAAATACAATTTTTTAAGAACCTGTGCATCATCAACAATCCCGGAAAAATATTGAATTATCAGCAATCGGGTTTAAAGGTAGGTTTTAGATTATATTTTTCCTCATTTTTCGGTTTTAGACGCTGTATAATAAACTGAAATTTACGATGTTGCCATGATTTAGGGGTAAAATTTGAGGCGTCAAATTTTTTCAGATTGTTTCAAATTATTTCAAATTTTAAAGAATTGCCCCCCAAGTGTCATACCTAGATATTTTGCCTGATTCGAATATGGTACTGGAATGTTGTTAATTGTTATTTGTATGTGATTTATATTTTTGTTTGTAAAATCAACATGAATTGATTTGGTTTCATTTAATTTTATTCGCCACTTTGTGGTCCAACTGTGAATTTGGGTGACTGCATCCTGAAGTTTCTCTATGCATTTTTCAATAGATTTTTCTACCGTCAATAAACCAGTATCATCGGCAAATGTTGCTAAGTGACAATTTTCTGGCTTTGGGATATCACAAGTGAATAATAAGTATAGACAAGGGCCTAGTACGCTACCCTGGGGTACGCCTGCTTGAATTTCTCTTAAATTTGAGTATGAGTCTTCCTGTTTTACTCTAAAATGTCTATCAAATATGTATGATTCCAAAATATCCGAATACTGTTTTGGCAGAAACCTTTTTAGTTTAAAATTAAGGCCTTCATGCCACACTTTGTCAAATGCTTGTGCTACATCTAGAAAAACTGCAGAACAAACTTTTCCCTCTTCTAGTGCTTTTTCTATTATATTAGTAATTCTGTGTACTTGATCTATCGTGGAATGCTTGTCTCGAAAACCAAATTGATGAGATGGAATAATTTCTTGTCTTTCTATGATGGGTTTTATTCTTTTAAGCAATAATTTTTCATAGAGCTTGGATATAATTGGCAGCAAAGATATTGGCCTGTAAGATGACACGTCATGGAGTGGTTTTCCCGGTTTTGGAATCATGATAACTTCTGCAACTTTCCACAGTTTAGGTACATACCTAAGCCTAAAAGACGCATTAATTAGATTGCATAGTTTTACGATAGCTTTTCTGGGGAGTTGTTTTATGACTACCCCGTTAATAAGATCATACCCTGGGGCTTTTTTCGAATTAATATTTTTGATTTCTGTTAATATTTCTTTTGGTGATGTAAGCTTAATATGGTCCTCGATTTGATGGGGTTCATTTAAATGAAAGTGTTCATCTGGTGCTTCGTGGGGCTGAAATGTTTTTTCTAAATGACTTGCAAAAATATCTGCTTTTTCTTCGTTACTCCTTGCCCACTGGTTGTTAGATTTTCGTATGGGTGGAATTTGGATAATTGGTCTTTTAAAATCTTTGGTTACTTTCCAAAGGGAATAGTCGGTATTTTTATCATCTGTAAGTTCATTAAGAAAATGGTTAATAGATTCATTTTTTATTACTAGAATTTCTCGCCTAATGCGCTGCGTCATGTTGTTGAGATTTGTTTTGTCCCGAGGATCACGGCTTTGTTGCCACTTTCTTCTTAGTTTCCTTTTTTCCAATATAAGGTCTCTAATTTCCTTTGGATAGTTTTTTCCCTTAAAAATTCTCTTTGGTTTTGGACTGTTTTCCCAAGCTGCTTGTTGAATATTTGTAACAAAATAATCAACTTCTTTATCGATTTGTTCTGGCATTTGCAATGGTACTGATAGGTTTATTTTTTCTGACAGACTTTGTTTAAAACTAATCCAGTCAGTCAGTTTATTAACTAGTGAGATATTTGCTTCTGTCTTTATTATGTTTTTACTAAGAGTTAGAATAATAGGTGAATGATCTGAGTGTAAATCAAAACTTTCTTCTATATCTACAAAACTTAAAGATATATTTTTTACTATAAAAAAATCAATTAGATCTGGAATTTTTCCTGGATCTGTTGGATAGTATGTGGGCTTACCAGTTGATATTGGCTCACATTGATATTCACTAATAGCTTGCAAAAGTTCTTTTCCTTTAGAATTCGTCAGTCTAGATCCCCAGTAGGTATTTTTGCATTAAAGTCACCTCCAATTATAAAACGGTTTCCTAATTTTCTGAGGAAATTAAGATATTGATTTTTCTTTAGTAAGTGCCTTGGTGGTATATAGACAGCACTTATGACTAATGTATATGTTTTGGTTTTTACACTTACTAATGTAGCTTGAATCTCTATGGTTTTATATCCCATCTCCTCATAGTGTGATATATTTTCTTTAATTATTACAGCACTTCCCCCATGTGCAGTATTGCTAGGGTGAGTTGTATGATACACTTTATAACCTTTAAATTTAATGTGAGACTGGTTAGTGAAATGCGTTTCTGACACAAGACAGACGTCAATTTTTTCTATGTCTAGAATAACTTGCAAGTCTTGCTGATGTTGCAAGAGACCATTGGCATTCCAAGCTAGGATTCTAAGATTACTGACCATTTTGAGGCATATTGGTAGCTCCGTTATTGCTACTTTCTAGTTTAGTTAATCGCTCATCAAGTTTGTTCAATTTCTCCAAAATTAATTGTAGTGTTTGTTCCATAGTATTTTGACTACTGATATTAATATCAGGTATAGTAGCTGTTGCTGCTACTTGGCTGTATGTCCTTGTCACAGAGTTTTGTGTGACTGTGTTTCTTGTCTGTTGGTTTTGTCTATTTGTACTCACGTTTGGTATGAGATTCGGTTTCTTAGGTTTATTTTTCAATTTTTGTATTTCCTTAGCAACAAGGCATCCTCTGTAGTTAGCAGGATGCTTGCCTCCACAGTGGATGCATTTTGGCTCAGATTCTTTTGGTTTGGGGCATTCTACAGTAAGATGTTTCCCCGTGCATTTTACGCAACGTGGTTCTTTAGCGCAATATTTTTGCGTGTGTCCATAAGATTGGCATCTTTTGCATTGAGGGACTAACTTTGAGGTTTTTAGTGCTTTTATTTCCACTTCAATCCCAAGGATACTGGAAATTTCAAAAATTTTGTTGATATCTTCATCGTGGCTAAATGTGAGCATAAACATGTTAAGAGGTTGTCTTGTTCTCCATTTAAGTTTGTTGCTGGCCTCCAGTGCCTTAAAACCTTTTTTTTGTAGATCAGCTACAATTTTTTGTGGGTCACATGAGAAGTGTAGCCTATTCGCTATTACTCTAATTGGCCTTATTTGTTTGTTTTCGTATGAGTGCCATTGATGCTTTATTTCATTAAGCATTTTAGTAACCAGCCGATAGCTGTCTGCGTCTTGTACATTTATTTTAATATTTTCGTTATTTAAAACTTTTATTTTAACTCCTTGTATGATATTTAACTTTTCATAAATATCATTAAAATTATTTACGCCATTTACCATAATCGGTGGAGGTAATGGAGCTTTTTTAACCTTAGTTGGGGGTTCTTCATTTTGTGTTTTATTGGAGGGCTCTTCAGTGCCCGAGCTTTGTTGTGGTGGTGAGAGTGAAGTATCCATTCGACGTTTTTTCCAACCTTTTCCTTTTTGTCTGATCCACTCAGTTTCTCTTGCCAGATCGTCCTCATCAGTAATGTAGTCCATGTCAGACTCTTCTTTTTTAGTGACTTTTGTCTCTAAATCTGCAAATTTTCTTTGCATACTTTCCAGTTGACTTCGGAGATAATCCACTTGTACACTAAGTGAATTTTTTTCGTTTTGGGATTTTTTCCATTCGCTATATAAAACTTCTTCATTTTGTGTTCTAGCATGGCTATCCTGAAATAATTCGGCATTATCCATTTTTTCTTGATTTTGTTTGGGCTTTTCGCTAATTTTTAAAACAAGTTTCACAGGTGATGGTACACTTTTTTTGCTTTTAAACATGATATATTATTTATAATACACATTGTATATAGATTCTCAACACAGGTATCTCGCGCGCGCGATTGTAAACAAAACAAACTCCGACTTTGACCTCGTTAGCACTATCATGCAGGTACGATGCAATATAACCGTACTGAACTGCGATCGAACGAATACTGAATCCTACACAAGTGGCACAAGCCAAATTAATAGTAAACTTAACAAAATATATTAGGATATTAAAATACCAAAATTTAACAAATTTAGCAAAAAAAGAATTAGGAATTTTTGATTATTTTTTATTATCCCTCTATAGAAGTTGTATTTTCAATTAATAAAAGGTTTTTGTAAAGTAGGTTTAGTTATTCTAACAAAAACTAAATATAATGATTTGATGAGGTTTTTGTTTAAAAAAATAAAATCAACAGCATACGTGGATTGCCAGGGCATCAGTAGCGGGCCCTTTTTTATTTCCAACGAATGGTTGGAATTTTAGTTTCAAAGAGTACCTACGTACAAGTAAGTTATTATTTTTGTTAATAATTTAGAGATAGAGACGTACATTGCAGACCTAAATAGAAGAAGGTTGGGCTTTAAACTTTTGAACAAAAAGAGATATCGATTTCTGGTAAAAAGTCTTTATAATGGGACTTTTTTTGAGGATATTTGAGTAAAGTGACAGTTATGTCAAACTAACCTAATGTCAAAAATTTTACATAACATCAAAATTTTTAAGTTGGTAGACGGGGCATGTAATACCTCTTTCGAAAGGTATTCTAATACTCTATACAACACATTTAACATTTTCAAAATCGGTTTAGCCTTTTTAGATATATTTATTTTTCTTCCCGGTAGATGAATAAAAGTCAATTTTAGCTCACACTACTACTATAAGTAGTGTGAGCTATGGTGATCGTAATTTTTTCGAGAAAAAAAAAAGTTGCTCCGATTTCAAAAATTTTTATATATCTTTGCGTTTCAGATGATTTTGAAACTTTTTTGTTTTGCTGTATGTCTGTCTGTCTGTCTGTATGTCTGTCTGTAACGACCAACCCGCATAACTCAAAAACCGCTTGTCCGATTTTAATGAAATTTGGTACCTAAGTTGGGTCTTGGGCCGTGATGGTCCCATTTAAAAATGAACAAAATCCACCGAACGCAAACCAAATAAAAGGGGTGGGGATAGATTTCAAAAATTAGAGTTTATGTGAAAATATGGCGTGTGTGATATCAAACGAAAGGTAATTAAGTCTGGAGTTAAAAAAAAAGAATTTTAGTTTATTTTTAAAAAAAGGGTGGGGGTAGATGTCAAAAATTAGAGTTTAAGTGAAAATATGGCGTGTGTGATATCAAACGAAAGGTAATTGAGTCTGGAGTTAAACAAAATACATTTTAGTTTTTTTTAAAAGGGTGGGGGGTAGATTGAAAAAATTTGAGTTTAAGTCAAAACATGGCTTGTGTGGTATCAAACGAAAGGTAATTGAGTCTGGAGTTGAATAAAATATATTTCAGTTTTTGATTATATTAGCTCACACTATAAGTAGTGTGAGCTTAGGTGCCCATAGATTGGCAGAGTATTTTATTAAGCAAAACAAATTATTTAATTTGATTTATTAATGAATATTTAAGTTATGTCAATTCCTAAAAATAAACTAAAAACTTTAAAAAAGAAAACGTGCTGTGTGATCATTTTTTCAAAAACTTTTTTTGTTTATTTTTAAGTTTTAAAAAAATGATCAGACAGCACGTTTTCCTACTAAAATTTTTTAGCTTATATTTAGATTCTGACATAACTTAGAAGCATTAAAATTTAATTTATGATAAAATAATACATAAAATACAAAATTGAGTTTTTTTAGTCGACCGGGAAGAAAAATAAACACATCTCCTAGGACACTAAACCGGTTTTAAAAATTTAAAATATTTTGTAAAGATATCAAATAAGTTAAAATACAAAAACTGGTAACAAAAAAATCAAAATGCGTTTTTTTGTTACCAATTAAATTATTTCCTATTTTGCGCCAAAATTTTACCTAAAAAAGAAGTAATTTACTCTGTTTGCTTTAAATATTCAATAAAACATTTATTGCTTTCTGGAAAAAATAAACTTTTGCTAATTAAAGTGAATTTCCACAAATTTGTTAATTTGCAAATTCCATCATTTTCATTAGTATGCAGAATTAATTTTAACTAACGCACACGCATGGGTGAGACACACGAATATTTGTGTGCAAGAGACGCTGACCGAACGCAGACGCGAAAAAAACACGCGATGCCTCCTTATTTTATCTCTCTCCGTCTTTATACCACTTTTAAAATAATATAATAAATACTTTTTCTAAACATTTAATAATACCTGAATTTTATAATAATATAACAGAGCAAACACATTAAATCAGTAATAAAACAAAAGTAAATTTAAGATTCTTATTTTGGATGAGGGTTTGTTGGAAGGCGGATGTGTCACCAGCTGGTAGCAAAACTCGGCTAATTTGCAATCTATCTATATAGGTACTGTTTGAGATGATTTGCGATTTGAGGTTCTGTGTTGTCTGAATGTGAATGTCCTTAACTAAAAACAAATAAGTACCTGCTAGATTAAATTAAATTTAAGTAAGATAAATTTTATAACATTTAAGTCAAAATTAGGCACATTTATATGATCTTAACATTAATAAGAGGGTAACATAACATTTATGAGATTATAACATAACATTTTATAAGAGTGTAGCATAACATATATTAGAGTATAACATATAAATTTATAAAAGTATAACATAACACAACATCTATAAAAGGTGTACTTAACATTAACTAGAATGAAACATTTATGACAATAATAATATGATCATTTTGTGATATTTTATAAGATATATAAGTAGGTAGATATAATGAAAAAAAAGTATTATAGTATATGTAAACTTGACCAGTATTCTCCCGACGAGCTACCATGCAGCTCAGGGACAGTACTTCAATTGTATTAGGAATTTTGAAATAAATTGAATTTGAAATTTGAAATTCTTACCACGCCAGCAATCTGCAGAATACAACGTCTTTCGAGAATCGATAAAGGCGCAACCTTTTTTCTCCCATGAGCGATAATAGAAATAAAAAAGTCTTATACTCCTATTAGGAAAATATTAGATGAGAAATATGCGATAATGCAGTATATGCAATTAATCGAAATTAATCTTACCAGTGGCGGCTCGTATAATAAAAAATTTTAACCCACAAATATACGGATCAAGCTCTAATAATAAAGGAATAAATTACAAAATTTTAAACGGACTACAACACGACAAATTAAAATAAGAAATTAGCATGCAAAATAAATAATTGGTTTGCAGTCGACCTGCAACCTCACTGAGCTTTACGGGACGGCTTTCAAATCCACGCATAGAAACAAAATCTCGCGCGCTTTGTCATAGACGGATTAGGTTGCATTCAAACTGCAAACCGCGAGTTAAAGCCGTCGCTGTGGGCGGCCAGATCGCGCGTTATAAGAGGCGCGGTAGCGTATAAATGTAGATAATTCTGGTGGGAATTAAAAAATATATAATTAATAGTTATTTTATTATTTTACCTATATTTTTTGGGGGTTGCGCAAACCTGCAAACCTATGGACGAGCCGCCACTGAGTCTATCTTTAGAATAAAAATTAACGAAAACTTTATTAAATAATAATAATAATAGCGCAGTGCATCATGTTGCAATGTTTTCTGTACTATACCAAAACACTGAAATTGGTGTATGTTGACAACCACCTAAACAAAAGACGGACAACCACTTGAATAAAAAACACATTTCTTTAAGTTACTTGCATTAGTACTTGCTGTGCTACTGGAACCATGTAGATCCATCTCTATTAAATGCATATTTGTATCAATGCTGTACTACACTGATTTTCTAATAAACTATTTACACAAAAAATACAACAGCAGATCATAAAACTTTTAGAGGTAAAGAAACCACATGAAATTGAATTTTTTGCGTTACGCCCTCTACATGTTTCATACTCATATACCAGTTTAATTTAAACAAGAGTTTAAAGTATACTTTTTCTTGAATTTTTCTTTTCTGATGCTCTCCATTTTGGTTTAAGGCAGTTTTGTGTTAGCTCATGGTATTAAATGTCCAAGCAGAAGTGGAAGGCTGTAGGTTTGATCATAATCCCTGGCAGGTATACTGTTTTTATACCCTTTTTTTCTCACTCCAGTAAAGTCTAATTTCCATCTTTCAATTTTTTTACCTGAACCACCAGGCCAACCCCATTCCTTGTTCCCTCATGCTGGAATAGCTATTCTACAAAATTATTGCTTATCTTTTACAGGAAGTCCGAAATTTTATTTCTACATAATCATTCTCTACGAGTTTCAAACAAAGTAATCTACTTTGCTACGACGCGACTTGGAACAAACCTATGATACTCAAATACCAAATGACAAATAATGCAAGGACCTAAAATCCAATTTTTTTATTTTTTTTTAAGTCGGTTTAGAACGTTTTTCTTCGTGGTCCGACGCCTATTCTCCACCTCCTTCGATCCTGACAATCATCTTCTGTCAGATTTTTTTGACTCATTGATCTTTGGATTGACTGTTGCCATTCTAGTTTAGGACGCCCTCTTTTTCTGCGCCCTATTGGTTGCCATTCTAGGACCTGCTTTGGTAATCTTTCGTCGTTCATCCGTTGTACATGGCCGTACCATATCAGTTGTCCTTTAGTGATGTCATCCGTTATGCTTCCTTCGATTCCCATTCTTTCTTTTATGATCTCATTTCTTATGTGATCTGTTCTAGATATTCTCATTGATCTTCTTATGGCATCCATTTCGACACTTTTCATTTTTATTTTGTATTTTTCTGTTACGCGTCAAGTCTCTATTTCAAACAACAGCGTGCTTGTTTCATATATTTTAAATTTTACATTCTTTTTTATCTCTCTGCCCCATAAAATACTGTTAAGACATCCAATAACCTTTTTTGCTTTTACTATTATTTTTTCCAATTCTTTACAGTCTGTTCCTGTCTTATCAAATGTGACACCCAAGTATACATACTCATTGCATGGAGATATTACTTGTCCATTGTCTAGTTCTAACTCACTGGATTCGTTTCCAATACATAAGTACTGTGTCTTGTCCACGTTCACTGTTAATCCCCACTTTTGGTATTTTTCCATTAACTTTCTCATCATATCATATTAATCCCCACTTTTGGTATTTTTCCATTAACTTTCTCATCATATACTCCATGTCTTCTTTATCATTAGCTACAATTACTTGGTCGTCAGCAAACTGTAGTGTGTCTTAAGCCCTTGTTACCAGGAATTCTTTTGAAAGTCGATTTCCAATTTTAATTTTAGATTTTGACCCTTTGTTCTCTTATCGCTTTTATGTATGTATGATTGATATTAGTCTGCTCTGACACTGTCCATAGTTTTTCTACTGAAACGGTATCATATGCTTTTTGTAGGTCCACAAAGCTAACAAGAGTCCCTATATTTCTGGCGCTCCTTTTCTCAATTACTTGTTTAAGACAAAAAACATTATGACTACAAGATCTGCCTGCACGAAACCCACTTTGCTCTTCTTCTTCTTGTTCATGAAAATTATTCTCTACCTAAAATTCAATAACAAGTTTAATTTAAGAAAGAACAATTAAATAGATTTTTTTTTAATTTTTCTTTCTTTAATTTTACTTGTTGTTTATAGTTTTAGGTCCTTGCATTATTTGCAATTTCGTATTTGAGAATTATATTGATCAAAAATTTTAAGGCACGGAAAAGGTGACCTTATGTTTTCAGACGTTGATACTTTACGTCTAATTTGAGTTTTTGTACCTTTGACAGTGGGAAAGAAGAATAGGGTGTTTGACAGTAGTAAAAAATAAATATATATTTATTTTTAGATATCTCTTTAGGTCTTGGTAATGCTAAAAACAAACTTTTTTGTTTAATTTTTTCTCAAATTCATAGTTCTTTTAATTAAATAAATTTATTAAATTAAAACAATTAGTCACGTGATTCAAAACCGGCGGTCTACCAATCAGCTGCGAGTGACGTCACAAAACAGTAAACGCCTCGAACGAACCTATTTTCTGTTTTATTTTCTTATGGATGGTAATGTTTGCTTTTGTTTAAAGTGCGAATTACCGTCCTAAATTAGATTTTATTTTGTGATTTGCTTATAAAAAACATTTTCAATGGAAAACGGATTCTCCAAAGCCGATAGCTCCAACTTGCCAATGTGGAATTCCTTTATGGTGGCAGGCTTCTTTGCCAACAGCAGTGATTTTTGTTCTGCAGAATTTAGAAACGTAAAAATGTTGATGTATTTGATGAGTTGTTTTGTAATAACTGAAAGTTTTTTTACGATATTCTTCGTCTACTTTTACTCATTTAGATTTTGAGGTTAGGTTATATGTTTTGCTTTTTTGTTTAATATGCCACTTACATTAGATTCAATTAAATACCCAATCATTATTATTTTAAGCATTAAGAAACAATCAAAAATTGCATTTTTAAAACAAAATTAGGTAGGTACTGCCTAGTCCTGCCTATGCACTGCCTAGTCTTGCATATGCACTGCTCAGTCCTACATTTAGCCTACATGTGCACTGCCTAATCCTGCATTTAGAGGTACTCCCTAGTCCTGCCTAATAACTGCCTAGCACCGCCTAAAATTTTGTACACCTTTCTGCCTATTATAGTTGTTCACCCCTTATAATAAACATAGCCTCAAAAATTTCATCCTTATTTACGAAATAGTCATATATATTATAGACAACGTGAGAAAAATTAATAGAAACAATTTAGTTATACTCACATCAAAGTGATCTTCACAAATGTAAAGTGAAGATGTATTAGATAAGGCCCTTGGATCTCTTCGAGCAAGTTCTAGCCACTTTTTTCATTCTTTTACTGCTGTAGGCACATGAATATATAGTTTGTCAGGTGTTTTTATACTAGTATTTGAACACTGAGGCACTACATACCACTTATAGGACATTTTTTTACATAAAAAACAGTAAAAACACAGACCAAAAACAAATAAACACTTGAATAACTGTGCAACTAACAATGGCGTGTATTTGTCCGCGAGTTTACTGCGCTGTGACGTCATTGCAACGTTATGCTAGAAATGAGCGTTTTAGCGGCAAATTCAAATCGGATATTAGAAAACTTAATTTTAAATGTAGTCATGATAAAATATACTATTTTAATAATTGTGCGTAGCAAATTAGAGATCTATGTATCATTCTAAACTCTTTTCTAAAATTTGTCATAAACCCTATTATATAGAAATTTTTTAAAAAAATTTTCTTTCTTTAATTTTACTTGTTCTTTATAGCTTTAGGTCCTTGCATTATTTGCAATTTGGTATTTGAGAATTATATTGGGAATCGCCCATTGCGATCAAAAATTTTAACGCACGGAAAAGGTGATTTCATGTTTTCAGACGTTAATACTTTACGTCTAATTTGAGTTTTTGTAACTTTGACAGTGGGAAAGAAGAATTATAGAGGTCAGTTGAATGGCATGGTCGAGTTAATACCCTGAGAATTTGTCGTTCTTTTATTGAGACACCACACACATACATTGGTAAAAGTTTTCCGAAAATTTATGTATGGTCTTTGGTGGCTTAATGAGAGAGCGTTTGCGTACAGCGCAAGAGATTCCGGGTTCGAGTCCCGGGACAAACTTTTTATAATTTTTCTTTCTTTAATTTTATTTGTTGTTTAAAATCTATGATAGTTAATAAATACAATGTTTTTGTTTGTTTTTCAACCAAAAGATATGTTGATTAGTAACTTTATGCCCCTTCTCGCTGCCATTTTTGATATTGATGAAAGCTATTAGATTGTTTACCTGTCAAAATGATGGCAAGGGTCAAATTCTTTATACTTTTATACAGGTTATCTACATATACAATTGGTAACTATAGTGATTTTTTTAAATTGTTATTATTTATGGACGACCCTAAATTGTTATAAATCAAACTAATCTTGTCTTGTTATACATCGTTTAAAAAAAATTTTTATTGTCTATATTCGACTACAGGGACAATTTTTGATACAGAGCTTAGTTTTCAAGAAAATCGGGTGAAACACGTAATAAACATGTTTCTTATTTTTATTTTTTGCACCTCAACAAACCGACGCCGCTGAAGAGTCTGCCATTGGTCGTACCCCACTGAGTAATATATCGTTAAAAAGTAACTTTTATTGTCTATAATAAAGATAATTACGTATTTTTCCCTAAGAAGCTTAGTTTTTGAGAAAATTTTAATAAAACCTGAAAATCTTAGGTTTTGGGGGGCCTGGAAGGTTTTTGGGAGTTTTTATAGCTAAAATTTAACAAAGACAATTTTATTTTTAGATTTGATTTTTTATTCATTTCTTTGTTATTAAGGCTTTAAGGCGACTTAATTACATTTTCAGAAATTCGAACACGACTATAAGATGATGGGGGATAAAAAAATTGGACCAAAACCTGGCTTGGCAAAATCCAGATCGTTAATCTGTGACCTATTGTCAGCTAAAGTCCTTTATCAAACTGCGGTCCTCATATTTTGCATACTCAACTTCCTACAGCGCCGGCACTCTTTTGAATATTTAGCATTTGCGATTCTTTTTTTAGATGTATTTATTATTACTTTGGTTTTCTGGATTCTCTTGCATTCGCATTGCCCAGATAGAAAAGGAATTCCTAGAGATATCTTTTTAATATCATATTTCTATTTGTCTTAAATCTCTAAGCATGTAAAATTTATTAAATATTGAACCAAAACCCAGAAAACATTTTTGTTATTTTAAAAGATAACTTCTTTTATTTTAGGATTTTTAGCATAACCTTTTTAGAAGAATCTTTAAGATATAGTCCTTGCCATACGCAGTTACATTTCTGTGACATAAAATAAACATATTTCCTAACCCGAAAAATATTAAAAAATAAACATGTCATGTTGGTATAAAATTAAAGATAAAACTGTCATTGTTTCTGGAAAAAAAGATGCTGACTCAAGGTCTGTAGAGGTTAGGTTACCTGGTAACTTTCTGTCCAATCAGATAGAGTTGATGAAACGCGGGGAATGACGTCACCCGAAGTGCCGTTTAAATAAAAATCATTTAATATAGTAGGAAATTCTTAATTTTTTTGTGTTCCTTTATTGATTTAAATGTAAATATGTTTTGTTATTTTTCTTAAAATGTCTCTGATAACAATATTCATAAAATACATCAACTAACTCAAATAGAAAACTACCAAATATGCCAAAGGCACTATGTCTTGCCAAGCTTTTACTGCGTTAAAATAACTACAAAACTACAAGTGGAAAGTATAAATAAACTTGAACAAGTATTGACAGTTTTTAAGTAAATATAGTCTAAAAAAAACATAAATGTAATTCGATGGTTTACGTCGAAGATTAGAACTACTTAAAAGCACATGCAAACAAAGCGCTTTAATCAAATCGTGGCACTCCAAATGACGCGCTACACACCTTGATGCTGACTGTAGGTTGACAAAAAAACGCACAGATAAAAACAACCCACATTTTTTTTGTTGCTGTCAGTATGCATATGATAAATAAAGAGGTTGGAAATGTCACAAATGTGTAGTTGCCTATGGCAAGGACTATACCTTTTTGTAAAAATGGGACATTACTTAGACGTCTGTAATATCTGAGGAATGACATCTTAAGGATATCTTTAAGGTATCTTTGTACTCTCTAGTTGTTTAGATTTTAAGTTACCGTAGAAACTTTGCTGTTGAAGAAAAGCAAAATACTAATAAGTATATGAACGATACCATTTAAAATAACAAATTTTTCCAACGCCACGTCCAGACGAAGCCATGTCTTGTTCCAACCAAGGTATTTTTGTTATTACAAGAAAACTGATGATCATAACAGGTATATACAAGGCTCCTATAGTTGGACTAAGTAAATTTGCGCGAAATATTTATAATATATATTCCCTTCTTGGACAGATTGGGTTTACTATACAAATGCTTTTTTTGGTCGTCAAATTTTTCGAAACGTGTACTATAGATTTGGAAGAAGGTACGTTTTTAACTTAATTTTAAAACTTTACTTAGCAAATTAAATTATGCTACAATTTTAACAGTAGTAAAATAAATTAAACTATAATCTAACTGTCAACTATATAAATATTTATAGTCTAAGTAATATGTTCAACTGCAATCAAATAAACTGCATTGAAAACAAATATTCTTTTTAAAAAAATTTTGAATGTGTTTAGTTTGTTTTAATTTGGTAAACTTATCACGTCCTTGTAATGCAACTATAGGTAAATTTAGTGGGAATAAGGACACTATTGTTCTGGTAAATATACGTTTTAATCCATCGGTTTTACCGATGGATTAAAACGTATATTTACCAGAACAATAGTGTCCTTATTCCCACTAAATTTACCTATAGTTTGTTTTAATTTTTTATTGAGTTTTTTAATTTATTAAATTCTGACAAATCTTTACAAAAAATTGACTTTTGGATTAATAATTTTTGGGAATTATTGTGCTTTCAGAAATTATTCTCATTGCTCTATTTTGTAATATTTAAAGTTTATCTATAATATTTTCATTCGCTGCGTATAATAGAGTTGAGCAGTAGGAAAAATGTGGTAATATTGTTCTATTGTAAATACATTTTTTAGAAAAACATTATAAATAATAACTAATCCTTCCTAAATAACCAAATTATCTAACTTTGAATCTATAATTATACCCAGATCTATCTATCTGTCTAGCCTTCTTCGATCCATCTTTGGATATAGGTCTCCCCCAATATCTTTCATTCTTCTCTGTCTGTCGCCGTGTTCATCCATCTAGCTCCTGCATGTCCAGTGTCCAGGTCTGGGATCCATAGGTAAGTACAGGAAGGACATTGGTTATACACTTTCGTTTTGAGGTACTGAGGATATTTTTTATTTTTTAATATACAATAGCTTAATTTACCGAATGCTGCTCAGGCCAATCTTACCCGTTGATTTCAGCCGTTTGGTTTTCCTTTTTTAATTTAATAATTTGTCCCAGATATATGTATATATTCCTCTACTTGTTCTATGTTCTCTTGGTGTATTCTGATCGTGTTATCCTCATCTGTGTTTGTTATGACTTTAGTTTTAGTGCAGTTCATGCTCAAGCCTATATTTTTAGCTGCTGTATCCAATTCCTCCAGCATTTTTATCAGTTCTTCTTTCTTATCTGTTATTAAGGCAATATCATACCATTATTTATAGTGATTGCAAAATTTGTTAAGTTACTTTTTGAATTTAAAATTATATATTTTGTTTTGTTTACATTTAATTTTAATTTGTTTGCATTTTTGTTTTAAACTAAATTAGGTATTTATTAATTAATACACATTCAATTTCAATTTAATTTCAATTTATTTCTAAGAGTACAATTCATAAATTAGTATGCACCATAACAGTCATGCTCCTAGAACAGTTCACCTTCCCAAAGACAAGACGTCGCGCGGGGATTTTTGTGATGCGTTATACAACCACACATACCACGATACACATTACAAGAATATTACAAAATAATTATTTATTATTAACTAGCAACTAAATATACTTATAGTGGCAATTATATGAATACGCAAAGTGTAAATTAATTATATCCTGTACATTAAATGTTTATTATTATTATTATTATTATTATCGATTTTTTTATATCTAATGGCAAATGGTTAAATACTTTTGGAATCAAATATATATGGTATCTCTGCCCAATATTTTTGGATGATCTTTGTTCTTCGATATTATAATTAGCTGCACATCTTGTATTTTGTCTGTGTGTAAGAATATTTAGGTGGAATTTATTTTTATGACAGTATATACTGATCTGAAAATAATATATTTGTCTTATATCTTAAACTTTTGACTCTTTATACAGAAGGTCTGACGGGTATTGATGGTTTTTAAAGTGCATTATTTTTAAAATACTTTTATGGACAATGTTTAGTTTATTCAAGTGTGCATCATAAACTCCGCCCCAAGCCAAGATTCCGTATAGTATTCGACTTTCAAAGTGCATAGTATAGAATTTTTAATTGGTTGATGTCTAATATTTTTCTAAGATACTTAAGTCTAATAGCATCACTCTAATTGTGTTTGTGACTTTTTTTGTGTGGTGATTCCATTTTAAATAAGGATAAAGTAAAACCCTAATGGTGCTGGTAAATTTTATTTTGATTTAATTAATACTAAGGGTGTCAAAATTTGGCAGGTTTCTGCTGCTAAATGTAAATGGCATAAAGTAAGTTTTTTTGTAATTAACAGGTAAAAGTTTGTGATCAAAAATTTCAAAAATTATTTTTAGGTTTTTTTTCTGCTAAAACTTTTAATTCCTGCCAGGTTTCAGCAGTAAAGAATATAACAGTATCATCACAAAAGCTTAAAATCTCTCCATCTAATGGTTGCTCAAGATTACTATTGATCTAAAGGGTGAACAGAACCGGGCCAACCACAGGAGGGACACCACAAGAACACTCTCTTCCCCACTAACATAGTTTTTTATGTTTGTGTTTTGTTTCCTATCCGTTAGGTAGGAATGAATGAGTCTCCATTATTGCTATTTATTGAGAAAAAAATTCAATTGGCGGAGATTACTAAAATGGAGCTCTGTGCAGTGGCGGATCCAGAATGTCCAAGGGGGGGGGGAGGGACCAAGGAGGGAAAAAATCACATAACATTTTTTTTGCGGGAATAATTTGTAAAATTTTAATAAATCAAATCTGGAAGAAAAAAATATAATTCAAAATTATTTCTTTAGCATTTGACAACCTATCAAAAGCATTATACGGAATTCTCTTGCTGGTAAAGCTGCCAATATGTCAAACGAAATCTGTAGTTTTATTGCTGAAAGCTTCTGAAGACGAAGACGCAGAAATTTGCAATTTTGGAAAAACAAATACCTACAGGAAAATCTACACCAAGGAAATAAATTTTTGCAATCAAATTGTTACCGCCATAACATTGTCTTCAACATTAATTGGTACAGATTTGTGTATAACAGGTAAGTTTTCTTATAAAATACGTTATATTTTTTTGTTTTATAATTTTTAAGAAAATTAGGTATAAAGTATCATAGACATTTTTCTATGACTTAACCATTCCAGTACCTAGGCAAATATTTTTAACCAGTTTTTTTAAAATGTTGTGCTTATTAAGTTTACTAATGTTCCCTACAGGTGTAAGCGAGGGTGTAAGTTTCTACCTACCAGTGGCGTATATAGAAAAACGTTTCGGGGGGGGGGGGGGGTGGGCCGAGTAAGGACACTCATCGTAAAGGCAAGCTTTATAGGAAGCGAAGCTAACGTCAGGCTTTCTATTTTTTGGTTATTATTTTTGACATGTTTTCCTCGGTTTCGCATTGACGGTTCTGTTTTATTTTGAACATGTTGTTTTACACAGTATGAAGGTACCTAAACTATATATATTTATGTAATTAGAATTAAAAAGTTATGCTGCAAACTATCTTGACACTGTATCATTATTAAATAGATCTTTAGACTGTGTTAAAACCACATTTTTAAAATAACAACGAGCCGCCAATGCGAAACCGAGGAAAACATTTCAAAAATTATAACCAAAAAATAGAAAATTAGAGTTATGCTGCGCTACCTGTAAAGCTTGCTTAACGATGAGTGACCTTAGGCCCGAGACCCCTTGAGTCCGTATTTTATGCTATTTTATGTTTGTATTCATAAAATATGCGAAAAATATCTAAAAAAACCTTAGCTTCGGGGGGGGGGGGGGGGGCGGGCCCCCCAGGCCCCCCTTATATACGCCACTGCTACCTACGAAACATGTCGGGACTATTTGTTTAAAACAAATGAAAAATTAGTGGAGGTAAACAATAACCTGTTTGATTCCTAAAATTTGAAAAACTTATCTTTTCGACAAACAACACGTGCGACGTTTATAATCTTCTTCTGCAGTCGTTCCCAAGCTCTTTAAAGAATTTATTTTTAAATTATTCTTTTTTCAATACTATTTATTATTTTATGTTTGTTATTTATTTTTGTACTATTGCTTTATGCAATGCAAAAAGGGTAATGTTTTTGTACCTTCTTGGCAATTGGCAAAATAAATGCAAATAAAAAAAAGGAAAAGTATAACCCCCCTCAATGTAATTTATAAGCTTTTCAGTAAAATACTAACAGATAGACTAACAACAAAATTTGACGGATATCAATCAAAAGAACAAGCAGGCTTCAGAAAAGGTTTCAGTACAGTTGACCACCTATTAGCCCTGAAAATCCTAATAGAACGAGCCGACGAATACAACATTCCACTCTATATTGCGTTTATAGACTTTAAAAAAGCTTTCGATAGCATTGAGCACTGGGCAGTAAAATCATCTTTAATTAATAGCCGAATAGATCACAAATATACAGATTCAATAGCTAATATATATATATAGCGAAGCAACACCTTCAATCAAAATCCACGAAAGAACCAAGCCAATCCGAATAAGAAGAGGTGTTAGACAGGGACACAATATCCCCTAAACTATTTAACCAGGCCCTAAAAGATGTTTTTAAAAACTTAGATTGGGAAAAAATAGGCAGCAGATATGCTAATGATATTGCCTTAATAACAGATAAGAAAGAAGAACTGATAAAAATGCTGGAAGAACTGGATACAGCAGTTTAAAATATAGGCTTGAGTATGAACTGCACTAGGTGGTATGGGTCGTTGATTTTACCATGCTCTGATTGATGTTTAGTCGATTAAGAGGATGGGAATCCCACTTCTGCTGTGTCTGCCTCTTCGAGTGGTGGCCATTTATGGCCATCTGGCACCACTGGATGTCGATGATATTAAGGCCTTTTAGGACTTGATACCACCTAACCAAAGACGCCTGGGGTCTTGGGGGGACCTGGCAGTAGGAATAAAATGCTGGCTTGCCGACCGGCTTACTATGAGTGATAAAAATCTTTTTGTACCCCAGGTGAGTACTAATCTCACCGGTAGTTCAGATCGGGTTAAAGCCCTGGTTGCTGCCGCTGGCCCCATGGATTCTGGGGAGGGCCAATCACTCATGATCTGCATGATCCAAATAACGAAGGAGTGCCGAAGAGCCCCCTATGGAGCTGGAGGTCATACAACTCCAGCTCCAACCCTATCACCAGATCTTGAGTGGAAAAATCAACTGCTCAAAAGCGACGGTGACACCACTGACAAGGGCTCCAATATGAATGCCCGAACGGCCCGAACTCAGTACATACAAAACCAAAAGTTGTTTAGATCATGGCGGACGCACAGCAACGAGAACATCAACAAAAATTCAGTCTTTTCCTCAAAGTATCAATATAGAAGGTAGTAATGGGATAGGTAGTTAGTACCACAGAAAAGTATTATTTTCTTTATAGTTAGTACATACATTTACTTACATAAAAAATAGGCAATGCACGAATTAGTAGAGTAAATTTGTAAAAAAAAGCTACAAAAGGGCATATTTTTTATATTTGGCATAATAGTACCTATGATCCTAAGCTAAATTTTCATTCGAGGATCTCCGATTTTCCCGCTTTATTATCCAAGATGGCGGCTGCCAAAGTTAAGAAAAAAAATTAATACCCTGTTTTAGGAGAAATAAAATTAATTTTGATGGATTGTTTAAGCAGGACCTATTTAATTTAAAACTTTAAGAAAATTTGACAACTGTCAATTCAAAACAAAATGGCGGCTATATTTAAAAAGAATATATTTTTTGGATATTTCGTTTTTGTGCGAGAATTTTTTTTTTGATATTTCCTTTTGTTTTTGTGCGATATTTCTTTTACATCAACTAGTTTTTTGAAATATAGCTGCCATTTTGTTTCGAAGTGAGAGATGTCAATTTTTTTTACAGTTTTAAATTAAATAGGTTTCGCTTAAAGTGAATTAATAAAAATTACTTTTATTTCTTCTAAAACAGGGAATTCACTTTTTTTCTCAACTTTGTCAGCCGCCATCTTGGATTCTGAAGCTGGAAAGTCGGGGAATGAAAATGAAAAACAGCAGCTTTTTCTTAAAATACCCTACGAAATTTCTCAACTAAATGATATCTTCTGTGATTGCGAGCAATATTAAAGCGTTGCGCCAATTAAATAGACGTTGCAGAAAAAAAAGTTGGGTAAAAACAGCGTCCTATAATTAATTAGCCTGTATTATTGTCGCGACTTAGACACTATTTAGGTTTTATGTGTAAAAATTCAAAAGTGTTTTACTCACCTGGAAGATTTTTACAAGGGATTGCATTGCATTTCAAGCCAGTACGGCCTGGAGCTCTTTGTTCTGGTTCAAAATGTCCATAACACACTACATATTTCACATAAATTTCGTCTTTTGTTAAACTTAGCCAGTTTTTTGGCCGAAGTAATTTTAGCCACTCGTCAAATAATTTCTGGTTTCGTTTGGGAAAGCGATGGCGCTTGCTGACATAGTCTTCGCACCCACGAACACAACAAGGTCTTCTTTTAAACTTCTTGAGCGGCGGATCGCCCTCATCAAAACGTTCGAAATACCGATTGGCCATAATTTAACAAAAAACACAAAACAAAATAAAAAATAAGGTAAAAAGTCGAAAAAATAAAGAAAAACTTCATCCACAAGTGATCCACAAACAAAAAATGGCGTGGATTAGATCACCGTCATATTTTTATCTATCTTGCCAATGTCAATGTCAGTCATAATCAAAAATATACCAAGAGTAGCGGTTAATATATATTGCGACAGCACAGAACTCTGTCCATAATATTTTTATACCAGGGGTGACGGTCTGTAAATAGCGCCTCTCGAACTTCGTATTCCGAACTTATGTATACAGGGAGTATGTATAACAGTATTATGACAAGACCGGGGTGCTTACCTTACTATAAATAATTAGTATACTGTGGCCCGAACTCAGTACATACAAAACCAAAAGTTGTTTAGATCATGGTAGACGCACAACAACGAGAACATCAAGGCCTGCACTTGATACATGTAAATCTACGCCATATCTGTTAGCTCCCGCTAAGTTTCGCGGTTGTTTATAGATTTTTAAAACCACACAATTGGCAACCGAGCGGTAGATAAGTGTTCCTTGCGAGCCGAATTATTTTAAATTAAATCCATACGACGGTATTAATAGGTCGGCCACTATTTTCACGCCGAAAACAAGGCGGCCTTGAATTTTTCGCATCGTATTGAAACGAGAGAAAGGTGCCGGCGCAGTACCTGTTTTCGCGTACCGCGTGGTATAAACAAAGCGAAGGAATCAAAACAAAACAAACAACAACATTTCTCATTTATGTGTTAGGGTGTTTCATATCATTTCGATATTTAAAACAATTTTCATCAATTGCGATAAATTAGTGCATATTTTCGACAATTCGTCATTTTTCTATTTCAGAAGCATTAATTTAGCGTTAATTGTATATTTACCGACATTTCTGTGATTAGATGTGTTCCATATCATTTCGATATTTAAAACAATTTTCATCAATTGCGATAAATTAGTGCATATTTTCGACAATTCGTCATTTTTCTATTTCAGAAGCATTAATTTAGCGTTAATTGTATATTTACCGACCATTTCGTCATTTCAAAGGTAAAATCATGTCTGTCAAAAAGGCCGTGCAAAAACGCAAGGGTTTTTTATCTGCGATAACCGAGTGTTATGTGTTTTCACAAACCGCGGCATCGGATGAAAGAGCGAGAAACGAGTTTCAAGTGAGGTATTCCGATTTGGATGAAACCTTCGATAAATGCATGCTGGCACATAATGACGTCATTATGTTGATAGACGACTCGGACGACGAGGAGTTTAAAACGCAGGATGCGATCCTTTCAGAAGCTCGTAAATATTTTTATGCGTGTAAGGGGGTTTACTCTAAAATATTTCCGGTTGAGGCCCCAACCCTTTCGGGATCATATGTTCGACAAAACGAATCTAAAACTCCAAAACTCAAAGAGTTAGGTATTCCCATATTTCGAGGTGATAAAAAATTATGGCCAAGCTTTTTCGATCTTTTTAATAACATTATAGATCAAAATCAAAGTCTAAGTAACGTTCGAAAACTTCAATATTTATTTTCATATCTCGAGGATGAGCCTTTAAAATTGATATCAGGGATTAGCTTATCTGATCAAAATTATAAAATTGCTTACGACAAATTAGTCAATAGATATCATTAAGCTCAATTATGAACTCCACCTTAAAAAACGAGTCAGCTAAAGAATTGCGTAATTTAATTGACACCTTTTCTGAATCCCTAGAAATTTTAAAATCACTTAGCTTTGACGTTGACAGTTGGGACTTTATTATTTTTTTCATTTTGTTAGAAAAATTGGATATTCCGACGCGTTCAAATTTCGAAATGAGTCACGCCAATACTAATACCGAAATTCCCACTTTTCAGTCACTTTTTCAATTTCTAGAAAAAATATGTAAAGTTTTGGAATCACTTCCTCAATCAACAGCACCCAAAAAGGTGCCTCTCTATCAAAAATCAAATTCTATGCAAAATCAGTCTGGGCAAAAGCCTACCTATCAAAATTCAAATTCTATGCGAAATCAGTTTGGGCAAAAGCCTACCTATAAATCATCCAATTCGCCTTTTATGGGACTGGCTGGCACCTCAACAAATTCAAGTACGGGAATAAAATGTTTCCGGTGTAATCAAGGTCACGTGCTTTCGAAATGTCAAACATTTCTTGATTTCTCACCTATCGATCGCCTATCTTTCGTCAAGCAGACAAAATTATGTCTAGCGTGTTTTCATCCCTTGCATGGGGTAGATACGTGCAAATCAAAATATTCATGCAGGACTTGCAATAGTAAAAGGCACCACACTTTAACTCATATCTTAGAAACTAATCAAGAGTCTGGAAGCCAAGATACTAGTCCTGTCATTCACCCACCACCTGTCAATAATCTTCATGTGTCATTAAATACCTCAGGACCTTCAGGTAGCTTTCTTTTATGCACCGCCATAATAGATGTTATGGACGGTTGCGGAAATTTTCAACCTGTAAGGGCACTGTTTGATTCTGGATCACAGACAGGATTCATCAGTGAAAAGTGTATTCAGCGTCCTAATCTTCCTAGGCGAGGTTACACCACTGAAATATTCGAATGAAATCAGATGTCTTCTTTTACTTCCAAAGGGCTCGTTCAATGTCACATTAAGCCATAAGGACAAGTCACTCCTTTACTTAATTTCGAAGCAATTGTTGTTCCACAACTATGTTCCAATATGCCTACATTCACTTTGAACGATAATCAGTGGAGACACTTGGAAAACCTTAAACTTGCCGACCCATCTTATTTCAAATCTAGACCTGTGGACCTGGTTATTGGTTGCGAGCTGTTCGCACAGATATTCAAGGAGGGCAGGGTTCTTGGACAGGTAGGGCAGCCTTCAGCCCTTGAAACTATCTTTGGCTGGGTCCTCATGGGAAAGGTTGACGAAGTAGGTAGTCTTACGGAACGAACCAGTTGTTTTTTAACGAGTCATTCACCTCCTTTAGAGGTCATTCTCCCTAGGTTTTGGGAAATCGAACATTTGCCTAAAAACAAATCTTATCCAAGGAAGAAAAACAAGCAGAATCAATCTTTACTGCTAGTGTAGTACGGCAACCGAGCGGTAGATTCATGGTAGATCTTCCGTTTAAAGATAAAATAAACCCTGACCTAGGATATACTTATCCGCAAGCTTATCGTAGATTTTTACTTCTAGAAAATAGACTAATCAAAAATCCTGATCTGTACACTGCCTATTCAAGTTTCATGCAAGATTATATCGATTCTAATCATATGAGTTTAGTTTTATCTAGTCAACCAAAGGTCGACGTATCGTGTTTTTTAGCACATCATTGCGTACTAATGCCGGAAAGCTTAAGTACAAAATTAAGGGTAGTCTGGGATTGTTCGGTAGTCACCCCAAAAAATATTAGTCTCAATGACACATTGTTATCTGGACCGAAACTTCAAAAGGATATTGCTTCTTTACTCCTTACGTTTTGTCTTAATCCTATTGCCTACATTGCTGATATCAAACAGATGTTCCGTCAAGTCCTTATCAATCCTTATCACCGTCCTTATCAAAGGATATTGTGGAGGTTTTCTCCACAGGACCCACTTTCAGTGTGGGAACTTCCTACTGTCATTTTGGCATGACATGCTCACCTTTTCTAGCCATGCGTACCTTAAATGAGCTGGCAGAGAGAGAAAAGGAACGTTTTCCTATGGCGAGTACTGTTCTAAAAACGTCAATCTATATCGACGATATCTTGGGAACTAGCCCTTCGCTTTCTGAAGCTCTTTCCCTTCAAACGGAACTCAATGATTTCTTGAATTCGGGAGGATTTGAACTTAAAAAATGGGCAAGCAATTGTCCCGAGTTATTGGCAACATTGCCAGAATCCGATCGTCAAATGCCTCTCTCTTTTGACAAGGAGGAACCCCACTTTATTAAAGTTTTAGGACTTCAATGGCATCCAAAAAACGACATTTTTTCTTATCAATGCCGAATGAAGGACAAACCCCCAACCAAACGTTCTATTTTATCTATCATAGGAACAATCTTCGTTCCCTTAGGTTTTCTTTGTCCCTTGTTGCTACAAGAAAAATTTATTTTGCAACAGTTGTGGATATCGAAAATAGGCTGGGACGAAGAACCAGATTCTTCTATCATCGACTCTTGGAACAAACTTCGTTCTGAATTCCCGCTTCTTTCCAATTTTCAATTACCCCGACAAATCAAACTGTCAAAAACCAATACCTGTCAAATCATCGGCTTCTGTGACGCTTCAATTCGAGGCTACGCAGGCGTCGTATATTTTCGTGTAGAAGAGGAAAATAATATATCTGTTTCTCTCATATCTGCAAAATCTAGGGTCGCGCCTATAAAGTCACAGACTTTGGCTAGGCTAGAACTCCTAGGCGCAATTCTTTTAAGCGAATTAATTGACTTCGTTTTATCTAGCTATGAAGGAAAAATAACTTTTACAAATATCGTTACTTTCTGCGATTCGCAAGTCGTATTGCACTGGCTTTCATCCCCTCCTAATCGCTGGCAAACCTTTGTTGGAAATCGAGTCAGTAGAATCCAAGATATCATTCCCTCAAACTCATGGCGCTACATTCCTTCTGCTTTAAATGCAGCCGATATTGCGTCACGAGGGGCCACCCCTTCACAGCTCATGTCACATGACATGTGGTGGAACGCAGCGTCGTTTTTGTGGTCTCCCGAAAACGAATTCCCCGATTTTCATAAATCAAAAATGCCGATTGATTTCGGAGATATTAATCTGGAGGAAAAGCCAAGGGTCTGTTGCAATGCGATAATTGATGTCAACTTCTTAGATCAGCTTCTTATCAAATATTCATCTATATCAAAAATTCAACGTATCATTTGTTATGTCCTTCGAATAGTTAACCTTTTTCAAAACCATTTCTATGAAAAACCCACTAAGCCACCGGACCAAAAAATTATTTTTGAAAATATTGTTTTTCCTACCACCGCTGAGATGCAAAGTGCGTTATACCTTCTTATCAAACGCGTGCAAGGTTCTTGTTTTTCTGAGCTTTTTTCTGCGTTATGTAAGGATAAACCAATACCGAAACTTTTACGAAAACTTTCACCTTTTCTTGATGAAAATAATATCATTAGAGTCGGTGGCAGATTACAAAAATCTGACCTTTTGTCTTATTCTGCAAAACACCCCGTCTTACTTTCGAGTAACCATCGTTTAACTACTCTTCTTATCGAGTCCGCTCATCGACAATACCTTCATCCTGGGTTTAAAACATTACATAATCTGCTTTTACAGCAATTTTGGATATTATCTGCCAGACGGGCAATTCAAAGAACCATATCCAAGTGCTTGCAATGTTTTAGAAAAAACCCTAAACCCTATAGACCGCCCATAATGAGTTCACTTCCCGCTCATCGAATCAATCAACTTAAACCTTTTTCGAGTGTAGCTATCGACTTTTGTGGACTTTTCTTTGTGATTCCTCATCGTTACCGTGGTTGTAAAGCTTTCAAATCGTATGTCTGTGTGTTTGTCTGTACGGCCACACATTGCGTGCATTTGGAATTAACCATGGAACTGTCCACCGAAGGGTTCGTAGGGGCATTCCATCGATTCATTTCCAGGCGCGGAAGCGTGACGCAATGCTGGTCAGATCAAGGCAGTAATTTTATAGGGTTTCGTAACCAATTACTTGATTACGCAAGAAGTGCTGCCACCAGACTTTCTATTCGTTGGCATCTGGGACCTCCTCTCAGTCCGCATTTCAATGGCCTGGCAGAAGCTGGCGCCTCGAGAAATGGCGTGTTAATTTCGTTCTCCAACTATTTTCAAATATCTACACCTGAAAGTGCTCGATTTTGGTGTACTGAAGCATAGAAAAGAAACTTCAGCCCTTCAGCTACGTGGTGACATCATTAGATCCAATCAGGGGCCCCTTAGAACGTGGAGAAAGTAGCTGCAAACTGGTGAGTGCATTTGTATCTGATTGCCGTTGTGTGGTTCCAACAATTAACCTATGGACCTTATTAATTATTTCGTAATTCATATCAATATATTTATGTTTGCTCGCGCTTCATTTAATTAAAATATTTACAGTCCATTGCATTTATCGTTTTTCTAACCGCGGGAATAACATGGATAAAGAGCGATCTGCCAACGTCGAGGAAGAATAAGGCAGCATGCAACCCGTAATCTCCGTTGACATAGCAAGACTGCGGTAACATTAACCAGTAACTAGTCATGAAGAGGAAAGATCCAAGAGCAAGTAAAGCTGCGCGAATCAGAGTATTATTTGGGTAATTTATTAATTTGTCGATTGGATTGTTAAATTGTCAATTTTTATTCTTTTCTTTTTGCTTAAATCAGATTTTAAATTATTTTGTTTAAAACTGTGGGTCCAGTTTTCTTCGAAGAGGGGCATATGTCATGTATGTAATTTGGGCATGCTATCCGGAACTTGGTTGGTTGACCTGATGTAAAGGTATTAGGACGTCAACCTAGGAAGTATGTGGTGCAAACGATTTATGTTTAAGATTGAAACACGTTTGTAATCACATGCTTCTATAAAACCAATCAAGAACGGATAGTCGGGGTTTAGTTCAGTGAGTACGCTAAGTACTTAAGTTCTTAATAGTCAAGTATAGAAACAATAAAGAGATTCTGATCGAGAGCTGAACCCGACCTACAAGTGAATAATATTTGTATTAGAAAACTGGGCCAGACAGTAGTGATTAGTGTGTAAGTATCTTTGTACTAGTATTAAATAAACCCTTAAACTATCTTACGATCCTCTTTATTTGTGCGCAACACGTACACAAATAGTCACGACCACCCCCTCGTGACAATATCAAGACAGCAACGTACACTCTTGGTAGAGTTTTCAAGCAGCAGAGGCTGGACATTGCCCTGTTGCAAGAACCGTGGCTATCAAGTACGAACCAAGTAGCTGGACTTTAGACCACGAGCATCTATTCTTATAAGAAAAGATATTAACTACTTTGTCCTCTCAGATTTCTGTACCGATGACCTAGTAGCGCTACGATTAATCGTCCCCGGTGAGCAAGGCATGACAAAACTAGTTGTCTGCTCAGCATATTTCCCGGGTGACAGAGAAGCACCACTGTCTCCCACTGCAGAGGAAGCTAACCTGATTGCATACTGCAAAGAGAGGAACGTACAGCTCATCCTGGGCTGACGCGCACGCGCACCACACAGTGTGGGGCAGCACAGACATCAACAGAAGGGGTGAGCATCTATTCCACTACATTATAGGGGAGGGGCTTTTTGTAACTAATGTTGGCTCCAAACCAACCTTTGTCGGTCAAAATAGGGCAGAGGTACTAGATCTAACAATAAGCACAAAACTAAAGATTGGAGTGGATATGTCAGATCCCTCCAAGAAAAGCTGAACTCAGCAATGACCATCGTGTGGGATCGTGATAAAATAGAAATGGCCTCTGAACAACTAAGAGAGGCTATTATAACCGCGTATCACGAAAATTCCCCTCTTAAAACCAAAACGGATAATCGCGGTATATCTTGGTGGAACAATTCTTTGTTCAAAAAAAGAAAAGAGGTTAGACGCCTATTTAATCGAGCAAAGGAGATGGGCTACTGGGAAAGCTACCGTGCCTCCCTCAACGAATATAACAAACAAATCAGAAGTGCCAAAAGAGAGTCATGGAGGAGGTTCTGCCATGGGCTCACAAAGCTTCCGGACACAACTCGAATTCATAAAATTCTGTCTAAAGAGCCAGCAAAGAAACTTGGCGCAATAAAGCTCTCTGATGGCACCTTCACAAAACCTGAAAAGGAATCCCTGGAGGCACTGGCAGAGCATCATTTCCCAGGAAGCACACTCCTTAAAAACAGGAATATTCCTGAGCAATTGACCCATGGACATCGCCCAAAACAGGCGGATTGGAAAATTGCAAAAGAAATTATCAATTCAAATACGATCAAAATGGCATTCACGTCTTTTGAACCATACAAATTACCGGGCCTAGATGGTATTCTTCCAGTGCTTGTACAAAAAGGCCTGGAAGTGCTAGTACCTTGCCTGGTGAAATTGTATAGAGCCAGCCTAGCATTGAATTATATTCCAACCAGCTGGACTAAAGTTAAGGTAATTTACATACCTAAGGCGGGTCGGGCAGATAATACTCCAAAATCGCTTCGGCCCATAAGCCTCACCTCTTTTCTGTTGAAAGGCTTGGAAAAGATAACAGACGCCTTAATGGCCCACCCGCTCCAGGAAACCAATATGCATACCAAGCAGGCAAGTCAACAGAACTAGCTTTAAACAACCTTGTTGGAAAAATCAAGGAAACCCTCGATGCAAAAGGCGTCGCAGTAGGTGTTTTTCTTGATATAGAAGGAGCATTTAACAATGCACTACCCAATTTCCTGTTTGAATCAGCGTGCGCCCGTGGAATAGAATCCACCATCACGGGATTCATCAGGTGCACACTCGAGAATCGAGTGATTGAAACAACTCTTAACGATGAGATGGTAAGTTTTAGAGCTGCTAGAGGCTGTCCACAAGGAGGAGTTTTGTCTCCCCTCCTGTGGTCTCTACTGATCGATGATCTTCTTGCCATCTTGGAATCGCTGGATGTAGAGGTATTGGGATACGCGAATGACGTAGGAGCAATCATTAGAGACATTCCAGAGAGGAATTCTCTGGAAAGATACAAGAAGTAATAAACACAGTAAAAGACTGGTGTGACAGGGAACAGATGTCTGTAAATCCCAGTTCACCCGTAAAAGGAAGCTTGATTTCCTGACTCCTCCGGAGCTTAACGGTGAAAGAATTCCATTTGCATCAGAGGGGAAATACCTAGGGGTCACTCTAGATAAAACTCTTACCTGGAATGCCCATATGGAAAAAGTAACTCGCAAAGCCACACTGTCCTTATGGACGTGCAAAAGAATTTGGGGAAAAACCTGGGGCATAACAGTCATCAGACCAATGATTGCGTATGGCGCAATATTCTGGTTCGAGAAGGGACATCAAAGAACCTCAAGGGCCAAACTAACCAGCTTACAACGACAAGCCAGTCTTGCCATATCTGGTGCAATGAGCTCTAGCCCATCGACTGCGCTTGAGGATGGCAGGGCAAACAAAGTGATATCGACAGCCCTAATAACAACAAGAGTTGGATGCAACACCCAACACCGTGTACAGCAGAAATCTATGCAACATTATCCTCCAGGAGAGGGAGGACTGGTTAAAGAACAGGACCAATTTTTTAAATAACGATAGCTTCTGGTATACCGACGGATCCAAAATGCCTTCGGATGTTGGATCTGGAGTTGTTAGTATTCAACAAAAAGTCGAGATTAAACATAGTCTCGGCCAATTGGCTACCGGTCTAGGACAACTGGGCGCCGCCAACTCGGCGCCGCCAACTGGGCGCCGCCAACTCGGCGCCGTTAACTGGGCGACGGGTCATCTGGGCGCCGCGCCAACTCGGCGCCGCCAACTGGGAGCCGCCAACTGGGCGCCGGCCAACTTGGCGCCGGACTAATTTTTTTTTTTATAAAATGTGTAGATGAAAAATAAAATATATTATTTATATAAAAACATCTTTAAAAAATCCTTTACGCAATTTTTTACAAGCTTTATTTAGCTTCAGATGTTCTGTCTAACTAACTGACTATCTATCAAATCTTGTGAAGCGTTTTTGACACACTTCCCATTATCCGATTTCGATGAAATTTGGTACACACGTAGTGGTGCCATGACAATACAACATTAAGAAAAAATATCCTCCCACCCCTACCCCCACCCCTTCTATAGAAAAATGTGTTTTTGACACACTTCCCGTTATCCGATTTGGATAAAATTTGGTATACACATAGTGGTCCGATGATAATACAACAATAAGAAAAAAATATCTTCCCATCCCTACCCACACCCCCTTCCATTGAAAAATTTGTTTTTGACACACATCCCGTTATCCGATTTGGATGAAATTTGGTATACATATAGTGGTCCGATAACAATACAACAATAATGAAAAAATGTCCTCCCACCCCTACCCCCCACCCCCTTCCATAAAAAATGCGTTTTTGACACACTTCACTTCAAATGACTTTTATAAAATTTGGTATATGCATAAAGGTCCGATGGCAATACAGCCCAAACAAAAAATTTATTTCTACCTCTTCCCCCACCGTCTCCTTCCCCCAATAGAAAAATGAGTTTCCAAACAACTCACGATCAGCGATTTCATTATAATCTAGAATATTATTATATTATTATTATGATTGTTTCGGTTTCGCAAGAAACCTTTTTTTTCTTTTGATCTAATTTTTATTATTTTTTCAGAACATTTTATTTTTATTTTTAAAACTCATATTTTGGGTTACAATTGGGTATAATTGGGTTGTAGTTTTACTCAATAGGTTAAGTTAAATTTAAAACTTACAAACTAGCTATAAACTATCAATTTGGCATAGTTTAATATTTAAATTCCAAACGCATTTAATAATATATTTCTAATTTTAATTCAATCCTCATATTACTACCGCCCTCTGCATATTTTAATTTAAATCGCGTTTTTATTCTTTTTAATAAAATTAGAATTCTAAATTCTTTTTATTAGAAGTGATGCGATTTTCCTATAGAGGGCGAAGAAACACGCCGCAAAAAACAAGACAGAACCTAAAAGTGAGTCGCCATACACACACGCTCTCGATCGGAATATTTTGAACGATCAACGCTTTTATAAAAAATGGTGAACTCTAAAAACCATTAAATTCCTCTAAAACTCCAAACATTGAAACTCGGGAGTGCTGGACCGCTATAGAAGACTTCTGGCGAATCTGGTGCACCAGTTGGAAGAGATCAAGACATCACCGGTAAGTCCCTCTCCTATAAGATCGCATCATTAATATTTTTCTATTATTTCGCTCTTAAATAGTCAACATATACCAATATTATTTTTATGTCTCAATTAAATTTCACTTCAGAAAGGTACGATTTCGCGTGCGTTCCTATACCCTTCAAATGAAAGCGAAGGACTTGTCTAAATACAGTCCACTAGGTAAACCACAATTTTTTGAGCTATCGGAGTGAGACATATTTTTGATCACTTCGATCGCCGGATTTTGATTTTTATTAGTTTGAAATTAAAAAATCATCCTTTCTGAAGTGAAACGCAGGTAATATTGGTAATAACATTACATAACAACTGTTTTTTACAAGAATTTTTAAATCTTAAAATATAAAAATATAAATTTATTTACTGCTCGTGTAGTAGGTATCGCCATATCAGTTTTTTTTTATAAAATCCTTGGTCTCGACAATTTAACAAAAAAGGTTTATTCGGTTGTTTTGGATCACTGATCTGAGGTCACCTCGCTATACACATAAACGCATATATTTTCAGGAATTCTTTCAGTGGTATACTGAAAAAATGACTACGTTTATATCGCTTCTATAAATATTTTTAAAAAAATTATAAAAATAATTTTAAATTATTTTCGCTTTTAAAATAGCTTTGATTTACAGTTTAATTTTAATAAACGCTTTTTATAAACGCTTTTTATAAACGCTTTTGATATTCGCTTTTAATATACGCTTTTATTATAATACAAAATGGCAGCTGAGAAAATCAAGAAAATTAAAGTTTTTCGAGATATGGAGGAATCCAATGTTAATGAAATTTTAGCAGTAGCCCTAGAAGCTAAAACTGACGCCACAAAACGCAATACGTTTAAAATTCGCTTTGAAGAACTTGAAGATATTCGCGCGGAGTTTTCAAAAAAGCATTCTACTTTGCTAAATGAAATTTTTGCTGATAAAAATGAAGTCGAATCAGCTAGGAAAAAACTTCACGATTTTCAGAAAAGTGTCACGCAAATTCAAGAAATTTTTAATGATCTTTTTCAAACTTCTGCACAGGCTTCTAGTGGCAATCGCCGTCTTACCATGAATCCACATTCTCCGGGTGGTTCGCAACAAAATGACAATATGTCTTATCATTTACCGAGGATCGATTTAATTAAATTTAATGGAGAATTGAATCAATTTCCATCTTTTTATGATTTGTTTAAAAGCTTGATTCACGACAATCCAAATATTCCAAATATGCAAAAATACTCTTTGCTTGTAACAAATTTGGAAGGTCCTCCAAAAGAATTGGTCACTCAATTACCCCTCTCAGACGCGAATTATCCTATTGCTTTTGAACAATTAGTAAAACGCTATAAAAATGATCGCCTCTTAGCCCAAACATATTGTGGAATGCCATTGAAAACGCTCCAAAAGTTAATTCTGAAGACCCTTTAGCTCTCAGAAATCTACTTGATATTTTTACAAAAAATCTCGAGGCTCTTAAAACAGTTGGTTTAGAACCTGATTTTTGGGATTTTATTTTAGCGCAAAAACTGCTTAAATCGGTTGACCATAATATTCAAACCCGCTTTGAAGTTTTTCACGGAAAAACTACGGAAATTCCTTCCTATAGGAGTATCTACAATTTCTTTGATCAACATTGCAACGCTCTTTTTACTGTAAACGCTAGTTCCTCATTTAATATGCAAGTTTCTCTTAGAAATAAACCCGCAAAATCGCAAAATGATAATTTTAAAACGCAATCCACGCATCAATATAACACGCGACAATCTCCTCGTGCCTTTTTTGGTACAAATAATTCGCCGCAAAATCAAAACCCTCAAAAATTAAAATGCCCTATTTGCACTCGCGATCACGCTTTAAGTTTATGTCCAAATTACGTTTCTAAGTCTCCTCAAGAAAGATTTAATTTTCTGAAGGATAAAAAAATGGTGCATAAATTGTACTTCTAATATGCATCGCACTTTCCAATGCAAAAGCACACATTCATGTCGATTTTGCCGGAAACGACACCACAGTTCTTGTCACTTTAATACTCACGATATAAACGCACCCACTGCCACTGAAACAATTTCAGGCGTCGCGACGTCCAGCAGCGAAGCGCGCATACAGCAACAACCAACGGTCGAAAATTTCCAAAATAACGGTGGTGCATGCTATTCGTCTTATATGAATAATTCCGCTGTACTTTTATCAACCGCGATTTTTGAAATCAAAGATGTTAGGGGAAATTTTCAGACTGTTAGGGGAGTTTTGGATACTGGGTCGCAGCTCTCATTTTTATCCTTGAAATGTGCAAATAAATTAGGGTTACCCCGCGTATACGTGACTACTGAAGTCCAGGGGATTGGTGACACGCATTTACAGTCAAAATTGGGTTCTGTAAATTTAATTATCAGGCCTTGTAATGACACGCAAACTTTATCGGTTAATACTATAATTTTGCCGCAAATATGCTCTTCAGTTCCTAGCAGTGAGATTAAAATAAATGACTGGAAAATAGTTAAAAAATTGAATCTCGCGGACCCGAACTTTTATAGACCGGGAGCTATTGACATTTTAATCGGAGCTGATTTGTTCCTTATATAATTCAAGATGGACGAATTTTTGGAAATAATCAGGAACCGATTGCGCTAAATACCATTTTTGGATATATTTTAATGGGAAAAGTTAATTCTCTCGCTACGCAGCAAATTTCACAATCATTTTTTTGTCAAATTTCAAATAAAATGCTAAATGATTCGCTTATAAAATTTTGGGAAATAGAAAATATCCCTGAAACGAAACGTATTCTTTCACCTCAAGATGATATGTGTGAAAAAATATTTCAAAACACGGTATCTCGTAATGATGAAGGCCGCTATACTGTAACTCTTCCTTTTCGCGATAATATTGAACCGATTTTTCCAAATAGTCGTGATCTTGCGCTAAAGAGGTTTCTCTCGCTAGAAAGAAGGTTAATAAAAATGCCGGAAACTTATAAAAAATATTCCGATTTTATGGAAGACTATTTAACACTTGATCACATGGAATTAATCGAAAACCGGGAAGTTACAGAAAAAAGTTATTACATTCCTCATCATCATATTGAACGCCCTGAAAGCTTATCAACTAAGCTTCGAGTCGTTTTTAATGCGAGTACAGTTATGCAATCAAATAACCAAAACCTCTCCTTAAATGATACTCTTTACGCTGGTCCTAAATTGCAAAAGGACATTTGCAGCATTTTACTTAATTTTCGATTACACGAAGTAGCTCTTTGTTGCGACATTTCTAAAATGTTTCGTGGAATCTTAATTGCACCTCAGCACCAGGATTATCAAAGAATCCTGTGGCGTTCTAATAACTCTGAACCTATTCGCGATTATCGTTTAAAAACTGTGACATACGGTACTACCCCCGCTCCTTATTTAGCTCTTAGAGTTTTACAGCAATTGGCTGAAGATGAAAAACAAAATTTTCCTCGCGCTTCTCAAGTCTTAATGTCTGACAATTTTGTCGATGACTTTGTAACGGGCGCTAGCTCCGTACAAGAAGCTATTTCGCTTCAAAAAGAGCTATCTTGTTTGCTTAACTCTGGAGGCTTTAAGCTTCATAAATGGGCTAGTAATAACAAAAAAGTTTTAGAAAACTTGTCTGAACCCGATATAAACCCAACCGCGCTTTCTTTAGATACGGACGAGACCACTAAAATTTTAGGTCTTAGATGGCAGCCTTGTTCTGATTATTTTTCTTACTCGGTAGAACCCTTGAGTCGCGAATGTACCAAACGCAATATACTTTCTGGAATTTTAAAATATATGACCCTTTAGGTTGGCTCGCGCCAGTAACCATTTTAATAAAATGTCTAATTCAAGAATTTTGGAAACTTAAATTAGACTGGGATTCCGAAGCACCTGTTGAAATTATTCGACTTTGGGAACGTTATAAATCGGAACTACCCTTACTCAAAGATTTTCGCTTGCCTAGATTTATAAATAGTTTTTCTGGTAATGCACGCATTGAAATAATCGCATTTTCGGACGCTAGTAATAAAGCTTATGCCGGAATAGTATATTTACGCGTTATTTACAAAAATGAAATATCAGTTTACCTTTTATGCTCTAAAACTAGAGTTGCTCCTCTCAAATTTACAAGTATTGCAAGACTTGAATTAGCCGCTTGTAATCTTGTGGCTGATTTAGTTCACTTTGTTTTAACCACTTTTGAGTCCCGCTTGAAAATACATCAAGTTTTTGCTTTTAGTGACTCACAAGTAGCACTTTCTTGGATAAGAGCGCACCCTTCTAGGTGGAAAACGTTCGTTCAAAATCGTGTTACACAAATTCAAGATAGAGTACCACCCAAAAATTGGTCATACATCTCAACGTCACAAAACCCCGCAGATGTTGCTTCAAGAGGAGTTTATCCCAGTGAATTAATTAATCACAAATTATTTTTTAACGGCCCTGATTTTTTGAGAAAATCTTATGAATACTGGCCTAAAGACTGTGAACAAAATGACTCTCCTGAAACTCTTTTAGAGGAGAAATCATTGCCTAATTTAACTTTAATTGCAACGCAAAATACAGCTCCTAATTTTTTTGACACGCTTTTAATGGAAAACTCTAATTTTTCTAAAATGTGTAGAGTTTTAGCCTATGTTTTACGCTTTTTAAATAATAAATTTTTCTTAAAACCGCCTAATTTAAAAATTAATGAAGATTTTCTGACATTTGTTGAAATAACAAACGCAATTCATTTACTCATAAAAAATGAACAGTCAATTTATTTCTCAGAAGAAATTCACGCTTTAAAAAACAACTTAAAACTAAATAAATCAATGCAAAAATTAAATTTATTTTTAGATCCTTACGATTTAATCAGAGTAGGGGGCAGATTGCATCACTCCTCTCTGCAATATGACAAGAAACATCAAATTTTATTACCACGCAAGAGTAAACTCACCCTCATGATTATCGAACATTTCCATATAAAATATCTTCATGCAGGAGTGAGGACGGTACATTTTTTGCTTAGTCAATTGTACTGGATCATTGCCGCAAACCGCGAAATTGCACATGTTTTATCAATATGTATAATATGGTTTAAATGCAATCCTAAGTCGGTTCAGCCTATGATGGGTTCATTACCGTTTTCCCGCGTATCTCAGTTGAGAGCATTTTTGCACACCGGTGTTGACTACGGAGGTCCAATAAATATAGTCATGAGTCGACATCGTGGAAATCGTACTACGAAGGCTTACATATGTCTGTTTGTTTGCCTAAGTACTAAGTGCATTCATATAGAAATAGCAAGCGATTTGACCGCTGATTGTTTTACTGCTGCGCTTCGCAGATTTGTTGCGCGCCGAAACTACGTATCCGATTTGTATAGTGATAATGCCACTAACTTTTTCTCAGCTAACCGCAAGCTTTTACAGCTTGATTCTACGCGTCCCATTAAATGGCATTTTATCCCGAGTAATAGTCCAAATTTTGGAGTACTTTGGGAGTCAGGAATCAAGTCAGTTAAAAAACACTTGATCCGCTTAATAGGACATCAAATATTAACTTTCGAAGAACTATACACTGTAACTTGTCAAATCGAAGCTATTTTAAACTCGCGTCCTCTCACTGAAATTTCTAGCGATACAAATGATATTTCCGCGCTGACCCCAGGTCACTTTTTATCTCTGGAACCGCTAAGTGCCGTTCCTGACGCAAACTTTATTGATATTAAAATAAATCGTCTCACGCGTTGGCAGCTCCTCCAACGAATCCACCAAGATTTTTGGAGACGCTGGCAACAAGAGTATCTCCATACTCTACAACAAAGGAGTAAGTGGTTGGAACCCACTTCAACTCCTGAAGTTGGACGCTTAGTTATAATTAAAAACGATTTATTACCGCCCCTTCAGTGGCAACTCGGCAGAGTGTTGAAATTTTTCCCGGTAAGGATGGGATAAATCGAGTAGCCTCTGTCAAAACCAAGGATAGTTTGTTAAAGAGACCAATCTCTAAACTGTGTCCTTTACCTATTGGCCCCTTGGAAAATGCATAGCATTTTCGGCCGCCAGTATGTTTCGGTTTCGCAAGAAACCTTTTTTTTCTTTTGATCTAATTTTTATTATTTTTTCAGAACATTTTATTTTTATTTTTAAAACTCATATTTTGGGTTACAATTGGGTATAATTGGGTTGTAGTTTTACTCAATAGGTTAAGTTAAATTTAAAACTTACAAACTAGCTATAAACTATCAATTTGGCATAGTTTAATATTTAAATTCCAAACGCATTTAATAATATATTTCTAATTTTAATTCAATCCTCATATTACTACCGCCCTCTGCATATTTTAATTTAAATCGCGTTTTTATTCTTTTTAATAAAATTAGAATTCTAAATTCTTTTTATTAGAAGTGATGCGATTTTCCTATAGAGGGCGAAGAAACACGCCGCAAAAAACAAGACAGAACCTAAAAGTGAGTCGCCATACACACACGCTCTCGATCGGAATATTTTGAACGATCAACGCTTTTATAAAAAATGGTGAACTCTAAAAACCATTAAATTCCTCTAAAACTCCAAACATTGAAACTCGGGAGTGCTGGACCGCTATAGAAGACTTCTGGCGAATCTGGTGCACCAGTTGGAAGAGATCAAGACATCACCGGTAAGTCCCTCTCCTATAAGATCGCATCATTAATATTTTTCTATTATTTCGCTCTTAAATAGTCAACATATACCAATATTATTTTTATGTCTCAATTAAATTTCACTTCAGAAAGGTACGATTTCGCGTGCGTTCCTATACCCTTCAAATGAAAGCGAAGGACTTGTTTAAATACAGTCCACTAGGTAAACCAAAGTTTTTAAGCTATCGGAGTGAGACAATGATAATATAAGAATGTTAGAAAATTATTTTTTAATTTTTAGTGCATTTTATGAAAGCTTGTGACTTAAAAAAAATTGTTACTAATTTATTTGAAATTTGTTTTTGTTAAGTAAAGTTAAATCCATTAAGTCGACTGTTGAATCTTGGTAGTTGTAGTGTTTGGTAACCTGGTAATACTACAATTTACGTTTTTTATTACAACAATGGCGGATCCAAAAATCAAAATGGCGGATCCAAAAGGGCGGATTTTCTTATTTACTAACCGATTTGTCTCAAACTTGAAATATTACATTGCTTGAGGTCATTTAAGAGAATTTTTCTATGGAAGGGGGTGGGGTAGGAGTGGAAGGATATTTTTTTCTTATTGTTGTATTATCATCGGACCACTATGTGTATACCAAATTTTATCCAAATCGGATAACGGGAAGTGTGTCAAAAACACATTTTTCTATAGAAGGGGTGGGGGCAGGGGTGGCAGGATATTTTTTTCTTAATGTTGTATTGTCATGGGACCACTACGTGTGTACCAAATTTCATCCAAATCGGATAATGGGAAGTGTGTCAAAAACGCTTCACAAGATTTGATAGCATATACGTAATATTCCAATACCCACGGTAATTTCCAGTTCTTGATGAAAACATTAAGAAATGGCAATATCAAATGTACATAAGAGTGTCCTTCTTGTAGAATTTAGTATAAAATGTCCTGATTGGTTATTTTTAAACAGATGCATTATTTTACTCATGCATATTATTTTATTGGTGTATATCATCCCCACACATTTGACCCGTGTCGTCACATTGATTTATCGGCGCACAGTGGCCAAAAACCCTATCTATGTAAATGTACTCCTACAACTTTAAATAACGATATAGAGATTTTTTTTTTAAAGAGTTTAATCGCAAGCAAGTTTTTTTCAAATAAGACAACTTCATTTGTGGCGCCTTTTTGGAAGGCTTCACATCGTCTCCTGGATCAATAAATAATGTGACAGCTTTGACCAACGTCAAAAATGATGGGAAGGTTAATAGGCTAAAATAGGCACTAAACTGAGAGATTCTCGTAAGACCTATTAACGGCAATAATCTCTATATGCAAAGTGAGGCAAAAATATTGAAATTTTTTGTAGAGAGAGCACGCTGCGCAGGAGGTGCTACTGACAACATTGACAAACACTTTAATGACAAATCACAAATGACCAGCTCCTTGAAGTATTAAGTTCACAGAATACCACAGGTGATTAGAACTAGAAAGAGAAAGATTGCAATGCTTAGCATTTATTCTATGTTGTCACTCTAAAAAAACTCTTAAATTTTTGTCTCAGTGTCTCATATAGCCATGGTCGTTCCAGTTACTTCGTATATATTTCATTAAGTTGCGGGTAGTATAATTTTTACAAATAGATAATATTCAAAAAATACTTACTATACAGGGTGTCCCAGATAACATTAACTACATGGGATCTTATGAGGATTTTGGAAATGATAAGAGATATTATAATTCTGGTTAAATGGAAAAAATTGACGATATTCTGAGCCCAATCAGGTGCTGTATTAAAATTTAAAATATCTACAAGGGTTTTCCGAATATTAAGCAAAAACTAAAAACTGCTTTTAATAAAAATAATTTATTTATTGCTTGATATTTTAAAAGTCTTTATAGATATTTTTATTTTTGAAATAGACTGGGCTCGGAATAGCGTCAATGTTTACCCAATAATCCAAATTTATGTGTATTACTGTTTTCAAAATTCGCATAAGAAACCGTGTAATAACTTTTATCTGGGATACATGGTATACCACAACTATTTTTTAAAGCTTCTAAACAAGTAACGATAACTTTCAATGTGTGATGCAAAGTTTATATAGAAAAGAAGTATCGAGTGTGCACAAATCTATCTTTCACATGGACTGCCTAGGCTTATCGGGCCAAATAATGTGTTTGCGCAGGCCTTAAGTTAAAAACGGGGTGATTGGAAAGAGTGAAACCAATGTAGGTTTGTGGCAGATTATGGCAGAGGCGTGGTTTGTTTGTGCTTCTTGCTTGGCACTGAAAGCTTATTTCAGCCTGCGAAAGTCGTGGTGAGATTTCTGAGATATACAAGTCGAAGAAAAAAATGACAAAGACAGAGTAATAAATAAACTTGTCACAAAAAAATTATATTAAAAAATAAACACATCATCATCACGCGACTGTCCCAAACCTATTTTGGTTTCACTTCTTATATCATACTAAGAAATATAATTTTGGCTTTCTTATTTGAATGGTTTAAGAATAAGCTAGTTTATTTATTACGCGTGTATTCCATTAAAAGAAAATAGTTGCTTAACATAAAAATTTTAAAAAAGAAAGGGTTGAAAAAAAATTATTTTTAAAAATGTTAATGCCTTATTCGACTTCTAAAAGTTTTTTCTACTCTCGTGCGAGAATTACGTACTTCTTGCCCTCATTTGCTGCGAGAATTCGAATTCCCGCACAAATTTTTATTCGTGGAATTGTCTTTATAAACCGCAATTTTTAAATGTTTAAATATAAGGTTTTTTATGTTATTTAATGTATTTTTTTTTAAATATTTTATGACGGTTTAGTAATTATTAAAAAAAATGCATTTTTTAAAATAATTGAGCGACCTTCGTAGCTTTTTCTAAACGTCAAATATATCAACAATAGAATTTTGCTTGACACATTGCATGTCTTGAATTTTATATCAATTTAAACTGTTAGCTCGCGTTACTACGTCAACCCTCATTTAAACCACAAAAACGTGTCCAAGCTGTTCGAATAATAAGCGCTCTTCAAAACCATTTTGATTTTTTAGTTTGCTTTAATTGGTGTCGTAACCATGAATATGTCTTGAGGTGTAGGGCGAGAGCCCATGATACTGTATTTTATGCTATTTTATTTTTCTATTTATGAAATATGTGGAAAATATCTAAGAATCTTTAGGCCTGGAGGTGGCCGGACCCCGAGCCCCCTTTCTAGGTGCACCAATGCTTTAATTATATTTTTATCCTTTGCTTTTAACAACTCTTTACACCGAAACAATGGTGTAACTAACTAAACTATCAATACTTACGTGTGCAAGTGAATTTCCAGGCCTTTTTTGGATAAACAAATAAAATACCGCTTTACCATATTGATATCTCACAATAGCACTTTACCTTTTAAAACTTGAATTTTCTGTGATTTAAAATATTAATAGTAGGTAACGCATTTCTGGCATAGACCACTGTGCCTTGCGCTTTCACTTCGCCTCCGAGCACATTAGCTCTCGTCACGCCCGAGGAAAACTATAAAAATAGTTTTTTGAGGAAAGGAACCTATTCCGCACTAGTGCGAAAAAAAACACCATAACAAAAAATTAAAAATAAACGTGTCGGACAAAACGATATACGTTGTCAAAATTTAATATAAATAAATACTTGTAAAATTTTGTTTCACTTAATTGCTGGCCCGGCCATCTAAGCGCGTTATTCGGCCATCTGCATATAATATTATATAATATTTTTGCACTTGTTAAATTTACTATTTTCTGCTAGGATGTGGAAAACTCCACTTTTTTGTGCGCAAGAAGTTAGTTTTTAGGGAGTAACTGACACAATAATTAAATAGTCTGCTATAATTTTTAATAAAATAAAGAGAAACTATATAATGTGTGTTTAAATCATTTTGCAAAAAGATGATTTTGCATATTGGGTGTACCGGACCCACACCACTTGGAAACCTTAGCAACGCGGTAATAAGACAACTTCAATATTTGTTTACATTTCAATTTCGTCTAATTTGACATGTTTATTTATAAATTACATGAAATTTTTTGAAAAAAAAAGGTACTCATAGGTAAAATATTGTACCTAACACAGGCGGAAAGTGTCTTTACAACCCTTGAAGGTTTGACCGAACTCGGCGGTCGGTAGAGTAATTAATTTACCGCACGCCGTTCGGTAAAGGTACTTTACCAGACCCGCACCATTTGGAAACCTTAGCAACGCGGTAATAAGACAACTTCAATATTTGTTTACATTTCAATTTCGTCTAATTTGACATGTTTATTTATAAATTACATCAAATTTTAAAAAAAAAGGTACTCATAGGTAAAATATTGTACCTAACTCCACTTTGCGTCGTTCGTCCAACTGCCGTCACTTGCGGTAAATAATCACCTTCCACACTTGTTAGGTAAAATTTTTGCACTGTACAGGGTGTTCGAATTTGCGAAATTTTTACTTTGGAATTGCATCTTGACTTTAGTCCTGATGCTTACCATATTTGACAGGCGCTCAAATTTATAGTTTTTGTAAATTGGATGCTCCTTATATTATTGAATTAATAGATTAGGCTATATATTTAAGAAACTATATTCCAATAGTTTCCAAAAATACCCGATATGCCGTAGTTTATAGCCATAGTTTCTGAGATATTAGCAATTATTTTTTAAACTGATAAAAAGGTAACAGTACCGCTCTACCGCTCTTTTGTTAATTTTAGTATCCTTATTCCAAATTACGTTAGTCCCCATGTATCAACAGTGAGAATGACATGATGATACACGACATATAAACTTTGTTGTCATTTTGAGCGTCATTAAAAAAATATATATATATTTGTCATTTTCACTGTTTATACATGGGGACTAACATGGTTCGAAATAAGGACACTGAAATTATCACAAAAGTGGTAATGTTATTTTTTGTCATTTAAAAAATTATCGCTAATATTTCAGAAACTATTTATTAAAACTGCGACATATAGGGTATTTTCGGAAGGCATATTCCAAGCCTAATCTATTAATTAAATAACATTTACAAAAACTATAAATTTGAGCGCCTGTCAAATAGAGTAAGCATCAGGAATAAAGTTAAGCTGCAATTTAAAAGTAAAAATTTCGCGAATTCGAACACAATTTCTTTTATATTCCTTAATCAATTATTAATGGTCTAAAAGGGTGGGGAAAAATATAATGAGACACCCTGTAGGTACAGTGTAAAAATTTTACCTAACAAGTGTGGAAGGTGATACTTTACCGCACGTGACGGCAGTTGGACGGTCAAGCCGTCAAGGGTTGTAAAGACACTTTCCGCCTGTGTTAGGTACAATATTTTACCTATGAGTACCTTTTTTTTTTCAAAAAATTTAATGTAATTTATAAATAAACATCAAATTAGACGAAATTGAAATGTAAGCAAATATTGAAGTTGCCTTATAACCGCGTTGCTAAGGTCTCCAAATGGTGCGGGTTCGGTAAAGTACCTTTACCGAACGGCGTGCGGTAAAGTAATTACTTTACGCGAGTAGGTAAATTATTTTATGCACCGTAATGTCAAAACAAGTTGATCTCATAAATTATTGTGCACCGCAATATTAAAACAAGTTTATTGCATAAGTTTACTTACATTCTATATTCTTATTTTTCCACACACGACTGCTTGACCGAACTTCTTAGGCGCAACCAAATACGTAATATACATGGAAAAAACCTTAAATTGTATTTCTCCCCTTTGGTGCACTAAAGGCGTAAGTCCCATTCATTACACACGCAACTGACGTCCTTATTGTTTGGTACAATAAGTGCGAAGGCTACGTGTGTAATGATTGTGACTTACGCCCTTAGTGTACCAAAGGGGAGATTTCTTTGTATTAAATTTTGTAAAGTTGGGTTTTTTAGTGATTTTTATGACTATAACATTGTTGCTACGGGAAGGTTTCTTTCCGAATTAGTGCGGAAAAGTGCAATTTTCCGCACGCAAAATGCATGATGATACAAAACAATATTATTTATTAATTTTTCAGAGAGATATTTACTAGAGGCAGTAGTTTATTTTTCACTTGATTGCTGGTTAAACCACTAACCACTAATGCGTTGTGCGGCCATTTACAAATGCCTACGTATTTTATTATTTTCTGCTCGCATGCAAAAAATACCGTAAAATTTATTGTTTGAGTTTTAGCACTTCTATTGTAAACTAACACAGCACCATTTTAAAGACAATAGTGTATCTGTAGCGTCTATAAAATTTTGAATTTAATAATTACAACAAATTTAATTCTATAAACTTTTTTATATTCTTTATGGAATTTTTAAAACATAATTAAAAAACTATTCTTCAAGGGAATAGCCATAGCCTTGTGACGGCGCTGATTCAACTAGGCGTGTCTATGGGTTGGCTGTTTTCGTGTATGTGTAAAGGACAGACTTATGCAATTTTCGTATTGTCATCCTTTAATGTGATACTCAAAAACCACTTATAGAGTAAATAGCTAACCGGGTGTATTGGAATATTACGTATATGTTTGATAGATAGTTAGTTAGACAGAACATCTGAAGCTAAATAAAAGCTTGTAAAAAATTGCGTAAAGGATTTTTTAAAGATGTTTTTATATAAATAATATATTTTATTTTTCATCTACACATTTCATCAAAAAAAAAAAATTTTAGTCCTGCGCCGAGTTGGCCCGGCGCACAGTTGGTCCGGCGCCCAGTTGGCGGCGCCGAGTTGGCGGCGCCCAGTTGTCCCATTCCGTTGGCTACTATATTTCAGGCCGAACTCGTAGCCATTGAACTGTGTGCCCGGTGGATTACTGACCACGAATCTTCTCCGACAGTCAAACAGCCTTAAGAGCGCTTGATTCCTATACGGTGTCATCGAAAACCGTGAGGAGCTGTAAAGATTCGCTGAATGCGCTTGGTAGCGCTAACAATGTATCATTAGGATGGATGTGGGCACGAGGGAAATGAGGCCGCAGACCTAGCAGCGAGGGAAACGACATCTGCCGAATTTTTTGGCCCCGAGCCAGCCCTGGGGATATCATACAATGCTGCTAAATCAACCATATTAAAATGGATGGAGAATAGCTTCCAACAATACTGGATAAATATACCAGAACTGGCTCACTCTAAAGAGTTCATTAAAGGACCTTGTAGAAACAGAGCCAAGAACATTATTGGACTTACCAGACAGGAGATACGTATAGTGACTAGTCTTTTTACGGGCACTGTCGACTGAGAGTACCCAAGCACAGAATGGGACTAACAGAAGAAACCGAATGTAGACTCTGTATGGAGGATGACGAAACAGTCAGACATGTACTGTGTGAATGTCCGGCTATTGCACGTTTACGTCCGAATACTTTCGGTAAACCTCAGATCGACTCAGAAGATCTGAACAGTGTCTCACCCAAACTGATAGCCAGCCTTTTTGGAGGATTAGGCATACAGTGGTGAGAAACCTCTCAAAAGTGAGCCACAATAGACCCACTGGTGGTCGCAGTGGAAGAGCTGCAAGGCCCACACATATATGAATCATCATCATCATAATCATGAACTGCACTAAAACTAAAGTCATAACAAATACAGATGAAGATCAAGATCAGAATATACCAAGAGAAAATAGAACAAGTAAAGGAATATTATATACCTGGGACAAATGATTAAACTAAAAAAAGAAAACAGAACGGCTGAAATCAAGAGCCGAGTAAGATTGGCCTGGGCAGCATTCGGTAAAATAAGCTACATATTAAAAAATAAAAAATATCCTTAGTACCTCAAAACGAAAATGTATAACCAATAAATCCTTCCTGTACTTACCTATGAATCCCAGTTCTGGACACTTACAAAATCAAACATGGATAAGGTAACAAAATCCCAAAAATCATTGCAAAGACAAATGTTACATATAAAGCTAACGGATAGAAAAAGGGATGAATGGATAAGAAATAAAACAAAAGTAAGGAATGTCAAAGAAGTAGCAAAATTAAAATGAAAATTTGACGTTCATAATATTAGACAGAAAGACGATCGATCGAACAAAAATAAAAGTAGTAGGGGATGACCCCAAATGAGATAAGCGGACGATTTGAAGACACATGCAGGAGCTAGATGGATGAAGAGTTTATTTGCTATGTCCAAAACCTCCCCGTGGGTAGCCATTACAAGAATCATTTTGCTGTCTAAAGATAGGTCAATCAATATATTCTTTTATGTTCTCATACCGCTAGAAAATGACTGTCCTTATTCTCCTCGTGTGAAAACCCACCCCACCCTTATAGCTATAGCTATATTTATAATTTTTAGCAATTTGGAATTACTTTCATTACACCGCTCAACATCAGGAAGGTGATTTATACGTTATTCCTTATCCGGTAATAACGTTTTACCCGTTTAACTCTCAAAGGCATCACGCACTGTGCCTAGCAAGCCAAATTTTTACAATTTTGGTGACATGCTTTTATATAGCAGCTTTTCATGCTTTTTATTTTTCGTTAATGATATTCTTTAAGGCTAAGATACAGATTCTGCAAAATTATTTAGAGATGTGCTTTAATGATAATGGAATTCGTTCAGCAGAAAATAGCCTTAAAGAACTTATTATTCGACATCAAAAACTAATAAGGTGAGTTGAAGTGTTTGCTAGATCAGGACTGGTATTCTTATAAATTGGCTTAAAAACGTTACGCATGGCATTTGCGCTGACCGATCGAATTTGGGATTCACGTTAGTCAACGCGGTCTTAGAATGGAATTCGCTGAGCACATATTGACATCTAGGCAAATTCTCGCTTTTTGTTTAAGTTTATTGACATTTGTGGCATACATTAGAGATTGTGTTTACCCCAATTAGTTATTTTTGGCCAAAAAAATTAAAAAGTGTGTGCAAAATACTTTTTATAGGTTTGAATCTTTTAAAAACGCCAAGCGATTTGCAGCAACAGATGCCAATTGGTAGGTGTTTTTAAAAACGGTTACCATTTTTAAAAAATTGCTGAGTGCAATCGTACGTAAATACCATTTTTGCACCTTTGGTCAGGTGCTTAGCGAATTTGACATCATAAAACGGTGGTGAGCGTCTTAAAAACGCTATACGTTTTTGATTACGAGAGTACCTATCCAGGACAGGTATTCTCGTAATGAAAAACGCATCAAATTCGCTAAGCAGCAGACCAAAAGTGCAAAAATGGTATTCACGTACGATTATGCTGAGCATTTTTTAAAACGGTAACCGTGTTTAAAAACACCTACCAATTGGCATCTGTTTTTGGAAATCGCTTGGCGTTTTTAAAAAATTCAAACCTATTAAAAAGTATTATGCACACACACAGTTATTAATTTTTTTGGCCAATTTTGTTTTTATAGTGGTTAAAGGAGGCCTTCAGCCTATTCTTTAAGTACAATAAGGTCAAAATAGCTACCTTTCTTATTTTTCAAAGTAGAAATGAAGGATTTTAAGGAGTTTGTGAATAAATATTTACTGTGCTTTTCTCACGTCTGGAATCCATTTAAGTGGTACAAATAAATGAATAATTAAAAATTGTTTACGGGCAAGTTTTCTACACTTCTATATGTCAAGGTACCCTGTAGAGTAGGGACCCGAGCATTTGAGCCTTATTGGAAACAGCCTAGTATGAGCGAGTGTATTCAATTGGAACCATGAAATGGGGGTGATGGTGCCAAAGCTTTAAACAATTTAAACTTTAATATTTATTGAAGAATTTTAACTAAATTTTCTCTCAAAACTTTATTTGTTAGAATATGATGAAAATTTATGGTTTATGTCTATATAACCTTTATTATTATACCCTAATAGTGTAGGGGTCATTACAATCATGTTAAGACATCGCTAGCCCAACATTTCTCATTAAAACCATTTCTAACAATCACCTTCTGTAGATTTTCGATGTTTTCGTCAACAAATACGAAAAATAACTAACTTAGGGAAAAAAAATTAAATGTATGCCACAAATGTCAAAAAACATAAACAAAACGCGAGAATTTGAAGAATGCTTAGCGAGTTCCATTCCAAGGGCGCGTTTACCAACGTAAATACCAAATTCGATCGGTCAGCGCAAATGCCATGCGTGAAGGGTGCTGTGCGTTTTGCTTAGCGTTTTCAAAAAGTAACGTTTTTAAACCAATTTATAAAAATACCAGGGCTATCAAGACGGACGGGCCACGATCTGCAACTTTGTTGACGTCACAGCGAAGGCTGAATTTCTTTTTGTTGGTCACATCACGCCACAGCTGATTGTCTTTAAAATATTGAAGTTGGAATGACGGTTCATGAGTATTTGATTTTTTTTAAATAAAGCTGGTTTTGAGATTGTTTTTACAAAAATTTTGTAAAACATTTTTTTAAATGTATTTTTATCCTTCATTTTTCAGAACCGCTTCATTAGCTTATACAAAAATAAAATTTAAAGCAGAAGCGAATGTGTTCCTTTCTCCGTGGAAAGTAATCGGCTCACCAACACCTATTTGTTTATATTCGGCAGACTTTAAAAACTTAATATAGTTATTTACATGTGTTTAAAAAAATCAAATAATGAATTTTTTTTGTAGTGTAATTTTGTTTTAAAAAGATTAACACTGGTATTTTTGGATTTTAAATTAACTTTATTCTAAAAAATCATTAAAAAATCGAAAAAATTTTACAAAACAAAAGCTATGACAAAGTCAAATCCATGTCAAATATAATAGTTGGCGAGCGGTGCATGGCGAGAAATTTGAATTTAAAATATTTAATGCTAAATCTTAAAGATTTTAACCTTTTAATCATCTTCCATCCTTACAAAAGTTTGGTGAAATATCGGGATAGTGTCTGGAAATATTTCACTAAAATTTTGCGAAAATCTGTAGTGCCATTTTAAATATATCACAAATAACCCTCTATTCTTCCGGCTAGGGGACAATTCACCGCGGCCGATTCGCCGCGGGGACAACTCGCCGCCGGCCGATTCGCCGCAGGGACAATTAGCCGCGAGATTTTTCATTTTATGATGTTACCATTGGCAATTGTTTAAACATTTTTATTTAGCTTGACTTCATATAATATATTTGTTTATTTGTTTGGTTATAACTTTTTTCAAACTTTTCCAACTAGATATTTGGTGGTTAGTATACAATTCAACATTTTTTTATTAAAAAAATTAATAAAATTATGATTTCTAACTTAAACTTTTAAAAAATCAAAACGGAGGTTCCAAAATTGCGGATTTTCCCATTTATGAACCGATTTGCATCAAACTCGGAACTTTGAGATCTTTCCGGTCGCTTATTATTATTTTAGACTTAAATTTTTTTAAATCAAAATGGGGATCCAAAATGGCGGACTTTTCCATTTATAAACCAATATGCACCAAATTCCGAACTTCAGAGTGTTTCAGGTTGCGGATTATAATTTCTAACTTAAACTTTTAAAAAATCAAAATAGCGGTTCCACAATAACGCACTTTCTTATTTATAAATCGATTTGCCTCAAACTTACTTAAAACATCGGCGCGCTGAAGGTAACATAACATAATTTTTGACTAAAATTTAATAACCTGAAAATGGCGGGTTCAAAATTGCGAATTTTCCCATTTATGAATCAATATGCATCAAATTCAGAACTTTGAGATCTTTCAGGTCGCTGATTTCGATTTTTAACTTAAACTTTAAAAAAATCAAAATGGTGGATTTTCCCATTTATGAACCAATATGCATCGAATTCGGAACTTTGAGATCTTTCAGGTCTGAAACACCCCAAAGTTCCGATTTTGATGCATATTGGTTCATAAATGGGAAAGTCCACCGTTTTGGATCCGCCATTTTGATTTTTATAAATTTAAGTTAACAATAATAATCAGCGACCTGAAAGATCATAAAGTTCCGAGTTTGATGCAAATCGATTCATAAATGGGAAAATCCGCCATTTTGGATCCACCATTTTATTTATTTTTTTAATAAAAAAAAAGTTGAATATTATATTAACCACCAAATACCTAGTTGGAAAAGTTTGAAAAAGTTATAACCAAACTAATAAATAAATATATTATATGAAGTCAAGCTAAATAAAAATGTTTAAGGGGACAAACTTCGACCGAAAACTTACCATTTGACAACACTGATATCGCATTTTTTGGCCAAATCTTTGTTCTAATAGAAATAGAAAACGAGAAAGCGGAACGTGTCGAAATTTTGAGGGGTAGTCTTTTAAAGCATTTTTAACAAACGTATCTTAGCAGTTTTTTGCAAAATCATTTTATTCAAAAAATAAAAAAAAAGTTATGGCTAAAACACAACAAATATTTCAAAACAATGTTTGGCATTTCAGTAGCCTAGTTGTGTTATAGAAAACTGTAGTGAAATTGTTTCGATTTTTGTATTTTTTGGAAATGTACAAAAGAAAATCAAAAATCTAACAAGATACGTTTGAAGATTTTAAAAAAATCTTGCACATGAACAGAAATAATGTTTCAACTAGTTTTTTATAGAAGAGATCTATTAGGATTTACAAAGGCGTGCTCAATTTTATATTTGCTGCAGGACACCAAGTCAGACAAGAGCCATCAAACTTCTGACTGAAGCGCCACCCCCATATACCAGGGGGCAAGTCAATTCGATTGAGAAAATTTAACTAAGATCACGTGACCCGGATTTTCACATTATTTTCAGATATTTTGAATAAATAAAATGTCGTTTAATATAGGTTAGATAATTATAAGAAGGTATTTAAAGACATACCATTCTACTACACTTCCTTATCCTTACAGATCACTACGTAGTACTCCAATTTTGGTGTCATAAGTCACAACTTTTAAAGAAGAGAAAAAAGAAACCTAGCCCTAGTTTTCCTGTTTTTCTAGTGTTCTGTGATATTTATTTTGTTTTTTGCCATACCTAGTTACTCAACTAAATAAATATTTTATCTTTCAAATTTTGTGCTGTCATTCGTCACCAAAAATTTGCTTAGGTAAGTTTTTTAACATTTTTACATCTTATTGAAAGATTTTAATATTTTTCAAATTATTTAAGTATAATCCTAGCCCTATAAATAAAATTAAGATAATACCGCAGATCTTTTGGGGTCGGCGTGTAGAATTTTTATTTTTTTATAGGTATAAACAATTTTAGCCATGGGTAAAAAAAGGAGGCGATCTATTTCACCTGGTTCTTCTACATCCTCTTCATCTTCTTCGTCATCCGAAGATAAACGCTTAATACTACTTCAAAACAAGATAAGAAAGCTTGAAAAAATGATTAAAAAGCCTGCACACAGCAGAGACCATACACCTGCTTCAGATAATTAAAGTAGAGACAATAAGTGTAGAAAAAATCAGCCTGTTCATAATAGCAGATACAGAGAAACAAGCATTAGTATTAGTATTTATTATTTTTACAAAAAATTTTACAATGATTATTATTCTAATAAAAAATATTTAGTACCTAGTCAAAAAGTCAACATAGAAAAGGTAAGGAGAAAAGTTATAAAAACAAGCGAGTCCAGACAGAGATATTTCTTCTGTGGTACACACAGAGCCATCACCTGTGTCAGTAAGCAGAGATCTATCATCATCCCTCTTTTCAGAAATGAGTGCAATTGATTTGCCTGTTTGTATTCGATATGAGGATAAAAATGTCGATATATTTGAGTCTTTAAATCCTGATGTCCTAGAAGCACTAGGTGTGTGTGACTTTGTGGTCCAAACAAATTAAAGAAGGCTTACATAAGGAAGATAGAGCCTCCATAAACAACAAATATTATACCCCTAAAAATTTAAGAGCCATTCAGGCTCCCGCATGCCTAATTTCGAAATTAAAGCTTTGTCAGGCTATACCTATCGCAGAGACAAATCTGCAGAAAATACTCAAAATTTTTTAGAAAAAGGTTCTTCTTTATTAGTATTGATTTTAACAGATTTATTATCTAATGAAAATATCGATAAAAATAATATAATTGCTAAACTGAGCGATCTTGCTAAAATTTTCAATGATGTTTTTCATCAAAAAACTATTGATCAACGTGCGTATGTTATTTCTGGGTCAAACAGAGATATAAGAGAAGCTGTGGCTTCTACAGATCCTGACAAATTTTTATTTGGCAAAGATTTAACAGAAAAATTAAAAGAAAGTAAAGCTTTAAATATCTTTGTACATGAAATATGGCCCACTTTTAATCGCAATTCTCAGGTTAAATTAGAGCAGCCTTTAAACTACAAGAGCCCAGCTCACTACAGGCAGCAAGCGAGCAGACAAATGGGCAATAGGAACAGACCCCTAACACATCAGAGGAGAAACAGTTACCGGAACTACCGAGAGAACAACCCATGCAGCAACAGGAAATAACTAAGGTTAGTTTGGCAGGTAGACTTCAATTTTTTAAAGATTTTGTCAAAAAATTCTATAATATTAAACTGGATAAAGGGATATGATTCCTTTTTTAATGAACCCTAGTTTTTAATGATGGGAGAGTAAAAGACAAACTTCAAAGATACACAAATTGAAGTTAACACAAATTACTAGAGATGGGTGCTATAGAATCCTGTTACAAAGGAAAAAGTGCTGATTATTTTGTAACCCTACTTTTTTAATTAGGAAGCCTAATGGTTCAATGAGATTCATATTAAATTTAAAAAAGTTAAATAAATTTATTAATCCTCCTCATTTCGAATGATATTGGAACTGTTTTAAAGTTGTTAAATAAAAATTATGTTATGGTCAGATCTTAAAGATACATATTTTCAGATACTGATCCACAAGTTTTCGGATAGAATCTATTGATGCAGTTTAAAGTGATACCCTTTGGTTTATTTGTAGTCCCTTACATATTTACAAAAACTGTAAAACCTATTCAGACACACTTTAGACAACAAGGCATTTTATGTGTTGCTTATTTGGATGATTTTATCATAATTCATGAATCTAGGGAAGTTTGTAAACAACACATTACTTATGTAATGAATAAACTTTCTTCTTCTAATAAACTCAAGCAGTATAAATCCTTTGCAAAAATGCCAATTTCTTGGTTTTGAACTAGACACCATAAAAATAACTATTGGATTTCCAAGTGATAAAAGATTAAAAGTTCTAAAATTAATTTAAATTCTATCAGTTGGAACAATCCTTAAAATTAGGCAATTTGCAAAAATAGTTGGGACACTGATATCTGCTTGTCCAGCGTTAAAGTATAGTAACCTATATATTATTAAAGAATTTGAGGGAATAATGTTTTTTCACACTTAAAAGTCAGGACAAAATTTTGGGACAAAATTATAATGGTTTTTAGAAAGTTCCAAATAATATTTTAGAGGACCAAAAATGGTGGATAAAAATGTTTTTAACTGACTCTGCATTCGGCAAGATTTATTTAAACTGAAGATTTTTTCAGATGCCAGCAAATATGGGCATTTTTTGTAATGTCAGAGTGGATAACACTACTGCTTTATCAGATGTAAATAAAATTCAACTTGAAAAATGCATGCTATTTCTAAAGAAATTTGAAAATAGTCAGAGTCAAGGAATATTTGGCTACAAGCATGTTAACTAAATTTAATAAAACAGATAAACCTTCAAGTCTATAGAAACTAAATGCTCCTTATCAGATTATGATTTAGAAAAATTGTTAATAATTCGGGACAACCTAATGTGGATCTTTTTTGCTTCAAATTTGAATTATAAATATAAAATATATTTATCTTGGTATAAAGACCAGAATCATATGCAGTTGATGCCTTTACTATTTCTTGGCAGTTTTTCTTTTATGCATTTCCACCATTTTTCGCTCATCTTAAGAGTACTAAACAAAATTATTGTCGATCAAGCAGAAGGCATAGTCGTTGTACCATATTGGCCTAGTCAGGCATGGTATCCTCTGTTTATTAAATTATTATCATCACCCTGTTGTAACTCTAGAACAAAACATTAATTTGTTAAAATCTCCTTTAAACAGGAAACACCCAATGCATCACAACCTTTCACTGGTGGCTGGGAAGCTCTTTGGCAAGCGCTCATAATGAAAGGCTGTCCTAAAGAAGCAGTTGAAATTACCCTCAATCACTGTCTGTTGGTATAGTTAAGCAATACAATACATCCTTAAAAGCATGGTGGAATTTCTGTGAAAACCAAAAAATTTGTCCATTTAGTGGTTCGGTTCGGTTCGGATGTCTTAAAATTTTTACAAAATGAATTTAATATAAAAAATTATTCCTATGGTTCTTTTAACCAACATAGATTAGCTTTTTCTCTGTTATTATCAGTTGATTTATCTGAAAATTTGTTGATTAGAAGATTTTTAAAAGGGATCTAAAAAATAAGACCTCCTAAATCAAAATATCAAGTTACTTGGGATCCAAGTATATTCATAAATCATGGGAAAAATTAAAAATAAAAATATTCCCTTTCTCTACTAAATCTAAGCAAAAAGCTTTGCACATTATTAGCTCTTGCAACAGGCCAACATATACAAACACTTAGTTTGATTAAAGATGAAAATATCATTTTTAATGACAAATGAGCAGTTATCTTTATCCCAGGGGGTCGATTTTTGTAGATTAGACCTCCGATGGTTTTTAGCCAGCTAAAATTTTTAGCCATATAAAATTGGGCTGCATTGAGTTCAACTAGAACTGGCAAAATATCGTGGAAGGTTTCTGCTCAATATTTTGAACCAAAAAGGCAAAACAACCTTAGATATTAGTAAACACAACATTCTAGAGCTAATTTTCTTACGAATTTCATTCTATGAAGGAAACAAAAACCGTTTTCCGACACAAATTGTACGTCGAATTTATTTCTCAGTGTTCATTCAAGTCAGTGATCGCGAGCCGCAGTGTTGTCAGTGCAGCTTGGTAGAATTCTTTCACTTATTTCAGAAAATCGAGTTCGCCGTGATTTTTATGACACTTTGACAGACAAGTATGAAGGAATTTCACAATAAACAAACAGAATTTTTTTAAAAATTTTATTACTAGTTATAAAAAAATGATAAGTTGATTTCTCACACGTGCGGATATGGTGTTCTGTGGGGCGGATTATTATCCCAGAGAGAGGCTCCATTTCTTTTAAATACGCCTCTCACAAAAGGCAAGAAGATTTGGATAGCTCTACTTGGATAACCTCTGTGGTTCTACATGAAGCCACTCCTATAAAATCTCCTGATGATATAAGAAGAGGAACATAGTATACAAAGTTTTCCATCCCAGAGGGGCTCCATTTCTTTTAAATATGCCCCTCACAAAAGACGAGAAGATATGAATAGTTCTACATAGTCTTGAAGCTTCACTCATAAAATCTCCTGATGAAATATGAAAAGAAACGTACCTACCTATAGTTAGTATACAAAGTTAAAATTATCATAAAAATTCAAAATAATGGATATGTATAGGGGAACATCCTTAAATTATGCAACACAAAAAGTCAGGATTTTTAACTCCCCCTCGTAACGCAATTTCAAGAAAATACACATTAAAAAAACATTGCATGACGCAAAGCCAATCTCCCCCTCTTGAGTGTTTATATTCCTTATAAGGAATATAACTGGATCAATTTTTTTGAGGGGCTTAAATCAAATTTGGTAATAAAACATTTAAATAATATTGGTGTTCTTTAAATGGTTATACACAATGGGCCTAGTCAGGGTGGGGCACTTGCCCCACCCTGCCTTGTCACCTGCACCATCCAGGCTTTAGCTCATTTAGTAACACAAGAATTAAAGGGGAGCTATAAATTTTTTTGCTTTTTTGCCCCACCCTGAGTGAGACCCTGACTACGCCCATGTTATACATGGTTAGTTTACCAATTTAGCTCACACATATACTATACTATAGTAGTGTGAGCTATGGTGATCCTAATTTTTTCGAGAAAAAAAAGTTGCTCCGATTTCAAAAATTTTTATATATCTTTGCGTTTCAGATGATTTTGAAACTTTTTTGTTGCGCCGTCTGTCTGTCTGTCTGTCTGTATGTCTGTCTGTCTGTCTGTATGTCTGTAACGACCAACGCGCATAACTCAAAAACCGCTTGGTCGATTTTAATGAAATTTGGTACCTAGGCTCGGTCTTGGGTCGAGATGGTCCCATTTAAAAATGATCAAAATCCACCGAACAGAAACCAAATAAAAGGGTGGGGGTAGATTTTAAAAATTAGAGTTTATGTGAAAATATGGCGTGTGTGATATCAAACGAAAGGTAATTGAGTCTGCAGTTAAACAAAATACATTTTAATTTATTTTAAAAAAAGGGTGGGGGTATATTTTAAAAATTAGAGTTTAAGTGAAAATATGGCGTGTGTGATATCAAACGAAAGGTACTTGAGTCCGGAGTTTAACAAAATACATTTTAGTTTTTTGTTTTTTTTAAGGGTGGGGGTAGATTTCAAAAATTTGAGTTTAAGTCAAAACATGGCTTGTGTGGTATCAAACAAAAGGTAATTTAGTCTGGAGTTAAATAAAATATATTTCAGTTTTTAGTTATATTAGCTCACACGTACACTATAACTATAGTACCTAGTGTGAGCTTAGGGGCCCATATATTGGCAGAGTATTTCATAGGTGCTTATTTTATTAATTTAATTTGGCAGGGTTATAGTTACACTATCTGCTTATAGGCACTTACTATAGCTTTTTTAACTATAGACTATAGCAACCCCCACAACTAAAATCATTATTTATTACTACAAGCCTGTGACATAGGTATACCTATATATCCATTTTTTGTATTTTTTTAAATTTAACTTTGCATATCTATACTATCCATGAAGATGAGATGAGATGAGAACAATCATTGTATCGACAGTGCTAGAATAAATTATTATTTACTTGTATAATATAATTCAATTTTTTTTTAAATTAATTATTTAGAAACCTTATGCAGTAGGTACTTTTTTTTCACTTTTATTGGGTCACTGAATAATGACTTTTCAGTCCTTTATTTTAAATCAAAAACTTTGAGTTTTTGGTTACTATAGAAAAAAAGTTATGTAAAAATTTTACATTTTTTGTAACAAATATGTTCTAATGAAAAATTATTTGGAATACATTTTCCTTGAACTAAAATTCGTTCAAAAACATTTTCTTTAAATGGAAATTTGTTCGAACAAACTTCTAATCGAAGAAAATGTTTGTTCGAACAAACTTCTAATCGAAGAAAATGTTTTTGAACAATTTTCTGTATATAGAAAATTTTATTGAATGATTATCCCGTTGAAGAAAATGTTTTTTTAAATTTAATTATTGATTTAGAATCTTAATAAGGTACTTTATTTTTTTTATGTGTTTTTGGTGATTATAAAAATACTCTGCCAATATATGGGTACCTAAGCTCACACTAGGTACTATAGTTATAGTGTACGTGTAAGCTAATATAACTAAAAACTGAAATATATTTTATTCAACTCCATACTCAATTACCTTTCGTTTGATACCACACAAGCCATGTTATGACTTAAACTCTAATTTTTGAAATCTACCCCACCCTTTTTTTAAAACTAAAATGTATTTTGTTTAACTCCAGACTCAATTACCTTTCGGTTGAGATCACACACGACATATTTTCACTTAAACTCTCAGAGAAACTTTTTTTTTCTCAAAAAAATCAACATAGCTCACACTACTATGGTATAGTAGTAGTGTGAGCAAAAATAAATTTTAAAATTAAGATTTTACAGTTTTTGTAACATTTGAGTAAAAATATGTTCAAATGGAAAATTCTTCTAAATCATTTTCTCCTAAAACATTTTCCTTGGATGGAAATTTCTCGAAAAACATTTTCTTTAAATGGAAATTTGTGCAAACAAATTTCTATTTGAAGAAAATGTTTTTGAACAATTTTCTCTTTGAAGGAAATTATATTGAATAATTATCCTTTTGAACAAAATGTTTTTTAAAATAAAAAGTTAATTAATTATTGAAGAAACTTCATAAGGTACTTTATTTTTTTAAATTAAAATAACGACTATACAGTGCTTACTTAAAATCAACAACTGTTTTTGGTGATTATAGAAAAATAGTTTTTAAAATTTAGATTTTACATTTTTTTAAAACATGGGAACAGAAATTTGTTCAAAAATATTTTCAAGAAAATTTTACTGAATAATTATCCTTTTGAAGAACTGAACAAAAAATGTTCTATAAAACATGTACTCAAAGTATGTAGCAGGCATGTAGATAGCTTTTCTTTCTGGGGAGATACTCCCATATAGAAAGTCCTGTGTTGTTTCTCAGTGACGGTGCATGATGTTTTGGACAGGGTATGCAGAAATGCTTGCCGGAGGCAAGTCCACTGAATACAGAACATTTTAGTAGTGAAGTGCCCAACACTAAAATTTCATAATAAAAACTTGTTCAAGGAGGGGGGAAATGTCCCCCCAGTGCCCCCCCTCCTAATATATGTGCCTGGTATCTATTTCTCACAAACTATTATGAAACTGAACTTCACTTCATATTGCTCAACTGTTTTTGTTTGTGGAAATGTAATCACTTTACGCACTTTTCTTATGAATTATATTATTTTTAATAATAATTAACACATAATATTTGATAATACATTGTATTCTATTTCACATTCACATAGTTACATTACTTTAATTGAATAAATCACAAAAGAGATTTGGGTGGCATCTACTGGTCTCGAAGGATGTTTATTTCTCTGCAACAAGTTTTTTATTTGGACCAACATAGCAGATGATAGGTATTGCTTGCAAGCTTGAGAAGTTTGTTGTTGTTGTAGACACATAAGTAACCTGTAACAAAAAAAATCCTACATTAAAAACTAATATTTTTCAAGAAGATGCAAATTTTCCAGCACTAATCATTTTTAAAAAGTACTATATAGGTATGCAAACAAAAGTTTTTTAAATTTTAAGGCCTGAGTCTCAAGACCAACTTAAGCTATAATTTTCTTGATTCCTACAGTTTTTATTTCCAAGTGAAAAAAAAATATTTTGTTAGCGAAGTTACTAGACAAAACTAGACTAACACTTACGTTTTAACATATCGCACAACAGCTACAAAACCAAAACTATCGAACGTTGAGCATAAATATAAATTAGTTCAATATAAATTATAAATTAAAATAAAAATTTCCAGAAAAATGCAATCCTAACCCACTTTTGTCTTTATCAAGCTTATTTTTTGTTGTGAAATGCAGAACTGACTGACGGTAGCGTTGCACAGTGGGCCAAATCAGATATCCAAATGCAATTTTTCTTGGTAATACTAAATATTAACAAAACCAACATTTTTTGAAAGAATGGAATAAATGTATGTTTATACGCCAAGGAAGTAGCTTGGGGAAGGGGGTAAGCCCTCTAAGATCAAAATTAGCCCCTTTCAAACGAAATGAACATAATCTATTAGGGGCGCCGACCAAGTCCACAAATAACATGCGGATTAGACCTTCCTTCTCTGTTTTTTCTAGAATTTTAGTGACATAATTAAGTGATTCATTATAAAAAAATAAGCTCTCCTAGAAAAAGAAAACATCGTTTTACTTTAATTGCTGTTTTTGTAGTTTAATAATAATATACAAATAGATTCCTACATAAAAAGTATAACTGCCTGTATTTCTATGGGAAGGGGTAAAGTGAGATATTCCCCTCCCCCATAACCAGCCCCCTCACAACAAACCTACCACAATCTGCCCCCCGTCTGATATCATAAGGACTGAAGATTTTTGAAGTGTAAACTTCTTTAGGCGCGTTTAGCAGTTTTTGTGGGTACTGAATTAAACTGAGCCGTCAGGCTCGGCAATGTAACGCTCATTCGGGTGAAGTCGGCTCGAGTCGACTGTGAGAGGAACATTCAGCGAGCGACATGATGATGCAGATGAAGGCCAGTATTATTAATTTCGCCTTGTTGAAGTTTACACTTCTGGCGTGTGGTCTTAAGCACACACAATAATTTTTTATTTAATGATATGACATAACTTTGTAAAAGTCACTTTTGCATTTGGGTAGGGGAATGTGTCCACGATCAAACATAACAGGTATTTTCCTAAATAAACCAGATCACGTTTTTATTTTCCATAAGTAAAGGCTCAACGAAATCTTTATGGTTAAATATAAAAGATAGATCAGTGTCCTCTTCTAATACAAAAAATGTTTTTAAAAAGAAGAAACATTCTGTGCCGTTGTGGAACTTGTGTTCCAAAATAAGACAAGAGTTGCAACAATGTTTTAAGAAACTTGTAGGACTTAAATATGTGTTTCAAACTTATGTATGTTTTACTTAATACACAGTTTTTTTTTGTACTGAATTTCTAATTCAAATCGGATCATATACAATTTTTTATTTATACAAGGTGTTTAAGTTATTGTAAGTCAAAAAGTTTATATAAACATAGACACGCAAACGCTTAGTTTTCGAGATACAGGGTGTTAAAATTTCATATATTTTTTAGTTTTTTGTTTATAGCTCGTGCAGTTTTTGAGATATGCAGCTCAAATTTAACACATATATTTAGCTGGTGTCATTACACTATAAGACATATCAAACGATAGTAAAAATCTAGAAGGTTATACTTTTTCAGGGCTCATGTCACTTTTTTCCTGGGTTATTTTTTTGTTGTAAGCCACTGGTAGATTCTAAAACAAGAAATAAAATCCTAGTTTCGTTTGCAAATTTTTTTGTCTCTTGGAATTTTTTCGCATCTCTAACCGTTTATAAAAAAGCTTTTGCGCCAAAGACTGCTATCATCAAAATAAAAAATGCTTCGGTATGGCATGGCGGCTGTATCAAAATAAACAAAAAATATTATCTCGAAAACTAAGCGTTTATAGACCTATGTTTATATGAACTTTTTGTCTTAAAATCACTCAAGAAATTAATACTAAAATTATGTTATTGAACACCCTGTATATATGGGTCTGAGTGGAAGAGCGTGCTAAACAAACGATATTTTTTCTAATAGTGCCTAATTTTTCTCAAATTTTTGTACGCGGCGACATTTTTTTCATTGAATATTTTCTGTCATGTGCACAATATATGGGAGGGTAGAAGAAAGAAAATGCTTATTATTTGTATTTTTTTGCAATACTTATTTTAGGTACTAGCAGGTGGAGCCCATCTTCAGTAAACTAATCTAGCCTACCTAAACTATATCACACTCGTCCCCCTTGTACAAGTTTCCTTATATCTTCCATTACTTAAATCTTTTTCCGATCTAAAAATTAAACCTATTAAATGAACGGACAAGTCGCTCCCCTCGGTGGCGCAATAGTCTAGGTACTAATTGTAGGCTAGGCTACAAATGTCCGCCCTTTTTTGCATTGGTTCGGTTAGGTTTATGACTTTTGACCTAATTAGTCCATTAAACAAGTGTTTACTACTTTAGACATTATTTCATACATATGAAAAATGACCGATAGTTTTAAAAAGTAGACAAGTATTTGTAAACATAAATATTATTTTTCAAATTAAATCAAATGTTTATTATTTTTCCATACAAATTGTACATAAAGAATGGGGGTTAAGGAATAACTGTACTAAAACATTAATTAAAAGTGGTTTGGTTAGATATTATAAAAAAAAAACTTTAATTAAGTACATGTTTGCATTTTCACTAATATAACAATATAACCATCAAAATGGAGTTATTTTTATTTTATATTTGGATTGCCTTAAGAGTTTGACTTTGGAGCAATGATTAAATTTAAAATTAAACCGATTTTAAAGGAAAAAAACAATTATACCCACATCCCAGCCAAAACTATCAGGTAAAAACTATAAATAATCTAAAAATGCGGAATTATTTTTAAAAAGAGTATCGTTATATAAATCCAAGTATGTGACATTCTCTTTAATTTTGTTTTAATGACTGCCTTTTTAAATTAATAGTTTTGTAACCGTGTAACCAAGTTAAATATAAATGTTCCGTCAATTAAAACAAATAAGTTGTATAGTTTTAGCGTATAGTAGCCATCTTGAATTTTAAAAAAAGCCGTATTAATCTTTATTTGCATTTAAAGCCTTAAGGAAGGTATCGGTTTCTTATTCCAATTGATTAATAACTAACCTAAAAAAATAACAATAGCCGGCTTTGCTGGTTCAGCCTGACTTGCACATGTCATAGCGTAAAAAAATCGCCTTAACAAGGGCTTATAAAACATGTATGCCAAATTTCATTAAAATTGGTTAAGTAGTATCTGAAATAATCTTTATATTATATTTGCGATCATTTTTGTTTAGTTGGATTGAAAAACTTATTTACTTTACATATATTTAAAAAAATTTTAAATCAGTACCTGGTCAAATATTTAGCTGCATTTTAAATATTAAATGTTTTTATAGGACACCCGGTACATCGGTAGCTAAAATTTTGAGGATTTACTACCCCTTAATCTTGTAATACAAAACTGGTAAATTATAACAATTGGTCCCACTGTGCGACGACCCTCCACGTTATTCATCGCAACTGCCAAGGGGTGCTGTGCAACGATTATAAACACACAGGATTGCCTATTTGCTCGAATCTTTTAGCGGTAGGCGGCGCCTTGCTTACGTCACTAGTGGACCTCTGCTCAGCGCGCTTCATATAATACACATTGCAATCGTGAGTTTTTCCCGCTTTTTTCTTGCTTATTTGCAAACAAATTTTTTATTCGTGTTAGTAAATATAATTAATAATTTCATTTATTCAAAACAAATGATTTGATAAATCAAGAGTTTGCTCTGTGAGCTGAATTTTCCTACCAGACGATATGTTGGAGTATGTTTTTTAAATAGTTGAAAGTTTTAGAATAGAAGTAGGATTTTTTTAACAAGTTTAATCAATTTAAATCATTAGATGTATAATTTATTGTTTTTGTTGTCGATATAATAAAATACACTTATATTATGCAGTAACAAACAGGTATTTATTTGATATTTCAGATCTAAAATTGCAATATTTATTATATTATTATATCAAAAACCAGTCAGTTTTTGGAGAAAACAGCCAAATAAGATGTGTTTTTCAACTTCTTATGCTTTAAATCAATAGATTTTCTTAAGTTTTTTTTCAAATGATTTACATTGTTTGTGTTATGAGTTGTTTTTATCCCACCCAGCGCCCGTTTTCACTCCTTCTTCTGTAACCTGTTTCTGAAAACTTCTATAAAGAGACTAAAAAAACTTAAGAAAAAAACTGAAACTAAACTTGGAAAAACTGTCTACAAAATAAACTTTCCAATAATCAGTTTAATAAAAGAAGTACGTTTGCGGCATAATTACCAATTTTCTTTAATGTGAATAATTAATCTAATAAGCAAGGAGTTTCCAAAAATCAAAAAAAAATTAAAAGTTTATATAAATATAATAATATAAAAGTATATATATTTATATTTCTACACTGAAAGAGGGAACACAAAGCTTTTATTTCAACAAAAAATTGTGCTTTCTTTATATCAATTCACTTAATTCACATTTATAAAGGTTTATCATAACAAAAATATTTCATGTAAAAAACAGCCAAGTACGCGAAAGTGGTCTTCCATAAAAAGAATTGAGATAAAAGTAAAGCCAAGGTTTACAATACTAATTTCATAATGAATGGTTCTTACTAGTTTTTGGAAATTTTTTTAAAAGTTTGCTATTCCAGCCAAACTTCTTTACGTTCAATTTCCTAAGAGTCATTTGCAGCCGTAATAGCCAAGTTTAGAAAAACATTTCCAAGCTAGTAAGAACCATTCAATTTGAAATTTGTATTGTAGAACTTGGCTTTACTTTTATCTCAATTCTATTTACGGAATACCACTTTCGCGTACTTGGTTTTTTAACATGAAATGTTTTTGTTATGATTTCACTGCTTTTTTAAAGGATTTGGATAATATTTAAGTTTTAAAGTAGTGAAATATACGGGATATTGTTCAAAACTTTTGCAATGCCTTATCAAAAATGTTGAGTTTTTTTTATATTTTCCTATGGTTTTATCATAGTTCTTATCAGCCTTCTAAAGCTCAGCTCTCTAGTGTTCCTGGAAGTAGGCAATGTTAATTTTACATAACTTTACATTTATAGGGAAAGAAAGTAAATTAAAATCTTAGCGTTTTCTTCAAAAGCTCAGCATTCTAGCGATTCTGGAAGTGGACAATGCTAATTTACATAACTTTACATTTATAGGGGAGGGAAGTTAATTAAACTTTGGGGTTTTTTAATTTTCGTTTATAGTTTTATCATAGTTCCTATCGGCCTTCCAAATCTCAGCTCTCGAGCGTTTCTGGAAGTGGACAATGTTACTTTTACACAATTTTACATTTATAGGGGAGGGAAGTAAATTAGAATTTTGGGGTGTTTTAATTTTTTTCTATAGTTCTATCATAGTTACTATCGGCCTTCCAAAGCTCAGCTCTCTAGCGGGTCCGGAAGTGGGCAATGATACTTTTACATTACTTTACATTTATAGGGGAGGAAAGTAAATTATAATTTTGGGGTTTTTAAATTTTTTTCTATAGTTTTATCATAGTTCCTATCAGTCTGCCATTTCTGAAAGTGGGCAATGTTACTTTTACATAACTTTACATGTATAGGCGAGGGAAGTAAATTAGAATTTTGGGGTTTTTTAATTTTTTCCAGAGGTTTGGCAGACATGTCTGCCAAATTTCAGCTTTGTAGCATGTCTGGAAGTACAGTAGAATTTTGATGATCTATACCTGAGTGAGTGAGTGAGTGAAAATTTCGACGTTTTTTGAAATTTCGTAACTACTTCAGTACTTTTGGGAGTTCCATGAAACTAAACATGAAGGGATTGTTAACTCCATGGAGATCTACGACTGTGCAAAGTTTGAGATTCGTAGCTCATTCCGAAGTACAGTTTTAGATAGGTTAAGTAATGTTTTAAGAAAAGATGGTACGGCGCGTGAACTTGCCGAGGCACAGCTGTGCCCTCAGATTTACCTCCTAAATAGTCAACCACACCGTCAAATAAATGAAAAAACGCAGAAAAACGGAGGTAAAAACGTCAAAAACACCTTAAAATCACACGAACTCTGAATACAAACAAAGCAACTGGTCCGCTGGTGACGTAAGCAGACACTGTTCGTCCTCTGAGCGACGCTAACATTAGTTAAATGGAAATAAGCAATCCTGTGTGTTTATAATCGTTGGGTGCTGTGCAGTCTAGACAGGCGGCGTTGCCGGGCATCACGTTAAATCTTGAGGCTAAAATTTTTTAGTCGGTCAAAACGATCGGAAGGTTAATTTACAAAAATCGACCCCCAGGCTTATTTTTTGTTGTGAATTGCAGACTGGAGGGCCTTAGATGACGTAGTAACAAGCACAGTGGGCCAAATCAGATATCCAATGCAATTTTTCTTGGTAAAACTAGATATTACCAAAACTAAATTTTTTTAAAAGAATGGAATGAATGTATGTTTATACGCCAAGGAAGTAGCTTGGGGGAGGGAGGGTAAGCCCTCTAAGATCAAAATTAGCCCCCTTCAAACGAAATGAACATAATCTATCAGGGGCGCTGACCAAGTCCACAAATAACATGCGGACTAGGCCTTCCTGCTCTGTTTTTTCTAAAATTTTAGTAACATAATTAAGTCTCATTATAAAAAAATAAGCTCCCCTAAAAAAAGAAAACATTATTTTACTTTAATTGCTGTTTTTGTAGTTTAATAATAATATACAAATAGATTCCTACAGAATGATAACTGCCTGTATTTCTATGAAAAGGGGTAAAGTAAGAGATTCCCCTCCCCCACAACCAGCCCCCTCACAACCAACCTACCATAATCTGCCCTCCGTCCGATATCATAAGGACTGAAGATTTTTATTTAATGATATGACGTAACTTTTTAAAACTCACTTTTGCATTTGGGTAGGGAAATGTGTCCACGATCAGACATAACAGGTATTTTCCTAAATAAACCAGATCACGTTTTTATGTTCCATAAGTAAAGGCTCAACGAAATCTTTATGGTGAAATATAAAAGATGGATCAGAGTATCCTCTCTTCTCATACAAAAAATGTTTTTAAAAAGAAGACAAAATTCTGTGCCGTTGTGGAACATGAGTTCTAAAGACAAGAGTTGCAACAATGTTTTAAGAAACTTGTAGGACTTACATATGTGTTTCAAACTTATGTATGTACTATGTTTTACTTAGTACACAGTTTTTTTTGTACTGAATTTCTAATTCAAATCGGATCATATAAATTTTTTTATTTATACAAGGTGTTTAAATAATTGTAAGTCAAAAAGTTTATATAAACATAGACACGCAAACGCTTAGTTTTCGAGATACAGGGTGTTAAAATTTCATATATTTTTTAGTTTTTTGTTTATAGCTCGTGCAGTTTTTGAGATATGCAGCTCAAATTTAACACATATATTTAGCTGTTGTCATTACACTATAAGACATGCCAAACGATAGTAAAAATCTAGAAGGTTATACTTTTTCAGGGCTCATGTCACCTTTTTCCTGGGATATTTTTTGTTGTAAGCCACTGGTAGATTTTAAAACAAGAAATAAAATCCTTGTTTCGTTTGCAAACTTTTTTGTCTCTTGCAATTTTTTCGCATCTCTAACAGTTAAAAAAAAGCTTTTGCGCCAAAGACTGCTAGCATCAAAATAAAAAATGCTTCGGTATGGCATGGCGGCTATATTAAAATAAACAAAAAATATTATCTCGAAAACTAAGCGTTTGTAGACCTATGTTAATATGAACTTTGTGTCTTATAATCACTCAAGAAATTTAATACTAAAATTATGTTATTGAACACCCTGTATATATGGGTCTGAGTGGAAGAGCGTGCTAAGCAAACAATTTTTTTTCTAATAGTGCCTAATTTTTCTCAAATTTTTGTACGCGGCGACATTTTTTTCATTGAATATTTTCTGTAATGTGCACAATAAGGTTTGTGGGTGGGTGGGAGGGTAGAAGAAAGAAAATTCTTATTATTTGTATTTTTTTGCAATACTTATTTTAGGTACTAGCAGATGGAGCCCATCTTCAGTAAACTAATCTAGCCTACCTAAACTATATCACACTCGTCCCCCTTGTACGAGTTTCCTTATATCTTCCATTACTTAAATCTTTTTCCGATCTAAAAATTAAACCTATCAAATGAACGGACGGTGGTGCAATAGTCTAGGTACTAATAGTAGGCTAGGCTACAAATGTCCGCACTTTTTTTGCATTGGTTCGGTTAGGTTTATGACTTTTGACCTAATTAGTCCATTAAACAAGTGTTTACTACCTTAGACATTATTTTATACATATGGAAGATGACCGATAGTTTTAAATAGTAGACAAGTATTAGTAAACATAAATATTATTTTTCAAATTAAATCAAATTTTTATTATTTTTCCGTACAAATTATACATAAAGGATGGGGGTTAAGGAATAACTGTACTAAAACATTAATTAAAAGTGGTTTGGTTAGTTATTATTAAAAAAAAACTTTAATTAAGTACATGTTTGCATTTTCACGAATATAACAATATAACCATCAAAATGGAGTTATCTTTATTTTATATTTGGATTGCCTTAAGAGTTTGACTTTTAAGTAGTGATTAAATTTAAAATTAAACCGATTTTAAAGGAAAAAAACAATTATACCCACATCCCAGCCAAAGCTATCAGGTAAAAACTATAAGTAATCTAAAAATGCGGAATTATTTTTAAAAAGAGTATCGTTATATAAATCCAAGTATGTGACATTCTCTTTAATTTTTTTTTAATGACTGCCTTTTTAAATTAGTAGTTTTGTAACCGTTAAACCAAATTAAATATAAATGTTCCGTCAATTAAAACAAATAAGTTGTATAGTTTATCGTATAGTAGCCATCATGAATTTAAAAAAAAGCCGTATTAATGTTTATTTGCATTTACAGCCTTAAGGAAGGTATCGGTTTCTTATTCCAATTGATAAATAACTAACAAACGTGAAATTTCATACCCGTGAATTTAAAAATCAAACAAGTTTCATGGCTAATCGGGCAAAAAGGAGTTTTTTGTTTCCCTTATATTTTTCCGTGGGTAGCTTGAAAGCTTAACCTCACGGGGGTCCAAGATCTAATGGACACCTAATAAGTGTTGACAGTTAACCGTTTCGTCCTTATGGGACTCCTCAGAACACTGCTGGTCAAGTGACAAATCTTGCGAAGTTAATCAGACGGTTTTGTCTCTAATTAAATGTAATTAGTGAGCGAACTATAGCAAGAGGCGCCATCTACCGAGATACGAGAGAAACAAAAAACCAAAAGCAGGGAACACTGCTATACCATAAGGACGAAACGGTTAACTGTCAACACTTATTAGGTGTCCATTAGATCTTGGACCCCCGTGAGGTTAAGCTTTCAAGCTACCCACGGAAAAATATAAGGGAAACAAAAAACTCCTTTTTGCCCGATTAGCCATGAAACTTGTTTGATATTTAAATAACTAACCTAAAAAAATAACAATAGCTGGCTTCGCTGGTTCGGCCTGACTTGCACATGTCATAGCGTAAAAAAATCGCCTTAACAAGGGAGAATGGCTTATAAAACATGTATGCCAAATTTCATTAAAATTGGTTAAGTAGTATCTGAAATAAGCGATAAAAAACTCTCTACCTTTTGTATTGATATACTGATGTAAACGCAGTAGTTTTTTAATTAAAAGAAAATATATAAATGCCTCTCAGCTTTTATGTTTCTGCTATCTTTATTTTATATTTGCGATCATTTTTGTTTAGTTGGATTGTAAAACTTATTTACTTTACATATATTTAAATTTTTTTAAAATCAGTACCTAGTCAAATATTTAGCTGCATTTTAAATATGAAATGGTTTTATAGGACACCCAGTACATCGGTAGCTAAAATTTTGAGGATTTACTACCCTTTAATCTTGTAATACAAAACCGCTAAATTATAACAATTGGTCCCACTGTGCGATGACACTCCACGCTATTGATCGCGACTGCCAAGGGGTGCTGTGGAGTCTATACCGGCGGCGTTGCCGGGCTTCAACTTAAATCTTGAGGCTAAAATTTTTTAGTCGGCCAAAACGATCGGAAGGTTAATATACAAAAATCGACCCCCAGACATAAAAACATAAAAAGTTGGAAGTCACCAACCAGCATTGAATTTGCCCTTTTTACCAGATTGAAAAATTTGTGTTGAAAAAACTAGATCAATAACGAAAGATACTAAGGTATTTTTATTTCTTAAAACAACTGAACCATATTCAAAAGCTCATCAAAATACCTCATCAAGGTGGATTAAATCTACCTTAAGTGATGCAGGTATTAATACCACCTTAGTTTCGGCTTATTCAACAAGACATGCCTCTACAAGTGCTGCTTGTAGAGGTGGGGTTTCCTAGGACTGACTAAAGACTGTTCTGTATTTGCAAAATTTTATCATTGTCCTGTAGTTGATAATGTTAATACTTCATTTATCAGTTCTGATTTTTTAATAGCTAAAAATAATTAATGTATTTTATCATATAAATACCTTTAATTAAACAATTTTCAATTGTTAAAATACTTTGTATATAATTCTATTTAGTGTAACCGTTTGTTGTTTATGGAATTTTATTACTCAATGAATCAATTTAAGAAAAAAATTATCTTTAAAAAGCTACATAGTGATCTGTAAGGATAAGGAAGTGTAGTAGAATTACATTATCAAACGAACTAGTGCAGTTCGATATTAATTCTACATAACACCTTATCCTTACAGATCACGTCCCACCCAACCCTAAAAGCCCAATTAATGTTTTTTTTTTTAAATTAAAGATCTTCAAACTAAGATAAAATATTTATTTAGTTGAGTAACTAGGTATGGCAAAAAACAAAATAAATATCACAGAACGCTAGAAAAACAGGAAAACTAGGGCTAGGTTTCTTTTTTCTCTTCTTTAAAAGTTGTGACTTATGACACCAAAATTGGAGTACTACATAGTGATCTGTAAGGATAAGGTGTTATGTAGAATTAATATCGAACTTCACTAGTTCGTTTGATAATGTAATTTTTTCTATTTACAAAACGTTTTTTAAGGGCTGGCCATAGCGTAACAAACAAAATCACGGGATTACGAATCAATTTATAAGATTTTGATAATTAGTATATTGCTCAGTGAACAGAAACTTGTGCTGAACTTCGCTGAAAATAAAGCCCTTTTCATTTATTTATTTATTTATTACATAGCAAGAGAAGAAAGTGACAAATTTCACACGAGCGTGAGAAAGTTACTTTCTGTCGAGTTATGGAGCTATTTTTCCCACGGACACTGTTGAACTATACTAATTTTTGTAAAAATTGGTGTTTAATTTTGCGTAAATCAAATGAAACTGCTTTTCCGCACATGTGTGGCAAAATAGTTTGTAACACATGTGCGAAAAAGTATTGTTAAACACTTTCCATACATGTGCCGAAGTACTGAAAGTACTTGTCACACATGTGCGAAAAAATTTTTGCACACGGATGAAATTTAATGTTTTCTGAGGATGCAAATCGTGTAAAATCCAACATTTTTATATGTGGTCGCAGGAAATAGTAATTTACCTAACCAGTGCGGAAGACGCGCTAAACACATTCGTTAAGTATGTAGGTACAATATTTTTTCTACGAGGTTGTGGAAACAAAAGTAAAGTACTACAATAAAAATTACTCATTATTATATTTAATTTACAATGATTGCCGAAAACTTTACTCCTTATCAATAATATATTATAATCTATAATCTTTGTTCTTATCCTGTGCAGCATCTGTGGATCAGGAGATTTTCGTTTTCATCTTCTGGATCAATGATACCGGAAGGTCTTTAAATATATTTTGCTCTAGATGTATTTGGAGGCAGGCTCATAGGAACATTATGTGTTCCATCCTATTGTGGCTAAGTCTTCTTCGGGATTATTAGTACTTTCTATCACAGTAAATAAACACTTTTTTCTATTTTTATTTATAAGATGAAATGTCATCTCCTAGTTTTTGACAAAAAAATAGGCTTTGTTATTTACTCTATTCATATATTTTTTCTGTTGCCACTTGTGTTTTTGGGCAAAAATTAACGTCAGTGTCAAACTCAAAATGTCTTGTTTTTTGTCATCCCTAAAATTTTAGTAAGGCCCACAATTTAGAAACCGAATAGGTGTCCCTAGGACTCTAATATGTAGTGCCACCTATTGACTGATATTTAAATATTTTGCCTTGTTGTCTTTTGCTTAAAAAATTAGCTGAATCGAATTTGTCGCCCTAAGGGGGCAAACTTCGTCCGAAAACTTACCATTTGACAACACTGATATCGCGTTTTTTGGCCAAATCTTTGTTCTAATAGAAATAGAAAACGAGAAAGCGGAACGCCTCGAAATTTTGACGGGCAGTTTTTTAAAGCATTTTTAACAAACGTATCGTAGCAGTTTTTCGCAAAATCATTTTATTCAAAAAATAAAAAAAAGTTATGGCTAAAACACAACAAATATTTCAAAACAATGTTTGGAATTTCAGTAGCCTAATTGTGTTATAGAAAACTGTAGCGAAATTGTTTCGATTTTTGTATTTTTTTGGAAATGTACAAAGGAAAATCAAAAATCTAACAAGATACGTTTGAAGATTTTTAAAAAATTTTGCATACGAACAGAAATAATGTTTCAACTAGTTTTTTATAGAAGAGATCTATTAGGATTTACAAACGCGTGCTCAATTTTATATAATTTGATGCAGGACACCAAATCAGACAAGAGCCATCAACCTCCTGACTGCAGCGCCACCCCCATATACCGGGGGCAAGTCAATTCGATTGAGAAAATTCAACTAAGAACACGTGACCCGGATTATCACATTTTCAGTTATATTGAAAAAATAAAATGTCGTTTAATATAAGTTAAATGATTATAAGTATACATTTATAGACATACAATTTTTTCTATTTACAAAACGTTTTTTTAAGGGCTGGCCATAACGTAACAAACAAAATCACGGAATTACGAACCAATTTATAAGATAGTTTTTGATAATTAGTATATTGCTCAGTTAACAGAAGCTTGTGCTTAACTTCGCTGAGTTGAAAATAAAGCCCTTTTCATTTATTTATTTATTTATTACATAACAAGAGAAGAAAGTGACAACTTTCACACGAGCGTCAAAAAGTTACTTTCTGTCTGTGTATTTTTCCTACGAACACTGTTGAACCATAAACTAATATAAAAGACGCCTGATCCAAAAATGGCCCCTGTTACCGAAATCTCATACCAGATGGCTATACGCGACGGTGTAAATATTAATTGCTAATTGTCTCGCCTGAATGAGTCGGCGGTGTTGCCATACCAAAGACAATTATACCTATCTACTTTACAATTCTCCTACTTTCCCCAGATTGATTTTTCAATAGGTGGACAGTTAGTGAGTTCGCGTAGACAACCCGGGGCGCTTGGCAATTCTTCTGCTCTTTTGAATGTGGTGCATTAAAGAGAGAGAGCCTCTCGGGAGCCCCGGTGTGTTTGGTCGAACTCGATCATTATGAATAAGGTATTTAGAATTTGGTTGGTATACCGCGTAATTTAATCAAATATTATTCCTTTTCTAGCTACTGCCTATTTAATATGCTTAGGCGTTTACGTTTTCGACTTATACATATATAAATGTATATATACAGTATGTCCTCCTAAGTTGGAATCATATGGAAAACTTTTTTATTAATAATTTTAGAAAAAAAAGTTATTTTTCATAAAAAGTTCTGCATTATCTAAAGCCTATAATACAGTCATCAAATATCAAATTTTTTTAATGGTATACGAGGTTTGTCAAAAAATATGAGTTTTGCTCAAGATTAAAGTACCTTTAAATTTGACAATATCGAAAAAATTACGTTTAAAACTTCAGATTATTTTATTTTTTACTACTCTTTCTATTTTGAATGAATGATTTTGTGATTAGTTTTAGTTTTTCGATGTTTTCTAATAATTTTGAAATTAAAACGCGTAATAAGTGCATATTCATTTATTTTGCAAATTTAAAGGTACTTTACTCTTGAGTAAAACTCATATTTTTTGACAAACCTCGTATACCACTGAAAAAATTTAATATTTGATGACTGTATTCTAGGTTTTAGATAATGCAGGATTTTTTTTGAAGAATAACTTTTTTTCCTAAAATTAATAATAAAAAAGTTTTTCATATGATTCCAACTTAGGGGGACATACTGTATATATTTCGCTTCCTTTGCGTTTTAATACATCCTGTATGTATATCAATATCGATCTTTTTGGGGGGTTTAGGTATTTCTAGGGGATATAGAAAAAAGTAAAAACCTCATTTTAATAGCCCTTTATAAGCTAAGTAGTCTACATTTTAAGAGGGGGTCTATAACTTTTTTATAAAAAAAAAACAATTGCTTTTTTATTTAAAAAAATATAAATAATCCAACTGTCAAATTAAATTTTATCTGTCACTTTTGGCTTTTAGTTTTTGAGATTGTATCCATATAGTTAGAATTTTTTCCATGGAATTTGCAGGATTAATTTTATTAATAAAAAATATTTAAACCCAAAAACAAATAAATACAAAAATGTAAAAAACTACAAATAAATCAAGGGGTCAGTCCATAAAGAAATACATTTTATCTAATCTCCATCGACGTAGCTAGCCCAAGAATTCAGAATATAAAAAAAAATCATTGTAATATAATATATCCACAATGAACTAATTTTTTGGGGCAAGGTGGAGATATTTAACCCTACTAACTACTTCCCCCTTATTTAGGCCCTTAAGCTAGCCTAGTGTTTAAGCGAGGCTGTGGCCCATGTTTTATGTGATACACATATTAGGTATATTGTTTCTGTATTTTTTATTAGTAGAGAGTAGGACATTGCTGTAGCTAGGAGGCACGGGGGGTTTTCCCCCTCTACTATAAAAATATCTATGAAAAAATAGATCTACGCCACGGCCCCCCTGAAAACTGAGGCTAGCTACGATGCTGATAGAGGCCTGATCTTGCGAGAGGCAATTCAGTCCAGCCACACATACTTAATAAATAATAGCAATTATTAATATGTGTTAAGGTCCCACAAACAAAATTTTATGCAGTTTATGTAAATTTTTTACATAACTAGAGATTACTTGCGCGCCGCAGGCAAAACAATTTGCATTTTTGATCCATGAATTCAGGCTAAGGACCTCATTTTAAACGAATACTACTAAAATAGGTATAATTTCAGTAATAATAAAGAAAGTTTTTTGCGCTGGGGGCAAAAAAAACTGGGGGCATTTTTGTGGAAAAATTCTCACTTTTTACGAATCTTGGGAGGGGATAATTACCCCCATTATCCCCTTTCCTTGCATACGCGAATGGGCAGATGAAATTCAATTTATAAGTTGGATTGGCGGATTCAAAATCGAAGATTTTCTTCTTTACATTTTATAAATTTTAAAAATAAGTATAATTTTAGTTTTTAACAATCAATATTTAGTACTTTTTATTTTTTTTTCTATTACAAAGCTTGGTTTTAACGACCGAAATTAAGCGGTCCGTTCAATGTCGTTATAACCGATATTTACTGTAGTAGCACTACATATTAAAGAGTTTTTAAAATTTGTTAAAGAAAAAAAGAGATTTTTGGTAATAATTTTGAGTATTTCTATTTATTTTTAAATAATTTTGCCATTTAATTATTATCCCTATTGTCATGCATAATTTCAAAAAATATCGATTTTGTTGTAATTTTTCAGGAAGTTATAATAAATTAATTTTTCAGGAAGTTATAATAAAATATAAAATGTGTGTGTGTGTGTGTGTGTGTGTGTGTAATATGGTCTTGATCGAGCCAACTGGCCAGCATTTCTCATTGTTTATTACAAGGGAGTAAAAAATATAAAATAAAAGCTGTTAAGTTTGGCACCCTTTTTCTAAAAAACAAAGAGGTTTGATGCAAAATATAATAAGAAAAAATCCTTAGTTTGATCTTTTCTAGCGCCTATTAGTTTGCTATTATTACACCCTGATATAAGGGCATCGAAGAAATAACTGTTATTTCTTCGATAATAAGGGCAAAAGAAAAAAAATATGCCATCTATGTATATTTTATATTTATTGTGTCATAGCGGGTGGGCAAAAAACCGGACAAAATGTTTATCGTTATAGCTTTCCAACTATAGATTTTACCAAAGCAAGCAGTAGTTTGCAGGGAATTGATCGGACAATTGTGTAAAAGTATATTTTTGTCCACCATCTTAAAATCCCAGATGGCAGACAGAATCAAACTTGACCTTGAAAGAGGCTCGTTTATTCTTCTGTTACGGAAATTTTAGATATATATTTTTGTTTGTCGAAAAGCTCTATCTTTGCTACGCCCAACATGGTTCGGAGATATGAATCGTTTAAATCGGTTTAGGCCCCTAAAAATTAATTTTTGCTTTAACTATATTCTTTTACATACGATTGATTGCTTTTAAAAGATCACAAACAAAATTTGCCGTCATTGTGAAATCCAAAATGGCGGACATAAAAACTTTACTTTTTAAAAAGGTTCGTTTATTTTTATATTCCGAAAATGTTTTGAATTTTTTTAGAAGTATAGAAAAATTTTACAGAATATGCGATTGCCTTGCCATTTCTATGTGCATTTATTTCCTCATAAATTCATTACTAGTAAACCGACAATTAAAAAAAAAGCATCATGGCAAAGATCAAGTTCATTAAAGATCCGTATTTAAATTTTCAGCCATCTCTAAATATAATATGGCTTACCAATTCGAATTTGACCCTCCATAAAGGGTAGTTTTTTCTTATGTTGAGAGAAATTTTTCGACCTTTTTTTGAATTTATTTAAAAGATCCTAGGTCCACCACGCACAAGTTAATCATAAAAAAATAAATCTTCGCAACATACAAAGAAGCGATCCTTCATAGAAGGACAAATTTGACTTTTGTTCAATTTTAATAGTTTTGATCAAAGAGCAATCGGGTATCACCATAATTCTTTTTTTTTTCATTGAAATCGATTCAGTGAGTTTATAACGAAATTATTGCAGACAGAAATTGAAATAACAGTTGCTATAACAATTCTAATTTAAAGAACCACTGAACCGATTCTAGAGATTTTATAGAATCCATTCAGTATTAATGGAAGAATGGATACAGAATTAAGGAATAATATTTCGGGAACCACTAAACCGTTTTAAAATTAATGTTTCGAGATCCACTAAACGGATTTTAATGATTCGTAACTAGTTGCATGAGGGTGGCGAAAACAGAGCGTTTTTAAGAGTTCCAAAAATCCGGAATACAAGAATTAAAAAGCCTCTTTGAAACGGGCAAGATTGATTCTCTCAGCCATCTCAGAATTTATAATATCAAATCTTTCTGCTTGAAAGCCTAATCAATTGGTTAGTATAGTTATAACAAAAACATTTTGACCGGGTTTTTTTGGTCCACCCGGCAGATATGAGTACCGGGTTAAATTACAGTTTTTTTTTTATTAGTTATACAGACACACCCTATAATACTCCAAAAACTTTTTCAAGACTAGTTTTTAACTAGTTTTGGGTTAAATCGCGCAGGGTACACAAAACAGCGGCGCGCGGGCCTTTTGAAAAATTTGGATACGCAGTAAAAAATCACTAAAAGATGTTAAGTAGAACCGTTGTTTGATGGAGATCCATCAAACAACGGTAGAACCAACAACTTCGTAACTTTCATTTCCGATAAATTTAGAAAATACTTTTTAGGGCTGATATAATAGGGTGGAGTTTACTTATTGTGTGCTAATTGGCTAGTCTAGGAAGGTATCTTATCCGTCATGGATCCATTTATTATTACTTAATAAATAAAATAAATTTATACTAAAAACACCTTGGATATTTATTAAAGATTCTATTATTTGATTCACCTCGTGGTTTTTTAGGACCGACGGGATTTTAAAAAGTTTGCATTTAATAAGGTAAATTACACCAAAATAAAAAAATTTGTAAATAAAAAAGTTGTAGGCCACCTTCATAAAGTCAGACTTTTCATAATCCCCTCGTATGTCTTCATATTTACATAAGTTTTTATAAATTTCGACTACATCGAATTTGGCACACCCGGTAGTCCCTTTGCTACTCCGACACTGTTAATTTCTAGACAGAAAGAACACACAAAAAGAAAGGCGGGCGAACGGTTATTTGAGCAAAGAGAACTAAATAGAATGTAAGAGAAAAAAAAGCGCAAAGGTATCAAATTAAACTTTTGTTTGTTAATTATTTTTATAAGAGGTATTTCATATGCAATATATTTTTCCTACGACCACACATGAAAATCATGGGTTTCACACCATTTTCATCCTCAGAAAACGTTAGGTTTCACCCATGGGCAGAAATTTTTTGAAAAATACTTTTTGCACATGTGTTGCAAAGTATCTTTCCACACATGTGCGGAAAAGCAGTTTCATTTGATTTGTGCAAAATTGAAGAACCGTTTTTACAAAAATGAGTATAGCTCATCAGTGTTCGTAGGAAAGATAGCGTACACAACTCGATAGAAAGTAACTTTCTTACACTCGCCTGTTGTTTCACTCGGCTGGCGCCTCATTCTCAACATTCACGCTCGTGTGAAATTTGTCACTCTCTTATCTTGTTCATATGTAATAGACTATTTCGTTTTTAACCTTACCATATGAATAATAAGGTTACTCGTTCCAGACCTTACTAACTAGAAACCACAAAAAGGGTCCACTTATTACAAAAAAAGAATGAAACTGCGCCTCCTTTCAAGGGTCAGTCCCAATCCTTTTTCGTTGTTTAGGGATAAAAACATAAAAGATAAAAGTGTCACTGTTTATCCCTGGGATGAACAGGGATAGATCAGGGATAAAAAATTAAAATCAGGGATGAAAAGTGACAGGTGAGGAATTACAAACCTGGTTTTTAGCGCATTTGATATTTTAGACAAGTCATTCCTATTTGATTAAACAATCGTTTGTTAACACTATTTTTATACACCCCACGCTTTTACCTTAGTCTGTTAAAAGTCACGTTAGTGTACTTAAAATGTTTTAGTTTTTTATACAGCTGATGATTTCAGTTGAACCGTTTAACTTAAAAGTGTTTTACGTATTTTTGAATTTAATATTTGGCTAAATAAAAAGTTTAAAAAATTCAGACAAATAAATGTAAAAATAACTAAATGCAAAATTTTTAAGTAGTTATACTACTACAATGAAAAAAAAAACAAATAATATATAAAACTAAAAAAAGTTATGAAATATTCTTGAAGATCAGTTTCTAGTTAGTTAGGTATCTATTTATTTATTTAATTTAATTTTGGATAATTTTGAAGTAACCAAGTGCTTATTTGTTTTTTAAAAGATTTTTTTGACCTTTTGTTCAGTTCAGATGGTAGCAGGTTAAAGAGTTCTTTTCCAATGTATGTTTTTCTGTACATTTCTCGAGTTTTTTTGAAAATTTTCCGTGTTTTTCTGACCATTTCCCCAGTTTTCCAGGATTTCCGAAAATTTTCCCAGTTTTTCCGAGCATTTCGCGAGGTTTTTCAAACATTTCTAAAGTTTTTTGAAAATTGTCCGAGGTTTTCTAAACCTTTTCCGAAAATTTCCCGAGTTTTTTCTAACATTTCTCGAGTTTTTTGAAAATTTTCCAAGTTTTTCCAAACATTTTCCGAGTTTTTCCTGACATTTCCGAAAATTTCTTGAGTTTTCCCAAAAAAATTCTGAGTTGTCCGAAAAATTTTAAAGTGTAAGGACTGTACATTTGCCTCTGGCCTTAACTCTTGGAAGTCAGAAAATATATCTACTTTTTCTTACCTACATATTTATGCCTACACTGGGCATGACGCGTCCACCCCTACAGAAGGTTGCATGTATACTGAAAGGAGTGACTGAAAGATTTTTCCAAATGATTTTGAATTAAATAAAATATCGGCAACACTGCACTATGGAGTAATCACAGGGGCAAAAACGCTTCCTCTCTCTTTTTTCCTATGTAAATTATTGCATAAGAAAAAAAAGACAGAGCGAGCATTGGAGTTCATGTGGTTACCTGCTATTACCAAACGAATAGCGACATCAGCGCCCTCACCGGTCGTCACCGGCTGATTTCAAAGGTCCTCAGTGCGTGAATTAAAGAGTATGCTATTGGCCTAATGAAAGCTGAGCGTCTATTATATTATTAGTTTATGGTTGAACTATACTAATTTTTGTAAAAATTGGTGTTAAATTTTGCGTAAATCAAATGAAACTGCTTTTCCGCACGTGTGGGAAAGTAGTTTGCAACACATGTGCGAAAAAGTATTGTGACAGTTAAACACTTTCCACACATGTGCCGAAGTACTGAAAGTACTTGTTACACATGTGCGAAAAAATTTCTGCACACGGATGAAATTTAATGTTTTTTGAGGATGCAAATCGTGTAAAATCTAACATTTTCATATGTGGTCGCAGGAAATAGTAATTTACCTAACCAGTGCGGAAAATTCACACACATTCGTTAAGTATGTAGGCAATAGTTATTTTCCTAACAAGTGTGGAAAGTGATACTTTCCCGCACGCGACTGCAGTTGACCCGAACGACGCGGAGCGGAGTTCGGGCAAGCAGTCGAGAGTGGGAAAGACACTTTCCGCATGAGTTAGGAACATTATTTTTTCTTCGACCGATGTTACAATACCACAAATTTACTTTTGAAAAAATATTTTATTTGAACATAAATAAAATACTAATTATTATTATTGGTAATAGTGATATTGAAAACACAATTTGTTGCAGTTTGAAGATTATTTAGAATTGCCGGTGTAGTGGAGTTCGATGGTGGTAATTCTCGCATCTGATGGCCGCTTGTAGAATCAAAAGTGCGCAAAGATGGCGTCTGGGTCTGCAGGACTCTTCCAGTGGACGTTGACGGCAGCAGTTGCAGGTCACTTACTTAGTTGACGATGACGGTGCTGGCAACGATTGCAGGTCATAGGTAGATGAAAGAATCTTACTCGAGATGTTCTCTTTCTGTTTCTCGGAATCTTCCAAATACCCCTCAGCGACAGCAGTGGACTTCCACCCACCAAGGCGTTTTATGTTTGTTATGCCTTCACCTGAATCTGCTAGGAATGTTGCTGAAGAAGGTAGGTAGGCGCAAATATGCAGCGATCTCTGATGGCATCTTTCCAAAAGTGTTCACTCCTACACACTGATTGGAACATTTTCCTTTTTTATAATAAATGAAAAACCGGCGGTGCGGAGTAGTAGGAGGTCTCAAATTTGCGTACTTTCTATACAGCATCAAAAAAGATCCATTATTTATTTCTTCGGATAAAACGAAGGATCTTGAGGAATGATTTTTAGTGTCGGAGATCTTAACAACGATCAGACTTCCTTTATCCTGTATGTCATCCAGAGTGATATTTAAAAGCTCCGCCCTGCGGAGAGCACCAGCCAAAGCAAAAATGGTACTCACTTTAATCATCAAATAAATCTCATCAGGAGCTAACATAAACCGCGATATATCATCTTTGGTGAAAACTTGCGCCTTCTGTGCTCGAAAACCAACATATTTTTGTTTAAGAAACGATGTTAGCTTGTGGAATCTGCTTATGTCCAGATTTTGCTTAATTTTAACCAAGCTTTTCACCATGGAATAGCGTGACCATAAGGTATTCGATTTCAAGTCCTTGCTCAGGTCTAGGAAGTATGCCAAGAAGACTTCTTCTTTGTATATTCTCACCCCTTTCTCCTTACACCATGTCACGAAATGATTGTACTGTTTTTCGTACCTTTGTCTCGATTTGGCAGGTAGCAGCTCACCATTCACATCTTCAGCAGCCTGCAAAATGCACTCCGGAAGTTCATCTTCGGAACAGTCCATTGAAAAATCCATTTTATTCAAAATAAAAGGCAGTTCTGTCACTTCAGAGACGCTCTTTGACTAGCTTTGACGTTTGAGTAACAATAACATAACTTGGTTGCCATAGCAAACTGGACCAAGCACCTGTCACAGCTTGGCTTGATAGTTGTTGTATGACATGACTATACGGGGGGTATGCAGAAATATTTTAAAAAATCCATTATTCTGTTTTTTTTTTTTAAATTGAATATAAAACTTGAAATGAGCTATAATTCATCAGATTGCCTATCTGCTAAATTCCCTACACTGTACCAAGTCGATAGTTACAACTTTTGAGGTATAAACCTATAGAATAACTCCAAAATTGGCATAGTTTTACTTTCCCGCACTAGTGCGGGAAAGTGATTTTCCCGCACTAGGGCGGGAAAGTGATGCTTTCAAAACCAAAATGCATGCGGGAAAGTGGGTATATATGCACGGTCGTAGAAAAAATATTTTTTCTACGAGGTTGTGGAAGCAAAAATAAAGTACTACAATTAAAACAACTCATTTATTATATTTAATTTACAATGATTGCCGAAAACTTTACTTTTTATCCTGTGCAGCATCTGTGGATCAGGAGATTTTCGTTTTCATATTTTGGATCAATGGTATCGGAAGGTCTTTAAATATATTTTGCTCTGGATGTATTTGGAGCCAGGCTCATAGTAACATTATGTGTTCCACCCCATTGTGGCTAGGTCTTCTTCGGGGTTATCGGTATTTCTCATCACAGTAATGTAGTCTATTAAGTATAATAATACATATATTATACTGATTTAACCGTTTATTTATAAAACACCTCGATTTTACTCGCAAACTTAAAACAACCCTCTTTTTAAAATTAGAAACATCATAACATTGTCTTGTAAAACGTCACTCATCCCGCTCTCTAGTAACACCCTTCGCATGTTATACAGTGGGCCCTTTTGCATATCAACGTATATAGGGGAGTTGCTTGCAGTAAATAAACACTTTTTTTTCTATTTTTATTTATAAGATGAAATGTAATCCCTGGTTGACAAAAATTTATTTATATTTATATATATTTTTTCTGTTGCTATTGGAAAACTAGCCGCCCACTTGTGTTTTTAGGCAAAAATTAATGTCAGTGTCAAACTCAAAATGTGTTGTTTTTTTTGTCATCCCTAAAATTTTAGTAAGGCCCACAATTTAGAACCCGAATAGGTGTCCCTAGGACTCTAATATGTAGTGCCACCTATTGACTGATATTTAAATATTTTGCCTTGTTGTCTTTTCCTAAAAAAATTGGCTGAATCGAATTTGTCGCCTTAAACAATTGCCAATGGTAATATCATAAAACAAAAAATCTCGCGGCGAATCGACCCCGCGGCGAATCGGCCGGCGGCGAATTGTCCCATCCCCTATTCTTCCATAAGACCCAATGTAAAATTTAGCCCATGATAACTGCTGAATTTTTCAGAGTCGTGGCCTGTATTTTTTTATTGCCCTTGGTTAGATAGGTATGTAAATAGTGATTTTCTGATTTTGCAGTGGGGTCAAAATAATATGTTGGCCTCTTACAGCCCCTAGGAGCCGGGGGCAAAGAATAAAGTATTTAAAAGTAAGAAGTGATCAACCGCAACTGCTTGGTGCAAATTTGCTGACATAGGGTAGAGTCACAAGTAAACTAATCTTTTTTTATTTTAAATTATAAAAAAATTTGCCCCAACCTAGGATGCCTCGTTAACAGCTTCGAATTTTTTTTATATAACAGACCTGTGGGTATTTATCGCAGCCAACGATAAAGGCAGGACATGGCGCGTTATAAGCAAGTCGGCGGTCACGTGATCTTAGGAGTTCCAGGATTCTTATTGATTGCTTAATATATTGTCTGTTTTTACACAATTTAAATAAATTGACAAAAATTTTTGGTTCTCATGTAGGCAAAAATTGAAAAAAATATTTTGCTGATGTATGTGTTTATTATAGATAAAATAACTGAATCTATAAAATAAAAAATTATATAAAATTCGCACTCTAATATCGTTAGTTCATTATGCTTTTTAATAAAATTATTTAAAAAAACTTTACATGCCCTTAAACTAATTTTTTCAAGATTTGCCAATAGTTTTTCTTCACAAAAACACTCGCTAGAGTTATCTAAAGAAAATGTTTTAATATAAAACATTTCACAATAATTTATTAAATTTTCAATTCAATAAAGTGAATGTATTGGTCGTCAATAATTTTTGAAAAATTACCCAGCACAAAGTTTAATATATATTTCATCAATGTGTAAGTTAACTACCAACTCATGTTCTTTTAAAATCTGTATCTTACTTTTTAAATATTGCACACTACCGGAGAAATTATCGATATTTTACAAATCAGTTTTTTAATATTACGAGGGTGCAGAAGATATATTACCTTAGTTTTATAAATTGACATGTATGCACTGGATGATAAACAAAGATGAAGCCAACATTAAAGTGTATCCACAATATCTTCGATTTTCAGGTGACCTTTTCAAGCGACCTAATTGTTCAATAAGAAATGACAATTGAACACATTTTTCACTCTCACTATCGAAAATGTCACTAAGGATGTCTATTACTTGATCAATCTTATATTTTACCACTTCTTTCCCGTTTGCAACTTCCATTTCAATAAACTGCATTAGCTCTTCAAATGTATCGGTGCTGTCCAAAAATAAAACTCCAACTTTTTTTGGTAGTTTGTTTTTTGGTATGGACACATTGTTAACATTTACAAAAAATTATACGTTTCCCTCAACAACTAGAGATGCTAACAGTGATGGATTGTTGTTCAAAAATGTCATCAATCAGGCACAGGCAGACTGTGTCACGTTCTTGGGTAAAAATCCAATTTTTGTTTATTTTAGTATTAGAACAATAAAATTTTGAAATGTTCTCAATATTTGATAAAACTTTTGATTTCTTATGAGCTGAAAGTGTTTCAAGACTTTCTTGTATTGCAGTTTCCAGTTGTTGCCTCTCGACATCAGCTAATCGAACAGTAGATACAGGTTGTCTACTTAGGTATTTCAGAACATTTTCAACTCTCTCCATTTACAACACACTTATCAAACCAAATAACCTGCTCGTTAGGAAAATGTTTCATGCAAACTTGTGGACGTTTTAAGATACTTTTTTTACAAATTTTATGCATTTGTTTATCCACTGGCAAATTAAAAGTTGACACATATTCGGTTTCAGTTTTATAGTTGGACCGACAACCAAAAACACTACACGTTCGCGGCATTGTTGTCTTTTTCGTGGGCTGCGTTATTTTAATAACTTTGATAAAATTCACATAAAATTCATGCCCTAATTAAAAAAAAATCGACGTATACAAACATACCAAAACTGAAAACACACATTTTTTATAATGAGAGCTGGCCGGGAGGCGTTCTTTTGTGACCCTCCTACGGTCACGTGATATTTCCGCGCCCGGGCCGGTCTTTCTCGTGGGCTGCGGTATTTATAAGCTTCCAATTTGAAGAGCACAGGGAATATACGAGCAAAGTAATTTTTTCTAAGAAAGTGGGTTATATATGCCAAATGATGTCTTAAGATGTGTATTATTATCTGGATAAATAATTCATTTGGCCAAGAGAGAAAGAACGAACTTTTCAAAATGTTATATGTCCAAACTAACTAAGAGTGACTTTGCACGTTTTTTCCCTGTGCTCTTCATTTGATATGGCATAGTTGTGCACGTGCAATAGTTAAGAAGATATAAGGCATAATCTGAAAACACATTTTGACCCCTTGCCCCCATACATGCGCGCATAGTTTCGTTATTGTAGCTTAAACCTTGAAGAATTATATAAATATTTTGACCTAACCTTACTTTTTGACTAAGACAATGTTGAGTCTGTTCACAGGTCAGACAGTCTTGGTGCTCGCTTCCCCCAAGACAAATTCCTAGAATAGAATTTTTTAGGGATATTAAAAATTTTAACTCATCATTTGAGAACTTGGTATTTTTGGAGTACAGTGTGACATCCATTCTTCTCGCGCTAGTGTTACTTCAATTACTTTCGGTGAGTTAAATGATTTTGTTAATTATTAACGACGGATAAACAAACACACATCTATTCACGTGGTTTATCCTCGCAGATGATTCGCGGCAGAAAGTAGCCGCGAAAGAAAGGCATGGCAAAAAAAGCGATATGTCCCTTGTAAAATATTTGACTATGATGTATATATTTGTTTTGATAGCTGTCATTTTAAAATTGTTAATATAGTTGATATTCAATATAAAAAGAAGTAAACAAAGAAAAATTGATTTTCATTAAATATAGATTAAAACAATTTGTATTGTTTGTACCGCTATTAAAGATAGTGCAGAATATATAAAATAAATATAGAATATTTTATCATAACAAAAACATTTCATGTAAAAAAAGCCAATTACGCGAAAATAGTATTCCGCAAAAATAATTGATATAAAAGTAAAGCCAAGTTCTCTAATACAAATTTGAAAATGAAAGGTTCTTACTAAATTGGAAATGTTATTTTTAAAACTTTGCTATTGCAGCCAAACTTATTTATGTTCAATTTAGCACTGTGCCTAAGAGTCATTTGCAGCCGTAATAGCCAAGTTTAGAAAAACATTTCCAAACTAGTAAGAACCTATAAACAACAAATGAAATTAAAGAAAGAAAAATAAGAAAAAAGCTTTCTTATCTTTCTTTCTTTAATTTCATTTGTGGTTTATAGTTTTAGGTCCTTGCATTACTTGCAATTTGGTATTTGATAGTAAGAACCTTTCATTTGATATTTGTATTGGATAACTTGGCTTTACTTTTATCTCAATTCTTTTTACGGAATACCATTTTTGAGTACTTGCGTTTTTTTACATAAAATGTTAAAATGTCACTCCTTTTTTAAAGGATATGGATAATATTTAAGTTTTAATGTAGTAAAGTATGCGGAATATTGTTCAAAACTTTTGCAATGCCTCATTAAAAATTTTGACGTTTCTTAATTTTTTCCTATGATTTTAACACAGTTTTAATCAGCCTCCTTAAGGTCAGCTCTTTAGCGTTTCTGGAAGTGGGCAATGTTACTTTTACATAATTTTACGTTTATAGGGGAGGGAATCAAATTAAAATTTTGGGGTTTTTAAATTTTTTAGTTTTATCCGTGGGGTGGCTCGATCGCCGATTTTTGTACACCAAAAGGAAATACCTACGGTATAATACCTATGGTATTTCCTGGTATTTCCTCAAATTTTAATGGTATTTCCTAGTATTTCCCAAGCAATGGTGTTTCCTAGTATTTCCCCCTAGTATTTTCAATGATATTGCCTAGTATATTTCCCAGTACTTCCCAAGAATTTCCTGGTATTTCCCCTAACCTGTACACGAAAAGGAAATACCGAGCCACCCCTCGGTTTTATCATAGTTCCTATCGGCCTTCCAAAGCTCATCGTAGCGCTTCTGGAAGTTAGCAATGTTACTTGTACATAACTTTACATATATTAGAAAGGACAGCAAATTAAAATTTTGAGGTTTTTAAATTTTTTTCTATAGTTTTATCATATTTCCTATCAGTCTGCCAAAACACAGCTCTCTAGCGTTTCTGCAAGTAAGCAATGTTACTTTTAAATAATTTTACATGTAAATGGGAGGGAAGTAAATTAGAATTTTGGGATTTTTTGATTTTTTCCAAGGGTTTGGTCATAATTTTTATCCGTCTGCCAAATTTTAGCTTTGTAGCATGTCTGGAAGTACAGTAGAGTGAGTGAGTGAGTGAGTGGCAATTTCGACTTTTTTTAAAATTTCGTAACTACTTTACTCTATGGAAGTCCATAAAACTTGGAGGGGTTGCTAACTCTATGAAGATCTACGACAGTGTATAGTTTGAGTTTTGTAGCTTATTCTGAAGAAGAGTTTTAGATAGGTCAAATATAGGGTGAAATGTTTCAAGAGAAGATGGTTTGCGGGAACTTGGCGGGGCACTGTTGATCTAGTGTAGTTTTAAAAAATCTTCTACAACTTTTTAATTTTAGGGACGGCAGCAAGTTTTTAACTGTTTATATTTTTTTCTAATCTATACTCAAATATTTGTTTTGTCATGGAATGCAAACGAAATTAAGGAGCAGGTAATAGTGAAACAAATAAAAAATTAAGCAAATATGGACTATAAAATATAATTACCTACAGTTTTTAGAGCTTACAACTTAGTACGGCTTTGTACTCAAGTACTTGGTATAAAGAAAACAGGAAAGTAATGACTTTGGTTAAGATTATGATAATGCGTACACAAAAACCATTAACTATTAAAAATGGAGCTTTTGGTACCCTTACGGCTCAAGATGCTTTGTCCGTAAGTACAAAATCATCTTTATCTTTTCTCGTAGATTAAATACACTCCCAATCAATTAGGCCAAATCTCAGAGTAATAAAATTGATTTATTACTCTAAGGGCCAAATGCATTTGTATTTCATATACAGCATGGTTAAAAGCTATAAGATTCATAGACTGCTTACTGTGCTTAATGTGTGTAAGAGAGAGAAAAATATATTTCGGGCGGTGGTGTCTTGAAATATTTTTCGCTGTTTTAGACCCATATTCGGACTGGTAGTGTGAAAGTAGGGAAATAGATCGTAACCTCTCGTCTTCGAGAAGTTTGTTCAGCGAAACAGGAGAGAAGTGGGTATTTGTTTTTTCCGCAAATTCTAGCTCAAGCCATGCCCTGTATTACATTAAGCCAATTCGTTCAGGAAAATGTACATATTGTTCAATGGTATTTTGAAGGAAATAGCTGTCAGGATGCGGCAACTTTATTTGATACCGCGTTTCAGGGTTATTACGCCGTAGTACGGTCCAAAAACTAGTGACCCATTTCCAAGGAACAAAACGTGTCAATTTCTGCCACAAATGCAGTGGTGGAACGGTACCCCTTGTTCGTAAAATGGGAGAGGAAAGGAAAAGGCGCGAAACTAAGATTTGTGCCGCAGCTGAAGCTGTGCCTTCCTGTTCCAGTAAGGCAATTGCCAATGATGTGGGCGATGATATTTCACCCTTAACCGTCCGAAACATTTTTAAACGACATGGGTACCGTAAAACGAGGTTACTTTGCTCCACTTTTTTGAGTTAATTCGAAAAATTCAGAGAAATAACCAAAAATTATTCCATAAAAAATGTTTCTTTGGTTTTAATAAAAAACACATGGCATAGGTAATTAACAAAGGACATTTTTATTACAAAATACTTAGTATTTTAAATATTTTTTTAACTTGAAAAGTGAAGCAAAGTTTCTCATAGTCCGAGGTTACTTTGCCCCACTTTACAAAATATGAAAAAGAACATTGGTGTTTTATAGTGGCATTGTAGTGCATGCGCAGATTTTTAATGTGGAATATCTAAGAACTTTTTTTCGCAATGGAGCAAAGTAGGACCAGGGGGCGCAAAGTAACCTCGTTTTACGGTACCGGAGTTTTTAAGTAAAGAGAACGCAAATCTTTTTTCAGATGATCAGTTGCGAAGAATGGGGTTTTATGAAACCATGATTAAAAAAGTGAATCAGGATGAAAATTTTATTAAAAATATTTGTTTTAAAGACAAAAGTTCGTTATGAATTCATGGCCGTCAGAATGCTTCTGTTGTTCGTTACTGGTGACGGAAAAATAAACATTTGCATACTGCAGAACCAGCGGCGTAGCGTGGGGGGGGCGCGGGGGGTTCGTCGCCCCCCCCGCCCCGAGGGTAGTGGCGCCCCATCGGTGGGAGAGGCGCCCTTGTGTCGCATCGGCCGCCCCCTCATACATGATGACCTTTTTTTTTTAGTTGCAAGATTTCGTCAGAGGCGCACTTGTGACTTATCGGCCGGCCCGTGAGATATGATGACCTTTTTTTTTTTTGTTTTTTTTTTTTTTTTTTTTTTTTTTTTTTTTTTTTTTTTTTTTTTTTTTTTTGGAGACGGCGCGGTTCAAATTGCTACGGCGCGGTTCTTTTTTTTTGGTCGCAAGATTTGTGAGAGGCGCCTTTTTTTGTCGTAAGATTTTTCACCAGTTTTCAGAGGCGCCCTTTTTAGCTGTCGCCCCCCCCGCCCTTTCGGGCACGCTACGCCGCTGTGCAGAACGGACCCAGTATTCTCAAAAACTTAATGTCTGGACTGGTATTTTGGGTGACAATATCATTGGTTATTTTTCGTCAATGATAATTTACGAGGGAGACCCTATCATTCCTGCAATTTGACAGGTGGGAAATGTTGGTTTTAACCCAATTTGGTTTAAGCAAGCTAGTTGGCTAGCCCATTACACTTTGCCAATGAAAGTGTGTTTAAATGAAACGTTTCCAGGGCGGTTTATTACAAAAAAAAACCAAATTTATTCGCATGGACATTTAAGAACTATCACTTTGGATGACGGGCAAAAATAATTTTGAAAAATAATTACCACCCTACAATTAGCGACACCTGAAATGGTAAGTAATGTCCGAACTGAATTTTATAACAGGCTCGGATACTGTTTAGCACAGAGCGGTGGAATCTTTTGAGAATTTAATTCGTTACACCCGGTTCCCACCTACGATTTTCTCGTGGGTGCCCGCTCAAGCGTCACATGATCTCAATATAAAATGTTATGACAGTCATGTGACGGGTACGCGGGCACGAACGAGTAAGTCGTAGGTGGGAACCGGGTTTTAGGTAGTTCTTAAATCAATATGAAAGAATTTGCTTTTAAAACAGACCCGTCTTCTTCATTTGTTTTGCTGGGGAAGCCTTAGACCAAAGGCATATAATAGGGGGGGGGGGTGCGTTTTTACTTGATTTCGCGTTCTATAGAAGTGATATATGTAAATTCCATTTGGAATATATCAAAAACTTATAAAAAGTATACCAGTTGGGCCAAAAAAAACCGAACAATTTTATTTTAATTATCACTTTTGAACTATACCATCGATTTAAATGGGACAAACTGCACTTCACAGAGAATTAATCAAAGTTTTGACTAAATATATTTCTTTGTCCGCCATCCGAAAATCCAAGATGGTGGACGAAATTAAATTGTACCTTTCAAATATGCTCGTTTATTCTTGTGTTGCAAACCTGTTTTAATTATTTATTTAAATCAGTAAAAAAGCTGCATTCTTGCCACGCACAACAAGGTATGAATGAGCAAAATCGGTTCTATGGTTCTAAAAAAAATATTTTTGTTTCAACCATTGTTTTGAACATTATACGATTGCCTTGTCAATCATGACTACACTTATTTCCTTATAAATTCATTACTACTGAAGCGATTTGGATGAAATAAAAAACATCAAGGTGAGAATTGATTGCTGTTAAAACATCATGCAATTTTAGTTTTTTTTAATCTATAGAAAAGCACCTTTTTTCTTCGGTCTAACAAGGTACAAAGTAATAAAATCGGTTAAGTGTTGTTTTGCAATTACACGATTGCATTGCCAATCCTGTCTGCATTCAGCTCTTTATAAATTCATTATTACTTAGCCGATTTTAGTGAAATAAAAAACATCATGGCGCAAACTAATTGGTCTTTAAAGTTTGCACCGTGATGTTTTTTATTTTACTAAAATCGGTTCAGTAATAATAAATTTATAAAGAAATGAATGCTGACAGGATTGGCAATGCAATCGATTAATTTGTAAAACAATGGTTAAAACAAAATCCGATTTTGTAAAAACCACTATACCGATTTTATTAATTTGTACCTTCTTATGCGGAAAGAAGTAGTGTTTTTCTATAAATGAAAAAAGGACCAAAATCTTTTCGCAAAATAAAAATAAACACGTCATTTTGAAGAGTTAAATATGATTCTGTCCGACATCTTAAATTCTAAGACAGCGGAAAATTTTCATAACAATTTTTAAAAAGTAATCAATTTTCACCACGATTTTTTTTATTTCACTAAAATCGGTTTAGTATTAACGAATTTATAAGGAAATGAATGCAGACAGGATTGGCAATGCAATCGTAGAATCTGTAAAACAATGGATGAAACAAAAATAGATTTTTTGAGAACCACCCATTTTTCTTATTTATACGTCGTTGTGTGAGAAAAAGGTAGTGATTTTCTATAAATTAAAAAAAAACTAAAATATTTTCGAAAAATAAGAATAAACACGCTATTTTGAAGAATCAAGTATGATTCTGACCGCCATCTTAAATTTTAAGATGGCGATAAATTTTGATCATGATCTTTAAAAAGCAATCAATTCTCACCAGGATGTTTTTTATTTCATAAAAATCGGTTTAGTAGTAATGAATTTATAAGGAAATAAATGCAGACATGATTGGGAAGGCAATCGTATAATATGCAAAACAATGGTTTAAATAAAAACGTTTTTTTTAGAACCACCATACCGATTTTGCTGATTTGTACCTTGTTGTGCGTGGCAAGAACGCAGCTTTTTCACTATTTTAAAAAAATAATTAAAACATGTTCGCAACATAATAATAAACGAGCATCTTAGAAGGGTACATTTTAATTTCATCCGCCATCTTGGATTTTGAGATGGTGGACAAAAATATACAATATACTTCATATATATCAAAAGTCTGATTAATTCTCTATTAAGTGCAGTTTGTCCCATTAAAATCAATTGTATAGTTCAAAAGTTATAATGAAAAAAAAATTGTCCGGTTTTTTTTTGGGCCACCCGGTATACTGGGTATATTTTTTTGCTACGCGGGAAGCAAGATTCCTGCATTTCCATATGTTTAAGAATTATTTTTTTTCTAGCGAATAAGACTTGCGTATTCTTATGTTACTTTGATGACTAACGTTGATGATAAGTGAATTATAAGGTATGATATTTAATTATTAAATACTTATTGTAAAAAAATTTTAAGTTCAATTTTAATGCAAAATAAAGCTAGTGCACTGTATTAGATAAACGTATTTTATTTAAAAAAGGATCACCGTTGTCAGAAATATACCAAACTAGCGAAAATAGAACTAATCTATAATATCATCGGTATACTGGCAAAATCCACTAAGTCAAAAAATTTCGCATTTTAAGAATATCTGAAATTAATTAATTATAATATTTTGAGAAATTGGTTTGAGTGAGAAACTGCTGAATTTTACATGATTAATGTATTGGATATTCAAGAACGTATGTATGTAATTTTTTTTTAATTTAGTTTGTTTTTATTGATTTTGTCAAGTCTGTGATTTAATGTATTTTTTAAATTTGGTTTTAACGGCCAGGCGTGATCAAGGCTGGTTTTACTAAGATAAAAAGTAGTAGATATATCTTCCTTCCAGGCCAAATTGTGGTGGCAGTGACGTAATTTTCGAGAATTTCTATTGTTCTATTGTTCTTTTATATGCAGGTGTCTTTTTAACAATGGGCGAAGGGTCATTGTCTTTTTAACAAGAGCCTTATTGTGCGAGTCCTTTTTAGAGCATAGTTTTATCATAAACTAATAAAATAGACAACCAATCCAAAATGGCCCCATTTACCGATATCTCATACCAGATGGCCATACACGACGGTGTAAATATTCATTGAGAATTGCCTCCTGCGAAAGAGTCGGCGGTGTTGCCATACCAAAGACAATTATATCAATCTACTTTACAATCGTCCTACTAACTTTCCCCCGCTTATAGATTCCTTTTTCAAGACGTGGACATTTACCGTGCATTTAGTGACTTCGCGTAAACAACCCGGAGCCACGGATCACCTAACAAAAGGTGATCCGTACCGGAGCGCTTGGCAATTCTTTCGCTCTTTTAAATGAGGTGCATTAAAGAGAGAGAGAGCCTCTCGGGCGCGCGGCCCCGTGGGTTTGTTCGAACTCTATTATGAATGAAGTATTTGAATTTGGTAGGTATACGGCTTAATTTAATCAAATATTATTCCTTTTCGAGCGACTGCCTATTTATTATATGCTTAGACCAGAAACTAGTTAAATTCTACTTAGTGCAGGCGCTGTAGGTAGTTGAGTATGCAAAATAAGAGGAGCGCACTTTGACAGTGGGTCAAGGATCTGGATGTTGCCAAGCCAGGTTTTGGTCCAATTTTTTTTATCCACCCTCCTCTTATAGTCGTGTTCGAATTTCTAAAAATGTAACTATGTTGATGCCCTAAAGCCGCAATGACAGAGAAATGAATCAAAAATATTAAAAACCTAAGCTAAAAATAAAATTATATTAGTTTTTTAAATTTTAGCTGCAAAAACCCCATACCTTCTTCTTCTAGCTTCTTAGTGAAAAATATGTAATTGTCTTTATTGTAGACAATAAAATTTCCTTTTCAACGATATACAAGTCAGTGGGGTACGAACAAAGACAAATTCTCCAGCGGCGTCCGTTTATTGAGGTAATGCAAAAAAATTAAAAAAATAATTATTAAAAATTGTGTCCAATAGTCGGTTGTAGAGAATAACATTTCCTTTTAAACCATGTGTAACAGGGCAGCATTAGTGTCTACGCATGTTAACGTCTAATACAAAAATTACTTCTAATTTCAAATCTCTTCTTTTGGCGCGAATTAATTGATTGTACAGTTTTCAATGGGCTTATCATAGCATCGCGCAGGCGTGGGAAGAGAGAGAAGTTTCAGCCATGTTGATTCGAAATTCGCTTGCAATCACATCGTTTTCAGTGATAAATTACAATTATCCTATATTTTCGGTGAAATCAATTACCAAACCATTGCAAAACCATTGTACACTTTGTGGGTGAGATTGAGGTAGAGGAGAAAGACGACAGAAGCAGTCAGGATGCACCCTGAGTTTAAAGAACCAGCGAAACCCAGGTGAGTCCACTGTTTTCTGTACTTTCGCCATTTTTCAACTTTCGTTTCGAAATAAGCAGAATTTTCTTATTTCCTTTTCTAATAATGACTGCGTAATTGGATACAAGTCAGTTCACTATGTTCTAAGTTACGTGCGTGGTCATTATTTGGTCCATTCGAGCCAGATTGCAAATTAATTAGAGGTTAATTAATTGAAAAATTCCAAATTTTCACATTTATAGAGGGCGCCAGCTATCGGTCTACGTTTATTCTATCTTCCCTTCGGCCATTGCAGATTAGGCGGAGCAAATTAGAGGCGGTAGTTGGGCGCGGTTCAATTCGATCAATCAAATTGAAGTACTATTCGACACGACTTTCCGTTCAGCGGAGGCCCTACCTACACACAGGCAGCCAGTGAACCGTGAAAAATTCCGCTAAAGTTTTTACTTTTTATCACATTTTTTGTGACTGTTTATAGCGGATCTTTCTTTTCTGCGACCTATATTCAGTAATAGGTATTGAATATATGCAAGTCTTTCCAATAAAAAATTAATATTTGGCTTTTGAATATATGTAGATAGGTCGTTCACCTAAAATTGTCGTAGGTCAATAAATTGAAAATCGATATTTACCTACACTAGCACGTGCATTGCTGTTTGTATGTGGGTATTTATTATTGCACATGATAATTTCTTGGTTTACATTGGATACGTTTTTTGAGTTACCTATAAATTACATTACGACTAAAAATGGCTGCATTAAAGAGGTTTCAAAACTTACGCAAAGGTTATTGCAACAATATTACAGAGACTTACCAGGCCGCTCTGCAAGCAAAATCAAACCCAATGCATAAAGCGCATTTTTTCGCTAGATATCAGGCATTAGATGATGACTATGCTAGGTTCTTTGAAGCCCATAATGAGGTCATAAAATCCTTAGAGGATGAGTCTTTTGAGGTTGAGGATGCAGTTAGGAAGGGTTGCTCTACTTTCTTCAATGAATCTAAAGCGATCTATTTCGAGCTTTTTCAACCTTAATCCTTGGCCACACAATCAACTAAAAACGATACTAATTCAAGTGCAGTCTTGGATAAAATTAAAATTCCTTGTTTCAGTGGCGATCTGCGAGATTGGCCTACGTTTTTGGCTTGTACCAAAGCCTGATTGCCCAAACTGATATGCCAAAAATCGAGAAATTTCAACGTTTGCTGACATACTTGAGTGGCGAAGCCAAAAACATAATTAAAGCTATCCCTTTAACGGAGGAAAACTATGATATAGCTTCAAAGCACTTAACGGATCGTTACCAAAAGAAGCGTTTGCTAGCAACAAACGCTCTAAATGCGATTTACGGTGTTTCACCAAAGAACGACTCTGCTAAAGAAATGCAAACCGTTTTAAATATTTTCTCAGAGTTAATTTCCTATCTCAAAACTTTGGGCTTTCCGGTAGAACAATGGTCGTTTATTCTATTTTACTTACTATTACAAAAAACGCCTATTGCTATACGCACTAGTTTTGAGACGGCATTCACTAACGTTGATATTCCTACATTTGATCAATTATTTGATTTTATCCAGGAACATTGCAAGGCGCTTAAAACAGTACAATTTATTTCACCGGTCAAGCTGAAGGTGCCTACATCAGGTAGCTCCAGTAAAAGTTATTCAAATTCGTTTGTTACTCAAAATACTTCAAATAGGACTCAAAAAACACAAAATTCGCATTCAGCTAATCGAAATAATTCAAAATTTAAATGTTTTCTGTGCCTAGAATTTCATTCATTAGCTAGATGTCCCTCGTTTATAGCAAAATCGGTTCAAGAACGACACAACTTTGTGAAAGAAAAGAAATTATGTTTCAATTGTTTATTTCCGCATTCTTTAAATCAATGTGTTTCAACTTTTCGTTGCAGAGCTGAATCATGTGGATTATTGCATCACACTTTGCTTCACATGAATCAGTCAAAAAATAATTTAGATCAGAGTAATTCAAGTTTAAATTCTTCTTCAACGTCCGATGGTCCTCACTTGTCTGGTGAAAATTCAAATTGTATGACTACTACAATGAACACAGTGGTTAAAAAGGATACTGTGTTGCTAGCTACTGCAGTAGTAGACATACAAGATTGCAGAGGGAATTTTGAGCCTATTCGGGCAATAATTGACCCAGCCAGTGATTCAAATTTCATTTCGGAGAAGACAATTCATAGACTTGGTATTCGAAGATCTAATTTTTCTGTTTCTATTGCCGGACTAAATCAAATGTCCTCCAGCGTTTCAAAAGGTATTGCAAAGTGCAACTTACGACCAATTAACCTTAATTTTTCTGACATATCTTTTGATGCAATTGTTCTTCCTAAGGTATGCTCAAACTTGCCTTTTTTTGATCTTCGGGTGTCAACTTGGGATCATATTTCACCGTTACAACTTGCAGATCCTAAATTCTATGAGAGCAGCTCAGTAGAATTGATACTAGGAGCTGATATATTTGTTCAGACTCTTCTAGGAGAGAAAATTTCGGGTAAAGTTGGAGAACCAACCGCTTTATCTATTTCGTTAGGTTACATTCTCTTGGGGAAAATAGACAATATTACTTCAGACAAAATCTCTAGTTCTAATTCTCATTCATATTTCACAAATAGTTGTGAATATTACCTAGATCAATGTTTAGAAAAATTTTGGAGAATTGAGAATATTCCTTCAAAAATTCACTTGAGTCAAGATGAAATTAAGTGTGAACAGGTTTTTTCAAAACCTACAACCGGCGATCAGACTGGTCGGTTTGTCGTCGCGTTGCCGTTTAAGGATTCTCTCATTGATTTGGGTGAGTCATATTATATGGCCTTACATAGATTTAATTTGCTTGAGAGACGATTACTTAAAAATCCTAGTTTGTATCACGACTATTCCGAATTTCTTAGAGATTACCTTTCTTCCCAACACATGAGTTTAGTTACCAGCGAAGATTCGATTCCTAGACAGTGTTGGTATTTGCCGCACCATTGTGTCATTAAAACTGATTCAGTAACAACTAAGTTACGTGTAATTTTCGACGGCGCGGCCAAAGGTAGCAAATCGATTTCAATTAATTCAGTTTTGTTACCTGGGCCAAAATTACAAACAGATATTAGCTTTTTATTACATATTTTTCGTTATTACCCTATAGTTTTCGTGAGTGACATAAAACAGTGTTTTCGAAATATCCTAGTACCACCAGAGGATAGGGATTTTCAAAGAATTCTTTGGCGCTTCGATATAAATGAACCAATTCAAACCTATCGTTTGAATACTGTGACATATGGTTTGTCATCCTCACCCTATTTGTGTATTCGACACTAAATGAGCTTGCCAACCAAGAGAGATCGAGGTTTCCAGAAGCAGCTAAGATTCTTGACACTCAAATTTTCGTTGACGACTGCTTTGGAGGTTCTTTTTCTATTGATTCGTGCATATCGTTGCAGCAGGAATTAATAAATTTACTTAAATCTGCAGGTTTTGAGCTCAGGAAGTGGGCCAGTAATTGTCCAGAGTTACTAAAGTTCATTCCAGAATCTGATCGTCAAATGTCCTTAAGTTTCGATCAAGATGATCCTTCTTTCGTGAAGATGCTTGGATTGCGTTGGAATGCTGTAACAGATTCCTTTTCCTATAAAGTGGTTTTGGAGGATAAACCAATTACAAAGAGAACGATTTTAAGTCAAATCGCAAAAATCTTTGATTCTCAGGGATTTTTGAGTCCAATAACACTTTTTGCGAAAAATATTATGCAACGCTTGTGGCTCTGCAAGGATATTGATTGGGATAGTACGCCTGACTTGTCTATAAGAACCACTTGGGCTCAATTTAAATCTGAACTCCCTGAGTTATCTTCGCTTAATATTCCTAGATGCGTGATTCCAAAAGATTTTTCAAATTGCCAGTTACATGGATTTTGCGATGCGAGTATGGTAGGCTATTGTGCTGTAATATATTTTTGTTTCGTTACCACAGATGGTATCTTCATTTCGCTTGTTACAGCCAAGTCCAAAGTTGCACCCTTAAAAACAGTTTCTCTTCCCCGGTTAGAGCTGTGCGTAGCTGTATTACTTGCAGACTTGATCAAGTTTGTAACGGATACTTATTTAAATTTCCTTAAATTTGATAATATAATTGCATGGAGTGATTCACAGGTAAATTTAGCATGGTTAGCTTCTCCTAATCCATCTAGATTCAAGGTTTTCGTTGCGAATAGAATATCTCATGTACCGGAGATACATTCCCCAAACACTTTTCGTTACGTTCCTTCAGAATTGAACTCATCCGACATAGGTAGCCGAGGAGCTATGCCTTGCAAATTATTAGAGAGTGATTTTTGGTGGAACGGACCACCTTTTCTACGGTAACATGAGTCTGAATGGCCGGACAATTTCTTCAGTCCTAGTGAGGCAGACTCTCAAAGGGTTAAAACCGAGGAGAGAAATTTAACAGTTCTTAATACTGTCGTAGAGAGTAACGTTCTGGATACATTGTTAAACAATATTTCGTCTCTTTCAAAAATTCAAAAGAATCGCTTCATATTTACTTAGATTTCTTCCAAAATCTCGACGTATTCCAAGAACTTCAGATTATCCCTCTCCAGAAGAGATGGAAAACTCACTTCAAGTTATGGTTAGGCATGTACAGTGTCAAACCTTTTCAAATATTATCGACAAATTGCAAAATAATCGACCTGTTCCAAAACCCTTTCGTAAGCTCTCGTTGTTTTTAGACTCACGTTGTATCAGAGTGGGCGGTCGTCTGAAATACTCAGAGCTTAATTTAAGATTTTGTACTCTTGTATTTGAGCATACTCATAACAAGTACCTTCATCCAGGGTTTAGAACTTTAAGTTTTCTGCTGTTACAGAGATACTGGATAATTTCAGCTAGAAGAGCTATTGAGCAGGCGTTATCAAGATGCCTAAAATGTTTTCGTAGCTTAAATCCCAAGTCTTACGTTCAACCAATGGCTAATTTACCTATACAGAGAGTATCACAATTAAAATGCTTTTTGCACACCGCTATTGATTATGCGGGTCCCTTCTATACATTAGGCTCTCGTTATAGGGGAGCTAAGATTCTGAAATCATATTGCTGTGTCTTTGTATGCACCAGTACAAAGGCAATTCATTTAGAAGTAGTCTCAAATTTAACTTCTGAAGCTTTTCTAGCTTCGTTTCGGAGATTCGTGGCCCGTAGAGGCACTGTAGCTCATATTTATTACGATAATGCAACGACGTTTCATGGAGGTGATAATTTACTTAAAGAATATGCTCAACATGTTTCAGAATCACTATCGATCACTTGGCATTGGAGTCCCAGTGGTGGACCTCATTTTAATGGTCTCAGTGAGGCTGGAGTAAAGTCGGTAAAGACTCACCTATTGCGCACTGTTGGAGAACAACGTCTGACCTTTGAGGAGTTTACTACATTTCTCTGCCAGGTTGAGGCAATTTTGAACTCCAGGCCTTTGTTCTCTCAAAGTGCAGACCCAAATGATCTAGCTCCCATTACACCAGGCCACTTTCTTACATTTGGACCATTAAATTCTTTGCCTGATCCAGACCTTTCCCATACAAAATTATCTACTTTGTCTCGCTGGCAGCTATTACAAAGATTTCAAGCAGAATTCTGGAATAGGTGGCATAATGAATACTTGCATACATTACAGCAGCGTGCGAAGTGGAACGACCTTCCGAATAAGATTGAGTTAAATACGCTCGTTCTTATAAAACATGAATCAAAACCTCCGCTTCAATGGCCTCTAGCCAGAGTGGTAGCGTTGTATCCGGGTGCTGATGGTGTGACCCGTGTAGTTGACGTAAAAACCAAGTCGAGAACGTACCGTAGACCGATAGTAAAAATTTGTCCCTTACCGGGACAAAATTAAGTTAAATTCAATTTAGTTCTTTTTTTTTGTCTTTCTTTAAGACATTTGTACATACATTTTCTTAACCCAAAACTATTTTCAAATATATTCGAATAAGTTTTGTCTTGAAAACTGGGTAGTTTTCAACTTTATTTTGTTTGTTTTATTTATTTCTTTTTTTTTCTTTTGATTGCTTTTCTTTACTGGCTAAAACAAAATGTGTTTTAAGTGGGCGGTAATGTCTACGCATGTTAACGTCTAATACAAAAATTACTTCTAATTTCAAATCTCTTCTTTTGGCGCGAATTAATTGATTGTACAGTTTTCAATGGGCTTATCATAGCATCGCGCAGGCGTGGGAAGAGAGAGAAGTTTCAGCCATGTTGATTCGAAATTCGCTTGCAATCACATCGTTTTCAGTGATAAATTACAATTATCCTATATTTTCGGTGAAATCAATTACCAAACCATTGCAAAACCATTGTACACTTTGTGGGTAAGATTGAGGTAGAGGAGAAAGACGACAGAAGCAGTCAGGGTGCACCCTGAGTTTGATGAACCAGCGAAACCCAGGTGAGTCCACTGTTTTCTGTACTTTCGCCATTTTCGTTTCGAAATAAGCAGAATTTTCTTATTTCCATTTCTAATAATGACTGCGTAATTGGATACAAGTCAGTTCACTATGTTCTAAGTTACGTGCGTGGTCAGTTAGTTTTATTTATAACAATTTAGGGCCCTCCGTAAATTACATCAATTGAAAAATCACTAAACTTACCAATTGTTTTACAAGTTTTATCCAATTTTCTCAAAAACTAAGCTTTTTAGGAAAAAACTTATTCCACACTTTATTGTTGAAAATGAAATTCGCTTTTTAATAGTATATAAGCTAGAGCAATCAGATTAACAGCAAACTCTCCAGCGGCGTCCGTTTTTTGAGAAAATGTGAAAAAAATTAATAAACCACATGTTTGTCACAAGTTCTGCCCGATTATCTTAAAAACCAAGCCCTCTATCAAAAATTGTGCCGTATAGTCGATTATAGACAATAAAAATTCCTTTTAACCGCCATACCACAAGGTAAGGTTTATCTTCACAATAAAACTTCACAGGCGTCCGTAATTAAAACCAATTTTTACAAATCACCAAACAAATTAATTTTGTTACAGGTTTTATCCAAGTTTCTTAGAAACTAAGCTCAATAAAAAAAAATGTTCAAAACTTTATTGTAGAAAATAAAATTATCTTCGTAAATGGGGGTCATTTACAAAATAAATAAATAAAAACATTTTTGTAACATGTTTCACCCGATTCTCCAAAAGACCAGGCTCATACAGAAAACAAAATTCCTTTTCAACGATGTATAACAAGGTAAGAAAAGTTTAATTTTTAAACTTTGGGGACGTCCGTAAATTAAATTAATGTTTAAAAATCACCAAACAAATTAATTTTGGTTCGATTTTTTTTAAGAGGTAGTAGGCCATCCCCCCTCACATATCTAACCGTACCTACAAAATTATGGCGCAAGATGTAGAGAAAAGGTGAGTAGTAGGATCACCTTTGCTGCTAGCCGTACCTAGAATCTTTTTTTGGGGGGGAGTTTCATCTTTTTTTTGTGGAGGAGGGATGAAAGGAAAGGTGGGGAGGTACAAGGGGTGCAAAGACTATCAATGCAGATGGCGGGTATAGTGTGGTGCTTCATTTGTTAATTTTTAAAAATTTATTTTATTTACAAACGCCTCTAAAGTTTTAAAAATGAAATTAATCTTACCAAGTTATATATCATTTAAAAGGAAATTTTATTTCCTACAAATCAGCTGTCAAGCATATTTCCTATAAAAAGCTTAGTTTTTTTGGAAAATCGGGTGAAACATGTGATAAAAATGCTTTTATTTTTTTTTTGTTTTATATGACCCTTATATCTATACGAACGTCGCTGGAGAGTTTGTCATTAACTAAATCGCACTGACTTATATATCGGTAAAATGGGAATTTTATTTTCCTCAATAAAGTTTAGAACATATTTTTTTCAATCGGGCTTAGTTTTTAAGGAAATTGGATAAAACCTGTAAAAAAATTAATTTATTTGGTGATTTGTAAAAATTGATTTTATTTACGGACGTCTGTGAAGTTTTAAGTTAAAGCTAAATCTTACTTTGTGACACAGCAGTTAAAAGAAAATTTTATTGTCTACAATCTACTATATAACATGATTTTTGACAGAAGGCTTAGTTTTTAAGATAATCGGGTAAAACATGTGAAAAACATGTGGTTTTTTAATTTTTTAAACATTTTCTCAAAAAATGGACGCCGCTGGAAAGTTTGATATTACTCTGCGCTAGCTTATAGATAGTTAAAAAGATAATTTTATTTTATACAATAAAGTGTAAAATATTTTTTTTTCCCAAAAAGCTTAGTTTAGTGATTTTTCAAAATTGATGTAATTTACGGACGACCCTAAATTGTTATAGATAAAGGTAATCTTATTTTCTTATACCTCGTTTTGAAGGAAATTTCATTGTCTACAATTGACTATAGGACACAATTTTTGGTAGATAGCTTAGTTTTCAGGAAAATCGGTTAAATCATGTGATAAATATGTTTCTTTTTTTCATATTTTTATATCACCTCAATTAACGGACGCCGCTGAAGACTGTAATTGGTCTTACCTCACTGTGTAATAGACTGTTAAAAAGCAAATTTTATTGTCTATAATAAAGGTAATTACATATTATTCCCTAAGAAGCTTAGTTTTCAGAAAATTTGAAGAAAACCTCAAAATCTCAGGTTTTTGGGGGTCGGGGGGGTTTTTGCATCTAACATTTTACAAACTACTAAAATTTTATATTTAGGTTGGATTTTACACATTTTTGATTAATTTCTCTGTCATTGTGGCTTTAAGGCGTGAACTTAGTTAAATTTTCAGAAATTCGAACACGGCTATAAGAGAAGGAGGGATAAAAAAAATTGGACCAAAACCTGGCTTGGAAACATCCAGATCGTTAATCTGCGACCTTTTGTCGGCTAGAATCCATTGTCAAACTGCGGTCGTCATATTTTGCATACTCAACTACCGACAGCGCCTGCACTAACTCGTTTGTTTCGGCTTAGGCGTTTACGTTTTGGACATATAAATAATTGTCTTTCTATATATATATATATATATATATATATATATATATATATATATATTGATAAAGGGTACGTAGCCACCTCAAAATAAAGTATATAAACTACGCTGTCACCTCATATATAACGTTGTCACCTCACTTTTTTGGGGTGTCAACGTTTTTCAATAAAAATTTCAGGGATGACTCCTGACACACTCAGCAAGCTGTGTGCAAAATTTTGTTGAAGTCACAAAATGGTATATATTGCTACTTTTTGGCCGTGTAGTTCACGTATCTACCGGTGGCTCTAGCGGCGCTTTTACTGCAACTAAACGGTCTACTAAGTCACCTCGGTGGTATAAAAGGTATTTTGCGTGTTAAGACCGCGTCGCAGCGACCTCAGAAATTTGGCAACCTTGTGGTTTAGATTTTAGAGACGGGTTTCTTTGTTGTATGTAATTTCAGATATTACCTGCTTTTTACCCTTGGAATGTTTAATCGAATTCTCGGAAACGTCTCGGGTCTGATATTTTAGAAGGTGCTTTGTAGACGATTATTATTGTATTTTTTATCTTACTGAAATAATTGAACTAATTTTGTTAGTCTTCTTACATTTCTTTGATTATTCTGGTAGTTTTCGACGGTTGATTGATTGCTTTTGTAATACATTAAATATTTGCGACAGCTATTCAACCCTGTGCTATGAGCTTTAGACTTAAAATTAGTTAAGTAGTTTAATCATTAGAGACATAAAATGCGGTTTTGGTGCAAAAGGTCCGAAACTTGGCACAATTATAGGGTTGACTGTCCATAATATTCAAGGAAGTTTTTTAAAAAAAATGGCGCACATATTCTGTTTTTCTAAAATCCCTTGGTGTTTGTAAAAGAGTTTAAAACTAAATTTTATACGAAAATGCTAAAAAGTGTCTTTGTTAGAGTAATAGTTTTCGAGGTATGATATCAACCATTTTGTCGTCATTTTTGAATTTGCACAATTTCCTTTTTTTGGTGGCCTTTAACTTAAAAACTACTCATTTTTGAGAATGATTGTAATGACATTAAACGAAGATTGATACATATTCTACAAAAAGTATCAATTAGTTGCATGTGTAATATTCTTGCTAGGATACAAACCACAAAGTGTTAAAGATATCTCCTCCATATATTTCTTTCTATATTATAAGCAAAATAAACTGAAATAATTAGGTTTTATCCAATTTTCTAAATATTAAGTACTTTAGAGAAATTGCATAATAAAGTTTATTATTTAATTATGGGGCTATTTTTAAAGATCACAAAAAAAAATCCGTATTATTTTATGTTTTATTCAAACCTATCCCATACACAAAGGATATTTATTTTGCTTGGGGCAAAGATTTATAATGAATTTCAATAAAGATGCTATGTTTTAAATCATTTGTCAAAAAATCAAAAGAGTTTGTATTTTCCGATTTTAATCTTTCTATTTTTTCAAAACCCTTTATTATGCCTACTTATACAGTGTGTCCGTAAAGTGTAGAATCACGAATTTTTTAAAAAAGTTGCAAGCTTTTTAGAAAAAAGCTTGGATATCAAATAAAGATTTAAAATACGAGTTAGAAAAGGCTATGGTTAATTATACAGGATGTTCCAGAAAAAGCTATGACATAAACTTTTGTTTCTTTAAATAGGACAACCGGTATATTTTTTCACATTTGGCTTTGATAGGTCATTACAAATGTGGTACATTTTTGTTAAGGTATCTCCATACCTAAACACTTAATAAAAGACATTTGTATGAAATAAGTTTTTTTTAGCACCCTGATTGGTCAAATAGAGTTAAAAGTAATCATGAAGTACGTTATTTATTTAATAACAAACATGTCATCCAATCAACGGTCTCTAAATCAGCAATAATGGGTGATTCCAGAATTTACGGACCTACTGTACATAAGAATCTATTATATAATTAAACCACTGTCCACTAGTTATCAAAGTAATTTGACCTGTACCTATACCTATAGCATATGGGTTTATGTGAATGCATGTGTGTGTGTGTGTGTATGTGTCTGTAAAAAATAATAAAGATTTATTTCTTTATTTATAGTATATGTAAAGAGTTTGTTTTTGACAGGAAAAGTTTAGTATTATAATTAAAATTATTAGTTTAAAAATTAAGTAATAAACAGTAGTTACTTAGTCAATGTTCTTAAAGTTTTTAAAATTTTAATAAGCTATTTTTAGTTACTTAATTTTTTTCTTGTATTCTATCTTTTGTTTCTAGGTAAAAGCACTACAGGATTAAATTTTTTGCTTTCAGCACTAATAAAAGAATTAAAAAATTTATTATAAAAATGTTAGAATTTCTGTATTTACATTTAAAATGTGTGGAATAAATCTTGAAACTGGAATCATATATAAGAAATTTGATGAAGAATATAAAAAGTTACGGTTTGTGAGATAAACGCAGTAAATCGTCGTGAGGTTCAGTTTGGTGAGGAGGTTAATCCTAGGGTAGAGGGGGTTTCCTTAAGGACACCTATCGTAAATGCAAGCTTTATAGGAAGCAAAGCCTGACATTGATTTTCTATTTTTTGGTTATTATTTTTGACATTTTTTCCTCGGTTTTGCACCTTAGGTTTCCTACTAGGAGTTCCCAACCAAAATGTCAAATCCTTATAAATTTGTTCAACTACTCGTCCTTTTTACGCCCTATTTGCTTCGACTATAAAATACGAAGTCCAAAAAAGTGTTATAAATAAAAGAAAATTGAAGCCGGTAAATGTTTACCGTTGTGTAGGTATGAAGGGCAGCAATTTATAAGTAATTCTTTTTGTTGTGGCAAAGAACGTTTTATAGATGTGTGTCAATTTAAAAACTTTTAAAAACGCCTCGGATTTAAAAAATTTTTTATTAAGGAAATCCGGTTTTTAATAATGATAAATCTTTGACTAACTTACTTAGCCAATTTTACATTAAAAAAATGAGTCAACAAACATGTTAAAAAGATACTTTACTATTTCCAGTTTTTTACTTAAAAATACCTCCGTAAGTTTGAACCAAAACGGATTTAGCAAAAAAACAAATGTCATATTACTAGGGTTTTATTCGAATTTGAAAGAATAAGGATGCGACTTTTTTACTTAATTTGCGCCAACATAGCCAATTCTTAAAACACTTGACTAATTTAAAATATTGATAATGCCAGGAAAAAGAATTAACGTTAAATTAATCGGACAAAAATGCGCGTTTTTAGTGTTTTTAACCTGGTCAGGCTAGCATAAACAAAAAAATCACTTTGATTTAATTTGCAATGTTTTTTTGTCACGCGCTATTTAGCTTTTTCCTTCAATAAGAAGAACCACTATAGCAGCTACGTCCCTGGCCGTAACTTATATTCAATGTCTTTGGAGGAATTCAGCTATTTCAAGAGAAGAAAAAAACTTACTCCTACTAAGCTTTGCTTTTTAAGCGACAAAACAATAGTGAAAATCGCAGCAAAGCAAGTTGTTTTGAAAATAGATTTTTTTTTAGAAAAAAAAATTGAGATAACCCCGAAACTGCCTTATTTGGGTGTGTTTGAGTCTATCTGAGCAATATCGATGTGACGTCTGTCTGCGTGTATCTCTGTCCGTAACACGATAGCTCCTAAACCGCTGAACCCATTTTCATGAAATGTTTAGGTGAAATAGTGCTTGACATTGTAACGAGCTGAATAGATTTTGGTCCAAATCCACTAATGCTTGATAGTTTTTGACAATAATTTTTTTTTTAAATGCGAGCTTTTTAACGGAGCATCTTAACAATATGCGGCTTTGGAAATATAATGGAGCACTTTTATCTTAATAATTTGTGTAATACCTTGAAACTTCATAAAAGCCTTCGTTTCTGAGATATGTACAAAAGAACTGAAAACGGGAAGTGTTCTAATAGGCTAGCTAGAAAGGTATCAGATCCGTCATGGATCCGTTTATTTTATTTCAAAAAATTGCATTTAAATACAGTCAATTTTTATGTTTCCGTGGCATTTTTCAGGGGATAATGTAAAGTTGCATAATATTTTTCATATTATCTTTTGAACTATAGGTCGTTTTTGAGTTATATTGGTTTTAAATTCCTGTTGGAGTTCACTAATAATACGAGTTGAACGAGGATTACGTATAAGTAATCCTTGGCCAACTCGGAAATTATTAGTATACTTAAATAGGAATTTAATACTTTAGTACAAATTTAAATAACCTAAAATGAACTCAGAGAAATTCGTTTTGAAAAAATATGTAACTACAAATACTATAAACTGAAGAAAGTTGCTGTCAAGATTTGGCAATTTTGCAAAGCAGGATAATAGGAAACTATGCAAATTTTTCATTACATTAACCTCTCACAAGGTGCAGGAAAATATTAATAATAAGCTGTATATACAGGGTGATGCATTTGCAATATAGCGAATAAAAATTATAATTTTATTATGACTTTCTTGGAAATTAAATGATAAAGAATGTAATTTAAAAATTCTGACGTGACATTTGAGCCTTTTGGTTGCTGGTGGTTATTACTAGATTTATAATATGCGTGTTGGGCTGTGGCGTGGGCAAACACAATATCCTGCATATGTTTTTTTCTGTTCTAAACGGCTTAACTAACTATTACAAATCCTTTTTTATTCAATTTACTTTCACGGATAAATTAAAAAATATTCAAAATTCTGTCATATCCATCATGTCATAATCATTGCAAACCAAAAAATATACAAATTAATATAAACTATTAAATTTATTAGCATTCCAAAAACTGTATTTTTGACACTTCCCTTTTATTTGTTTATCGGATCTATGTGTAGAATTTTTGACAGTAAGTAAACCATTTACCAACAAAAATTGTATTTAGAACTTTCAAGCTATGCAACATTTTTGAGATCACAAGCCTCAAAATGAGTATTTCAACAGAAAATGACAGCTTGTTTTTCTATAATGAAAGTATAAAGGTACGGTTTTTTATATAAAGACAGTACGTTGCCACCATTAATCTTGTCTTACAAACTTTTGCAACGTTTTAAGTTGTAATATTTCCTAAAGTGTCCCTAAATAAAAGTAAAATGTTGTTACCTTGTATGTAATATATAAATTTAGTCAGATAAAGCTAATACGTTGCTTCTAGGTTAGGGTAGATATACGTCATACGTTATCACCTCAATAAAACCGGCAACAGTGCCTGAGGTGGCAGGACATAGCACATATCCAAAGGTTGTATATTGGCCTGAGGTCCGAACGTATTCCACGTATTTATCAAATAATTTTTAAAAAAATCTTTACCCTTCTTTTGAAATTCTGGTAAAGGAAGTTCCCCTCATCTCATATATGTACCTATATATGTGGTAACACCACTAGAAATAGGCGAGGTCAGGTCGTCATATCCTTAACGCTGAGGTGACAACGGCGCGTGCATCAATATATATATATATATATATATATATATATATATAAATATATATATATGGGCCAAAAAAAACCGGACAATACAAGAATAAACGAGCATCTTTGAAGGGTGCAATTTAATTTCGACCGCCATCTTGGATTTTGATATGGCGGACCGAAAAAGATATTTAGATAAAATATAATATAATTCTCTGCCAAGTGCAGTTTGTCCGAGGGGTCATCAGCTTTCAACAGTACTGTACAAATTTCACAACAGGACCCGACAGTACCACGACAGGATCCAACAGTACTCGACAGTACACGACAGTACCCAACAGTACTCGACAGTACCACGACAGGACCCAACAGTACTCGACAGTACACGACAGTACCCAACAGTACTCGACAGTACACGACAGGACCCAACAGTACCCGACAGTACACGACAGTACCTAACAGTACACGACAGGACCCAACAGTACCCAACAGTACACGACAGTACCCAACAGTACTCGACAGTACACGACAGGACCCAACAGTACTCGACAGTACCCAACAGTACACGACAGGACGTAACAGTACGATAGAAGCCAACAGTACACGACAGTACTCGACACAAACGTCTAACCCGAAACAGTGGCGGAGATGTGAAAAGACAGGATGACCTTTTTTTTTTTTTTTTTTTTTTGGTCGCAAGATTTGTGAGCGCGGTGCGGTTCCCCAAAGATGATGAGCTTTTTTTTTTTTTTTTTTTGGTCGCAAGATTTGTGAGCGCGGTGCGGTTCCGTAAAGGTGATGAGCTTTTTTTTTTTTGTTTTTTTTTTTTTTTGTTTGGTCGCAAGATTTGTGAGCGCGGTGCGGTTCCCCAAAGATGATAAGCTTTTTTTTTTTTTTTGCTTGCATGTTTTTTGAGGGCGCGCTTTGTCCTTGTCGGACCCCCCCAAGGCACGACGACAGTACGCAACAGGACCCAACAGTACTCGACAGTACACGACAGTACCCAACAGTACACCGACAGGACCCAACAGTACTCGACAATACACGACAGTACCCAACAGTACTCGACAGTACACGACAGTACCCAACAGTACTCAACAGGACCCAACAGTACACGTCAGGACCCAAGTCCTGTTGGACGCTGTACAAAATTTTAGGGTGCCGATGACCCCTCGAGTTTGTCCCATTAAAATCGATGATATAGTTCAAAAGTTATATTGAAAAAAATATTGTCCGGTTTTTTTTGGCTCACCCGGTATATATAGACTAATAATTTCTAAAATACAATGAATAGTCAAAAATATCTTTGATTTCCATAATATATGCCCAAGAAGAAAGGGGAAAAAAGACGTTGGATGGTTTTTAGATCGAGTGGGCACTTTTTACACCGTAGCGACTACTTAAGTGTTTAATTAATAAAAAAAATTAATTGTCAGAAAACTGTCATTAGCATTAATGTAATTTGATCAAAATCTGATCGACGCGAAACTTATGAAAATCGGTTTAGTGGTTTAGGAGCTATCGTGTGACGGAGAGGCATACACACACAGGCAGACATCACGACGATATTGGTAAGATAGGTCAAAATACACCCAAATAACAAATTTTCAGCGTTATCTCAAAAAAAATATTTTCGTCGAAAATAATACCTTCACTACCCATTGCTGCGCGAGGTAGGAAGGTAAAGAAATATTTTCAGGGGACCCAAATTTAACCGCAAACCAAGAAATAGCTTTTCAATTTTGGCCAAATAGTTTAAAAAATGGTTTTGAATTTAAGCAGCCCAAAATCTTTGAATTTGCCCGACCACTATATGACTTGGATATTTTTTTATAAAAACTAAAAAATATTGAACTTTAGACGCTTTCTTGCTATCACCAAATATATTTTAAAAAATTACACTCTTTTAAAGCTGGTCTATAATAGTAAAATAAAGATTTTTGCAACCTAGTAAAATGTTGTTGGAAAAAAATCTTATAGCATGTGTTTTTGAAGAGGGTGGGGGGAAATGACAGAAGGGGCGATGGGTGGAAGCAGGGAGGACTGCAAAGTAGGAATTAGTAAAGTAAAGGATTGCAAAATGATAATTAATTATCCGCTTGCAAAATGATCTTTAGAATATTTTTAGAAAAGCTGACCGTTTTCGAGTTATTAGCAAAAAACCGTCAAAAAGCACGTTTAAGGGGGGGGGGAACACCTCCCTGCCAGTGTTGGGGGGTGGTTTCCTTTCGTAAAATGTTCGAACGAGTCTTATGTCTATTCATAAGTGTGTTGCTTTTACCAGAAACGAGTATAATATAGTTTACATTAAAAGCGTCTAGAGCGACACAAACATTTGAGCGAACGTTTATTTGAGCATAGAGAACTAAATATAATGTAAGATACAAAAAAGCGCAAAGTAATTAAATTAAACTTTTGTTTGTTAATTATTTTTATAAGAAGTACTTCATATGCAATATTTGTTTCCTACCACTACACATGAAAATGATGGATTTTACACCATTTTACCATCCTCAGAAAACGTTAGATTTCACCTCTGCACATGAAAAAGTACTTTTCGCACAAAATTTACAAAGGTCAAAAGAAATAATTAGTTAACAGCAAAGTTTAAAAAAACAAAGATAAAATTTAATCAGCCAATAAGATCTTGAATAAACCACTCTATACAATAACTGGCGATGAATGATAGACAGACAACTCGATAGAAAGTAACTTTCTTACACTCGCGTGTTGTTTCACTCGGCTAGCGCCTCGTTCACAACATTCACGGTCATGTGAAATTTGTCACTCTCTTTTTTTTCTCTTGTTATGTAATAGACTATTTTTTTGTAACCTTATCATATGAATAATAAAGTTACTCATTTCTGACCTTACTAACTAGAAGCCACAAAAAGGGTCCACCTATTAAAAAAAAAAAAATGAAACTGGGCCTCCTTCCAAGGGCCTCTCCAAATTATTTTTTGTTGTTTAGGGATAAAAACACAAGAGATAAAAGTGTCACTGTTTATCCCTGGGATCAAAAGTGATAAATCAGGGATAAAAAATTAAAATCAGGGATGAAAAGTGATAGGTCGTGAAAGACAAACCAGGTTTATAACAGAAGTAAGTTTAAACTGCGCATTTAAAATATTTTAGACAAGTGATTCTTATTTGATTAAACAATCGTTTAACCCTACTTTTTATGCACCACGCTTTTACCTTAGTCTGTTAAAAGTCACGTTTGTGTACTTAAAATTTTTTAGTTTTTTATACAGCTAATGATTTCAGTAAAACCGTTTAACTTAAAACTGTTTACCAATTTTTGAGTTTGATGTTTGGCTCCACTTAATGAACTTGTATTACAAGTTCTATGGCTCCACTCCACTTACCTGTTCCAACTTAATTTCTAAAATTAAAATCAGCGACGTTATATACCCCAAAGTTTTAAATTTGATACAGATATCGGTTGACAAATGAATCTTGTTTTAGATTAGTTTAAAAATTGTATTGAGTGATCTTAAGCACCACAAAGTACAAAGTTTGATTCAAATCAATTAATAAATACTTATGAAAAAAATAAATTGAGTACGTGGATTTACTCCGACAATTCTCTCACTCATAAAAATGTCTAGACTAGAGTTTTTCCAAACGTTTTCCGAGTTTTCCGAACATTTCACGAGTTTCTATGGAAATTTTTCGAGTTTTTTCCGAGTGTTTTCGAACAATTCCTGAGTTTTCCGAAAAAATTTTCAAAGTTTATTCCAATATTTCCGAGTTTTTGGGGTCAATTTTCAATTTCAATTTTAATTAATTCAATTCAATTTCAATATATTTATTTACCACATTTTTTACATGGAAATGAGTTTTGTACATCATAGCCTTAAGTAAGTAAATATATCATGAAATATACATTGCAATGGTTTCTTTGTACCTACATAAATGTAATTAAGTCCATTTACCGGAATTCAACAAAGTTAAAAAAATAACAAAAATAATAATAATTGTGACAAACTTGATGGATTCAGGAAAAAGTTTTTTCTTGGTTTAGTGTTGTTTTTTAGATTAAAAAAAGTTAAAACAAATTAAATAAATAAAAGTAGAAATAAATAAATGCAAAGTAGTTATACTACCACAATGAAAAAAAAAACAAATAATATATAAAAGTAAAAAAAAGTTATGAAATATTCTTGAAGACCAGTTTCTAGTTAAGTATCTATTTATTTATTATAATTTTGGATAATTTTGAAGTAACCAAGTGCATATTTACTTTTTTAAATAATTTTTTTTGACATTGTGTTTGAGTTCAGATGGTAGCAGGTTAAAGTGTTATTTTCCAATATATGTATAGCAGCTTTGACCAATTGTTTTTTGTTTTCTTGGTAGTCTATTTTCCACAACAAATCTTGTGTCAGGAATATGTGGGATTTCTGGAAACAGTAGATTATTTTGACCTAGATAGAGAACAGAATATTTATAGTAGAGTTAGTTGTCTTAAACTGAGTAAGTTTGTGCCTTTGTACAAATTTTGAGTTTTTCTAAACATTACACAAGTTTTCTTTGAGCATTTGCTGAGTTTTTCAAACATTTTCAGTTTTCCAAAAATTTTCCTAGTTTTTCTGAACACTTTCCCAGATTTCCGAAAATGTTCCTAGTTTTTCCGAGCATTTCCCGAGTTTTTTCGAACATTTCTAAAGTTTTTCTGAACTTTTCTCGAGTTGTTTAAACATTTTCCGTGTTTTTCCGAACATTTCCCCAGTTTTCCAAAAATTTTCCTAGTTTTTCTGAACATTTTCCGAGATTTCCGAAAATTTTCCTAGTTTTTCCGAGCATTTCCCGAGGTTTTTTGAACATTTCCAAAGTTTTCTGAAAATTCTTTGAGTTTTTCTAAACATTTTCCGAGTTTTTCGAAAATTTCTCGAGTTTTTTTGAACTTTTACAAAGTTTTTCTAAACTTTTCTCGACTTTTTAAAACATTTTCTGTGTTTTTCCGAACATTTTCCCAGTTTTCCAAAAAGTTTCCTAATTTTTCTGAACATTTTCCGAGATTTCCGAAAATTTTCCTAGGTTTTCCGAGCATTTGCCGAGGTTTTTCGAATATTTGTAAAGTTTTCTGAAAATTGTCCGAGGTTTTTTGAAGATTTTCCGAGTTTTTCGAACATTTGTAAAGTTTTTTTTAAAACTTTTCTCGAGTTTTTTGAACATTTTCCAAGTTTTTGCGAACATTTCGCAAGTTTTATGAAAATGTATGTTTCCGAGGTTTTCCTGACATTTCCCATGTTTTCCGAAAATTTCTTGAGTTTTTCCAAAAAATTCCTGAGTTGTCCGAAAATTTACATGTGTTTCTGGCCTTAACTCTTTGAAGTCGGAAAATATATCTACTGTTTCTTACCTACATATCTATGCCCTCCACTGGGCAAGACGCGTCCACCCCTGACGAAGGTTGCATGTATACTGAAAGCAGTGATTGAAAGATTTTTCCAAATGGTTTTGTATTAAATGAAATATCGGCAACACTGCACTATGGAGGCAGAAACGCTTCCTCTTTCTTTTTTCCTATGTAAATTATTGCATAAGAAAAAAAAGACAGAGCTAGCATTCCAGTTCATGTGGTTACCTGCTATTACCAAACGAATAGGGAAATCAGCGCCCTCACCGGTCGTCACCGGCTGCGTTCAAAGGTGCCGAGTGCGTGAATTTTAGAGTATGCATTAGCCTAATGTAAATTGACTGTCTACTATATTATACTCGTTTCTGGTTTTATAGTGCGAGAGTTTTTTTTACCTTAATATTACAATTTGCAGTTATGAGGGCTTTTGTTTTTTGACAATAGTCGAATAGCGCGACTAGTTTTTTGGGCAAAGATCAATAGTATGAAGGTAATTTTGTATGAGGAGGAGTTTGGACGGGGTTTTTGGAGCATAGGCCAATAGTAAGTGCTTTCTTGACTTTGATATTACAATTTGCATGTGTGTCTTTGTCTTTTGTATGCAGGTGTGAGTGGTTCTTTGTCTTTTTTACCATAGCCGAATAGCGTATGCGGTCTTTTTGGCTTTGATATGATATCGGATAGTTGCGAAGACCATTATCTTTTGTGTATAGAGGCGAGCACTGTGGGTGGTCTTTTTAGCTTTGATATGATATCGGATATGTATGTATGTATGTGTGTCTTTGTTTTTGTGTGCAGGTGTGCAGATGTGAGTGGATCTTTCTCATTTGTATGTGGCGGCAAACAACAAAGGGTGTTTTATTGACATCGACAATAAATGGCCTTGAGCTCAAATTTATTGCCCAACAAGTCAAGACAAGAGGCGAGCACTGTGGGTGGTACAACAAATCAAGACAAGTCTAAGTAAATATCACATTCTCTTGTTACTAATTACACCAGGCGTTCACTCATTATGCTTTGTGTGCAGCAACAAAAGGTGTGTGTCTTTGTCTTTTGTGTGCAGGTGTGAGTGGGTCTTTGTCTTTTGTATGTGGAGGCGAACAACGCGGATGGTCTTTTTTTTTTACTCTGAGAATTGACTTGAGCTAAAATCAATACTTCAAAGCCGGCCATTCATTAGACATTAATGAGTCAAAGTTGATATATTTCACAACAAAGGGTGTTATATTTTTGTATGCAGAGGCTTATAGTCTGAGAGTTATTATATTTACCACCCAACAAATCGAGACAAGTTTAAGTAAAGATCGTATTCTCTTGGTACTAATCACAATAGGTGTTCATTCATTAAGCTTTTTCAAAATTTGGAATGTTGTAAAGTGACATTATATTATTTAAATTTACATCAAAGAACGGCTACAGCTTGTGATCCAATTAATCATAAAGATGCATTGTTGGAAAAAATACTCTGCCAGTATATGGGCACCTAAGCTCACACCTACTATAGTTATAGTATACGTGTGACCTAATATAACTAAAAACTGAAATATATTTTATTCAACTCTAGACTCAATTACATTTCGTTTGATACCACACAAGCCATGTTTTAACTTAAACTCGACACAAAACCCAGCCCAGGTACCAAATTTAACTCAAAACAAGCAAGCTGTTTTTGGGTTATGCACGTTGGTCGTTACAGACAGACAGCCAGACAGACATACAAACACACACACAGACAGACGACGCGACAAAAAAAAGTTTCAAAATCATCTGAAACACAAAGATATATAGTATATTATATTTACTACCCAACAAATTAAGACAAGTTTAAGTAAAGGTCGTACACAAGCCATGTTTTAACTTAAACTCGACACAAAACCCAGCCCAGGTACCAAATTTCACTCAAATCAAACAAGCTGTTTTTTGGGTTATTAGACAGACAGATATACAAACACACACACAATAGTATACGTGTGAGCTAATATAACTGAAAACTGAAATATATTTTATTCAATTCCAGACTCAATTACATTTCGTTTGATACCACACAAGCCATGTTTTAACTTAAACTCGACACAAAGCCCAGCCCAGGTACCAAATTTCACTCAAATCAAGCAAGCTGTTTTTCGGTTATGCACGTTGGTCGTTACAGATAGACAGACAGACATACACACACACATAGGGACAGACGGCGCGACAAAAAAAAGTTTCAAAATCATCTGAAACACAAAGATATATAGTATAGTAGTAGTGTGAGATAATATCAACAACAATTTCAGTCTTAGCAATCTAAGAATTAAATTTTTCAGAGAATCACAGCCATTTAACAAAATATTGCTCCTTATTATTATTTATGCTCTCTTCATATCACGAACATTAAAAAATAACAGTAATTTAAAGGTCTACTTAGAAATATATGCACTAAAAATATCGCAGTGCGTTATTAGGGACTTATTGGCATAAAGTCATGCAATAATAGTGTAAGGTGTATTTTGGCAGTTTTGCATTGGAATATCAGAGCTAATCTTTCAACATAAGGTTTTACTATACGAATCGAAATAAATACTGTCTACTTTAATTATAGATAAATAAACGTCTTGGTTTTAAATTTGACTTTGGTATATCAATTTTGAAAGAACAACTGTCAACCTGCAATGTAAATCTATCAAAATACTACAACAATAATGTAATTGCATGCACTCATCCCAATAAGTCCCTATTATTAAGATCTTTAAACAGAATCAATCTTTTTGCACTTTTACAGAAACCAACACTTGAGTCCAAATTTATTACCAAACAAGTCAAGACAAGTTTAGTTAAAGATTGCATTCTTTTGTTACTAATTACACCAGGTGTTCATTCATTATTCTTTGTATACAGCTGCAGGTATTATTGACTTCGACAATGAATGGTATTGAGCTCAAAATTTTTTCAACCGACAAGTCAATACAAGTTTAAGTCCACACCACATATATTGTGCAAGAGTGGGGTTACGCGGGTTGTCTTTAAAGGCCTATCTTGGTGTATCCTATTATCATTTAAGAGCTTCGTTTTAGTAAAAGCAAATTTTATTTTAAATTTCAAAGCGTCGTTGTTGTTGTTATAGGGAAATAATTCGTTTAAAACAGCATTATGAATATTACAAAAAACGTGCTTCAACAAATTAACTCTGTTTGGACGGGGTTTTTGGAGCATAGGCCAATAGTAAGTGCTTTCTTGACTTTGATATTACAATTTGCATGTGTGTCTTTTCTTTTGTATGCAGGTGTGAGTGGTTCTTTGTCTTTTTTACCATAGCCGAATAGCGTATGCGGTCTTTTTGGCTTTGATATGATATCGGATAGTTGCGAAGACCATTATCTTTTGTGTATAGAGGCGAGCACTGTGGGTGGTCTTTTTAGCTTTGATATGATATCGGATATGTATGTATGTATGTGTGTCTTTGTTTTTGTGTGCAGGTGTGCAGATGTGAGTGGATCTTTCTCATTTGTATGTGGCGGCAAACAACAAAGGGTGTTTTATTGACATCGACAATAAATGGCCTTGAGCTCAAATTTATTGCCCAACAAGTCAAGACAAGAGGCGAGCACTGTGGGTGGTACAACAAATCAAGACAAGTCTAAGTAAATATCACATTCTCTTGTTACTAATTACACCAGGCGTTCACTCATTATGCTTTGTGTGCAGCAACAAAAGGTGTGTGTCTTTGTCTTTTGTGTGCAGGTGTGAGTGGGTCTTTGTCTTTTGTATGTGGAGGCGAACAACGCGGATGGTCTTTTTTTTTTACTCTGAGAATTGACTTGAGCTAAAATCAATACTTCAAAGCCGGCCATTCATTAGACATTAATGAGTCAAAGTTGATATATTTCACAACAAAGGGTGTTATATTTTTGTATGCAGAGGCTTATAGTCTGAGAGTTATTATATTTACCACCCAACAAATCGAGACAAGTTTAAGTAAAGATCGTATTCTCTTGGTACTAATCACAATAGGTGTTCATTCATTAAGCTTTTTCAAAATTTGGAATGTTGTAAAGTGACATTATATTATTTAAATTTACATCAAAGAACGGCTACAGCTTGTGATCCAATTAATCATAAAGATGCATTGTTGGAAAAAATACTCTGCCAGTATATGGGCACCTAAGCTCACACCTACTATAGTTATAGTATACGTGTGACCTAATATAACTAAAAACTGAAATATATTTTATTCAACTCTAGACTCAATTACATTTCGTTTGATACCACACAAGCCATGTTTTAACTTAAACTCGACACAAAACCCAGTCCAGGTACCAAATTTAACTCAAAACAAGCAAGCTGTTTTTGGGTTATGCACGTTGGTCGTTACAGACAGACAGCCAGACAGACATACAAACACACACACAGACAGACGACGCGACAAAAAAAAGTTTCAAAATCATCTGAAACACAAAGATATATAGTATATTATATTTACTACCCAACAAATTAAGACAAGTTTAAGTAAAGGTCGTACACAAGCCATGTTTTAACTTAAACTCGACACAAAACCCAGCCCAGGTACCAAATTTCACTCAAATCAAACAAGCTGTTTTTTGGGTTATTAGACAGACAGATATACAAACACACACACAATAGTATACGTGTGAGCTAATATAACTGAAAACTGAAATATATTTTATTCAATTCCAGACTCAATTACATTTCGTTTGATACCACACAAGCCATGTTTTAACTTAAACTCGACACAAAGCCCAGCCCAGGTACCAAATTTCACTCAAATCAAGCAAGCTGTTTTTCGGTTATGCACGTTGGTCGTTACAGATAGACAGACAGACATACACACACACATAGGGACAGACGGCGCGACAAAAAAAAGTTTCAAAATCATCTGAAACACAAAGATATATAGTATAGTAGTAGTGTGAGATAATATCAACAACAATTTCAGTCTTAGCAATCTAAGAATTAAATTTTTCAGAGAATCACAGCCATTTAACAAAATATTGCTCCTTATTATTATTTATGCTCTCTTCATATCACGAACATTAAAAAATAACAGTAATTTAAAGGTCTACTTAGAAATATATGCACTAAAAATATCGCAGTGCGTTATTAGGGACTTATTGGCATAAAGTCATGCAATAATAGTGTAAGGTGTATTTTGGCAGTTTTGCATTGGAATATCAGAGCTAATCTTTCAACATAAGGTTTTACTATACGAATCGAAATAAATACTGTCTACTTTAATTATAGATAAATAAACGTCTTGGTTTTAAATTTGACTTTGGTATATCAATTTTGAAAGAACAACTGTCAACCTGCAATGTAAATCTATCAAAATACTACAACAATAATGTCATTGCATGCACTCATCCCAATAAGTCCCTATTATTAAGATCTTTAAACAGAATCAATCTTTTTGCACTTTTACAGAAACCAACACTTGAGTCCAAATTTATTACCAAACAAGTCAAGACAAGTTTAGTTAAAGATTGCATTCTTTTGTTACTAATTACACCAGGTGTTCATTCATTATTCTTTGTATACAGCTGCAGGTATTATTGACTTCGACAATGAATGGTATTGAGCTCAAAATTTTTTCAACCGACAAGTCAATACAAGTTTAAGTCCACACCACATATATTGTGCAAGAGTGGGGTTACGCGGGTTGTCTTTAAAGGCCTATCTTGGTGTATCCTATTATCATTTAAGAGCTTCGTTTTAGTAAAAGCAAATTTTATTTTAAATTTCAAAGCGTCGTTGTTGTTGTTATAGGGAAATAATTCGTTTAAAACAGCATTATGAATATTACAAAAAACGTGCTTCAACAAATTAACTCTGAAATAAATAATGACCAAATAGTCGAATTAAAATCCATTGGTTCTTTACAAATCAGCAGGCCCTACCTAATCAAGGAAATGCGTATAGTTAATACACAATTTGGAAAATCAATTTTGGTGACGCTGTTTGATGAGACTAATACATTTAAAGTATTTTTGCCCAAGCGCATTCTTAAAACGATAGAAAGTGATTTTGTGGAAGCAGTCAACAAGAAGAGTAGTGGTGAAAACTATACCGTTGATTAAAAACATTTTCAGGTAATGGTGATTACTTATCTTGTCGGTTTTTGTGATTTTTCAGTGCATAGTCATAGGGTTGTAATGGACTATTTGATCACTTTTACGGTGCATTTATAGTGAATCTTGGGATTCTTGGGGTATTGTCGGGTAATCACAGAGTGTAGTGATACGACAGCCAGGGGAATAGTGGGTTTAGGTTCGGTTCGGTTCCGACCTTAAGTGGATTCTAAGTTATCCAGTGGTTCTATTTTAAAAAAAAAAATCGGTTCAAATACCTTGTAAATGAGGTTATTTTATATGAGTGCTGGTGAATTTATGGCTCAGAAAATTGTGTTCCTATTTTTTAGAGATGCCAGGTGGTTGCGCCGTTTCAAATTGCAAAACCAATTAGAGTAATCAAGGAAAAAGATAATCAATTTTTAAATTTCCTAAAGATGGAGAACTTGTCAAGAAATGGAAACATGCTATCAAGCGGGAAGATTTTGTGCCAACCACGTGGTCAATGGTATAAATATATCAGATTGTGTGTTATTAGTAAATCTACTGAAGTTTTCTACATTTTTTGCCTGCGGCGCATTTGAACCACCTTTTGACGCTAAATTTTGCAGCTCAGACCTTCGAGAAACTACAAAAATAAATAGCTTGGTATTTGCTGCCACTTTGGCTCCTTTATCCGCCACTGAACTGGTGTATTTTGATCTATCTTAGCAATATCGCCGTGATGTCTGTCTGTGTGTGTGTGTGTGTGTGTGTGTACGTCTGTCCGTAACACAATAGCCCCTAAACCGCTGAACCGATTTTCATAAAAATTTTAGGTAAAATAGTGTTCGGGACTGTACCTAACGAGCTGATTTAAGATTTTAGGCAAAATTCATTGATACTAATGACTGTTTTTTACAATTAGAAAATTAAAAATATGCAAACTTTTTACCAGAGCGTCACATCAATATGCGGTTTTCGGAATGTAGTAGACCATTTTTCTCAATAATTTCTCTAAAAGCTTCGCATGAACTTTCGTTTTTGAGATATTAACAAAAAACTATTTTCAAGGCTGATACATCATGGAGTTCACTGGAAGTGTGCTAATCTAAAAGCTATCTAGGAAGGTATCAGATCCGTCATGGATCTATTTATTTTTTCAAAATTGTTAGGTGTGTGAATTGCACATTAAAAGTGAGGAAGTGGAGCTAAATATTTCACAAACACAGGAAAAATGTTGGATGTGCGCCTAAATAAACCAAGACTTAAAAAAGGTAAGTCAAAGAGCTGACCCGAGCTGACCCACAGGGTATATTTTATAAATGTTCACATGCGTTTTAAAGTGTTGGTGACAAACATTTTTTTTTGTAATAGTTCGTGATGTAGGGTCAGAGAGGCGAAATTCCATTTTTATTCTGATAGGAGTTTAAGTTTTTTAAATTTTTAGCTGCTATTCCTACCAAATTTCCTGACTGTCCAAAATATATGAACAAAGAAGAACATTTCAGGGAAAGTAGAAAAGAACATGATTTAATACGCCAAGCTGTTGAAGAAAGCCTGAAGACTTCATCTGCTTATTTGCAAGAGCAAGAACACAAATTTTGATGACATAACTTTAAAATTCATACCAAAGAAAAACCTTCCAACCTGGACGTTTCTCCAAACCACGAACTTTATAACCTATATTTTTTTTTTTTTTATTTGTCAAACACACTGTGTTTTTTTTATTACAATCTAGTCAGTATGACTAATTAGCAATTTTGTTTTAACTTAATTTACTAGAAAAGTCAGATTTAAACTTAGGGTTCACTCAACAGTTCTCCCCGCTTTGTTTAGTCTGTAACTCACAATTGTGTTGTGTTTATAGCATTATTTTGTTTTATGTGTAATTCACTTAGTTTACTAGCTCAAACGGCTTCACTCTTTTTAGTCGTCGAAATAACCTATATGACAAGTTTAAAAAACTATAATAACCTTCGCCTTTAATTCCGAACCAAACCCCAGGCTTTAATTCCACCTCCCTCTTTTTTTCCGTTCTCCTGGTTTTAAGAGAAAAAATGTCTGTGTCCATTAATAAATAGTTTATTATTTATGAATAGCTACATATATGGATATAGTAATTACCGAAAATCCATTAAATTTTAATCGTTTAAATATTGTTGCCACTGCAAAATACATTATTGGTCTTTATTTGCAGTTTAAATCCTATAAATAAATTCATCAATTTCAATCAATTATACCTAACCGAACGTGTGGCGGAATTGCCCTCATCGGCCGCCATCTTCTATTCGATACCAGGCCTCTGTCGAGAGGGTGGTGAACCGGCTAAAGGCATTTTTTCGTTTAATATGAATATTAACAAATATTTTTAAAAAATTCCAAGAATATTAAAAAATAAGAATAATTTAAAGCTATACTTAGAAATATATACACTAAAAATATCGCAGTGTGCTATTAGTGACTTATTGGCATAAAGACATGCAATCTTAGTGTCAGGCCGTATTTTGACAGTTTTTCATTGGAATATGATAGCTAATCTTTCAACATAAGGATTTTGTTTACTATTACGAATCAAAATAAATACTGTCGACTTTAATTATAGATAAATAAAAGTCTAGGTTTTAAATTCGACTTTGGTATGTTGCTTATGATTTGCAGAGCGTTATTAGAAACTTACTGAAACAAAGTCATGCAATAATAGTGTCAGGTCGTATTTTGGCAGTTTTGCATTGAAATATAAGAGCTAATCTTTCTAAGTTTAAAAATCCTATTCTCCACTAGTAGTTATTGACTACTCTCGACAGATTAAAGACGCGCTCCAAGGTTGACTGACAGTTGAAACAAAAACCTGTACCTGATAAAATTATAGCATACTGTTTAATATTGCACGATCAACTTATGAAATACAACCCTCTGACCAATACCATAAGGGTAGTTTAAAGAAAAAAAATGTTTATTTTGGATGTGTAAGGTTTCCAGTACAAAGACTCATTTTGTATGTGAGGAAATAGCGATTTTAAACACCCATAGTAACGAAGGTTGGCATCATATGGCAAATTTACCCATAAACTGCATCTGTCTGCATCAAGACTTTAAACGTCAAGCTGACTGGAACACAAACAATCATTATCGTATAAATTGAAATAGTTTTGATTTCAGTTAATTACCAATGGAAAATATATCTTTCTTTGTTAAGGGTTTAATTCAAAACAAAACTGTGTTTGTAAAGGGAAATGATAAAAAAGTTTGGCTGTGTAATTTAGTTACCCAAGTAACACAAATTGCTAAAAAACAGCTACCAAAACACTTTAACAGCAAAACTGAAAGTAAAATAGCTATTACAGCTGTATGCCGTTTCACTGCTAAGCAGCTTCTAAAGTTTTGTCGTTGCTGATTAGGCAATCTTTATTTAGCTCTCACAGTGTCCATGACAGCTCCAAAATATAGCACGTTAACATTAAAGTAATTTTGTCCAGAAATTAATAAGAAACAATGGCAACTATTGCAAAATAGCTATTTCCTGTAATGGACAAAGACTTTTACTCAAATGGCTGACGAAAAACTTGTTATGTTCTACACTACTGTGATATAATCGCGTAAAAATGGCGGTTCTCATCGTCAAAATGTTTGGCAGGTTAACTTTTCTGATAAAACAGGTCAAGATAGCTTGTCAAAACGCAAGCGCCTCGAAAATTCAGAATAATACACGTTTTTTTCGGTGTTTGTTTTTAGGTTAGAAATTATTTTATTACCATTATCCTCGAAATACCCTATAAATCAATTCTTGGTCATATTTTATTGAATTTAGCACTTTCTAGAATTTATTTAGGCCCGGGATCACCTGGAAATTAATATTTTTTTAGTCCATAAATTTAAAGAAAAATAAATAGGAAAACTATCATGGCCGCCTCGGCCGTCTCATTGGTTTCAGCAGTTTAACTCTAGACAAGCTATTTTTTAAAACTTAAGCCTAAATAATGTTGATTTTTAGCTAACTTGCGTTCTAACAATTGGCCCATTATGTAATACGAAAAAGAAAAGAAGAGTCACAGATGTTACCTGTCATCTTGGGCGCTGTCACAATAACAAAATAAACAAATATCTCAATTAAAAATTGTGCAAACGTTAGAAGATAAAGTTATTACGTGCCCTACCACAGTACCCCACCAGTGGGAAGCAAAAAACATATTATTTTGGCCACCGCCTTCAGAAACACTTAAGTTGGGTTTATACAGAAACATAGCATAACATAAGACATAGCATGACATAAGATATCATTACAGAAGGAAACCGTAAGGCTGTGTATACAAAAAATATAATAACATGACATAACATACAAGCCCACACACTCTAAGTAATTGGTAATTGCAAGGGGAGAATTCCCAAAGTGGTCGGTGCTGGCAATTGACTCTGGTGCACTTTGCTTGGAATCAGGTGAGTTTAAATAAACTGACTACCAAAGCCTCTTGACTTGAAGTAAAAAAAAACAGAAACCGAGTGTCATTCAAACCAATGAGATTAAAAAAATATTTTTTGATCTGATGGATTCAAACATTGTGTCCCTGAATGACAGGTTTTCATAGTTTGTCATTAAGAAACACTATTTTTCTTTGAACATTCTGATTTGACTGTTTTTTACTAAACACACTTGTGCCAAGTAAGAAAAAATTAAAAAAGCATGTTACATTGCCTTGGTTTTTTTAATTTTTAGTTAAAAAAAGCTTTATTTACATTTTTTAATTTTAGAAAGCAGTTAAAAGAAATGAAGTACAAAGACCAGAAAGCATTTCAGAATGGGGCCCATTTGCTCACCCCTTGGAAATGTGAGCAAGGAAGCCAAAAAGGGGGTCTGCTTGCAATTGACTCCAACTCATTTTACACAATTTTTTTTTATAATTATTAAAGTTAAATTATATAATGTACAGGAAATTAAACATCTTTGCTTTAATACCACGAATGAATGGTAGTGGCGATTAGCACCCTTAAAGGATCTAACCTGGCACGTAGCAGTAACGCACCCAGGAATATGTCTTGGGGGGGGGGGCCCGAGGCCTCATAATGTCGTATTTCATGCTATTTTATGTGTTTATTCATGAAATATGTGGAAAATATATACAAAAATCATAGGCTTGGGGGGGGGGCCCGGGCCCCGGGGCCCCCCACCCTGGGTGCGCCCTTGCGTAGACATGTTTTTCTGGGTATGTTGTGTACAAATGTACGTATTGTGTATGACTCGGATAACAATTTAAATTCTATCTAGTAAATACAACCCAGTAGACTTCAAATTATATTTAAGGCCAGAAACTTAGTCATCATGATATACCACATAATGCCATAGTTATAGCCTTAGACCACTGGTGGGTCATATACCCTTTGACATAATCAACAGGTACGGAGAGCCACAATGTGCCTGCACTAGCTGTTAGTTCCAAATAGACTCCATATATTCAATTCTTTATTGTACATCGACTTATAAAAGTATATACAATGTCAAATTTTACAGCAAAAAATACTATATAATATTACATTTAACTCTAGTCAATGATCAAAAAGGTCATTAATGCTATAGAAACATTTATCAATAAGGTAGCTCTGTAGTCTTTTTTTGAACTGTTTTTCTGATGTGACATTATTTATTTCATTAGGAATGTTGTTATATACATAACTAGCAAAACATTTTGGACTTTTCCTAAAAGCTGATAGATGAAAATTTGGAATCAAGATTTTACTTGTTTGCCTAGTATTATAGTTATGACTTGTTGAAACTGTTGGGAATTTGCTTTTGTTTCTCCTTACAAACATAGCCGCCTCAAGTATCAAAATGCCATAAATAGTAAGTAGCTTTTGATTTTTAAATATAGGCCTACATGATTCCACAGGGCTCAAGGAAAAAATCTTCCTTAAGATTCGTTTCTGAAGCACAAAAACCCTCCCAATTTCGCATGATTGACCCCAATAAAGAATCATGTATTTCAGATGACTGTATACCAAAGCATAATATACATATATAAGTTGTTTTGTTGTTAATATGTTTTTCAATTTAACTATTGCAAAGTATGCAGAGTTGAGTTTTCCAGCTACATGGTCAATATGACAGGTCCAGGTAAGCTGGCTATCGATATGTAATCCTAAGAACTTATAGCTGTCAACCCTATCAACATTTACACCATTCATGGAGAGGACAAAGTTTGGTACTAACTTTCTCTTGTGAAACACCATGTATTTAGTTTTGCTCTCATTGACTAGCAGTTTGTTACTACTACTGTTACTAGACTTTTCGATAAGAGTTTCTAGGGATTCACACGATATGACAATGGTGGAATCATCGGCATACAGAACGATTTTTATTTTATCCCCTGGGGACCAAAAACTTTCTAGAAAACTTACAAGGTCATTAATAAACAGAATAAATAGGAGTGAGGATAGCACACTACCTTGTGACACCCCATATCTTTGCTCACAAGTACTAGAGAAATCTGAACCAAACTTTACCTTTATTTTCCCAGCTGTCATAATAGAAGTAACAAGATTTCTGAAATCACCTCGAAACCCTAAAGCATTCAGTTTTTGAATAAGGAACACACTATCAACACAATCAAATGCACGTGTGAGGTCAAAATAGAGAGCAACAGTGAACTTGCTTGAGTCCATTAAGTTGTAAATTGCTTGAGTGAAATCATAAGTGGCAGTATTAGTTGACAATTTATCTCTGAAACCATTTGAGAGAAGGTTTTCATGATTCAGGAATGACCTCATTCTATTTACATTTATTTTCTCAAAGATTTTGGAAAAAGACAGAAGGCCAGTGATAGATCTATAATTCTCGAGAAGCTGGCAATCACCTTTCTTAAATAAAGGGACATCATGTCCTAATTTAAGTTTGTCTGGAAAGGTACCACTTGTAACAAACAAATTGTACAGAAACCTAAGTGGATACTTGATATAATCCCATATATACTCAAGAGCAAATATTGGAATATTATCATTGCTACAGCATGCTTTCTTATTTTTCAATGATTTTATGGCTGACAAGGTCTCACCTATGGATATTTCATAGAAGAAAATGGAATTGACGTTATATGCTGGTAAAGTACATTGGCTATGGGGTAGTACTGACAGTTTTTCTATTACACTACTGGATAAATATTCACAAAAAGCATTTGCTATTTCGGCTGACTTAGTTAGGACAGAGCCATTTGTATCGATAAAGTACTACTAGTACCCTGTATGTGGTGATTTCCTGAATGGCCAGGTTACCAAATCCATTCAGAGAATCACCAGATTAACCCACCCCACTCATATCTATATTTTTTTACATACTTGTCAAAGCTTGTCCATTACTAGACTACCCATGGGCCAAGGCTTCTTTAGTTACTCTTACGACAGGCCTGGGGATTACCTTGGTGCTATTATGCATATTCATAATCTAAAAAAATCTGATAAGAAAGGGGCCCCTCTTGCCTCTCCAACCCCCATGAATACACCATTGTATCAAATGTGTATTACATTGGTGAGTGGTCCAACAGAGGGGTTCCAGAGACACAACAAAAAGGAGGACAATTTAGATTTTTTGAACATACATTGTATAGACTTAAAAAATTAATTAGGCAGTCTATGATTTTCTTTTATAAAAAAATGTTTTTTTTCTAACATGCCAAAAGTTTTTTGTACCTCTAAAATTTCACACAGTTTTCCTAGAAATCAACAGTCAAACGCTGTTTATATCGAAATTTCATCTTTTGCGAGGAAATTTTGAAATTTTTGGGTGTTTTCGTTTTGTAAGTGTTTAAATACCTGTTACGTGCTTACTATAAATGTATTAAAAACTAAGTAAAAGAACTGGTGAGGTTTTAATTATAATTAAAATTTTAACAAACACAAATTTTTCTGTGTCGGTTGTTTCCTACCCATACAATGTGGGTCATACAAGGTTACAAGGGGAGCTGGAAAATAGACCTTGGGGGGAATGGGTTTTCTCTCTATACTGCATCTGATATCTGCAACCAACACATAATGTTTAAGATAACTTTTTGATAGTTATCATCACAATCAGTATAAGTAGTTTAAAAAATACTCAATGTTGTTGGCTGCTTTTAAGGCGCCTACTAAAAATAGTTCTTAAATGATGTACCTATTACACAGCATACCTACCTTTTCTTGAAAAAAAATTAAACTTAAAAAAAAGTAATTTTAATATTTCTTAAAAATTGAGGAAAATAATATTGCTGTTAATTTATTTTAAATATTTGATTTATACAAAAGTTAAAAATAACGAAAATATTCCAAATTCAAAATTAGGCTTAGACTACTTTCTACCAACTAAAATTAAAATACTTACGTATTTTTGAATTTAAAATGTCTTCGTTATTATTTCAAACTTAAGGCAAAAATTTTTTTGAAAAAAATTGTTTAGAGTTAAATAACCTATCAAAAAAAAATATAAAATACAGGGTATATAAATTTTTTTAAATGTTTTTTGAAAAACTCAAAAACTCCAAAAAGCGATGCTCTATTTTTTTTTTAATGTGAGTATCTTAAACAGCATTAAAAATTCTACTAATTTGCCAATTTAACCTTTTTGCTATCTTTAATAATAAAAAAGTTAGCAATGGTGGACACTTAACTTGGAACACTCTGTATAACGCTCAAGCAGGAGTGAAGTAATATTAGCCTTGCGTTACAGTCAATATATTTTTTATGATATTTCTTGAAAATGCGTTAAGAAGAGGTGATCAAAAATCCTGAATCTTTGCGTTATGTTATTTATGAATGTTCCCTTACTGCCTTATTGACTAGTCATTTTAACATCCTTTTAAAAAAAATTTTTGATTACATTTTACACAAAAAAAATCTAGTTTTAGTTATTTCCTACCCACCAAAAAAAACCAATAATATGTGGCTAGTTTGCTTTAGAGTTCGGCGTAAAAATTTAATTAAATTGAACAAGAGAGTAGCAAAAGTATTTATAATCGTGTCCTGAATCTGATATTTATAAAACTATTGGAATTTTTATCATAAATTTTTAAATTATTTAATTTTTTAATAAATTTTGATATTTTTCCTGCTTTTAAATAGACCTATCTTTATTTCTCTCATAATGTAACGTATAGGTCTTTCTTTGTTGACCGTGGAGCAGGCAAAATGCCGCGTCATTGGCTGGGAGTTACCACACAACCGGTTTCTTAACGAACCTTGGATCAGGCCTGACACAATTTGACAATAAATCCTCCTTTTTTCAACAGTCATAATCGCTCTGGTCTTCTGGCCAAGCATTGTTAGGGGCTGTTCAAAAGTTTTGTAATAAACAGCTTAATAACAAAATTGCTAAATTGCCGCTTTTTGTAGCTAAATAATAGGAATAAGAGCTTAAAATTTATGTTAATTAGCTAGCTAAATTTTAGCATGCTTATTAGCAATTATTTAACTTGAAAAGAGCAAGTCCTGGGTAATATTACATCAATAGCCATTTTATCCATAAACACCTGCTATCAGAGAGGTTCTATAGCTAAAATAATTTCTAAACCACAGCTACCTGTTTTACAGCAAAAACTAAGCTCTGACAACACTTTCACAGCAGAGTTTTTGCTTTTAAACTATATTGTCCAGTTTGTGTTACTTGGGTAGTAAACTAAAAAATGTCGAATGTGTAGTTTTTTAAGCATAGACCAATAGTATGAAGGTAATTTTGTATGAGGAGGAGTTTGGATGGGGTTTTTAAAGCAAAGCCGAATAGTACGAGTGCTTTTTTGACTTTGATATTACAACGTAAAGTTATTTGAGCTTTTGTTTTTTATGTGCAGGTGCGTGGGTCCTTGTTTTTTTACCCATAGCCGAATAGTGCGAGTAGTTTTTTAAGCATAGGCCAATAGTATGAAGGTAATTTACAAACAATTTTTTTGTATATAGTATTAGGGGTTCATATTTATTTTATAAAAAAATACTAACCTCTTTAAAAAACCGAGTAAAAATTATGAAGCTGTGTGTCTGTCTATCTGTAACTACTTAACGTGCGTAACTCAAAATCCTCTTGCCCGATTTTAATGAAATTTGGTACCTAGGCTGGGCTTGAGTCAAGATGATCCCATTTAAAAATAAACAATATCCACCAAGCACAAGGCAAATAGAAGGGTGGATGGTAGATTTTAAAAATTAGAGTTTATGTGAAAATATGGTGTGTGTGTGATATCAAACGAAAGGTATATAAGTCTGGAGCTTAACAAAATACATTTGAGTTTATTTTAAAAAAAGGGTGGGAGTAGATTTCCAAAACTTAGATTTTAAGTCAAAACATGGCTTTGCTGGTATCGAACGAAAGGTAATTGAGTCCGGAGTTAAACAAAATACATTATAGTTTTTTAAGTAGTAGATTTTAATAATTAGAGTTTAAGTCAAAACATGGCTTTGTTAATATCAAACGAACGGTAATTGAGTGTGTAGTTGAATGAAATATATTTCAGTTTTTAGTTATATCAGCTCACATGTACACTATAACTATAGTACCTAGTGTAGGAGTTTAGGTGCCCCTATATTGGTAAAGTATTTTTAGAGATAACGTTGAAAAAGTGTTATTTGGGTGTATTTCGATCTATCATAGCAATATTGGCGTGAAGTCTGTCTGTCTGTGTGTGTGTGTCCGTAACACGATAGCTCCTAAACTGTTGAACCGATTTCCTTAAAATGTTCAGGTAAAATAGTGTTCGACATTCTAACGAGCTGATTAGGTTTTCGTCAAATTTATCATTACTAATGACAGTTTATTGATCGTTCAAAAAATGAAAAAGACTAACTTTTTAGCGGAGTGTCGCATTAATATGCGGTTTTCGTAAAAATAGAGAAACACAACACAAAATATCAGTATCCATTGAAAATAAACTAATTTTACCATAATAACCCCAATTTGTTATATTTTATTAATCCTCCTAGTGCAATAATGCAAGATACTTAAAAAGTTAACAAAATTCCTAATTGTTCTTTTTCCTAAATAAATTTACTAAAGTTGTTTGGTTTAATGATAGATGGGGCTCCCTGGTGGTCCAGATAGGAGAGTTGTCTGGAATTTAACGGTGTCAGATGTGGACTGTAATTTTAAGGGAATAAGGTCATAGGCTAAGCTGGTACAAGGGATTCTGAAATGGTCTAGTTTACCTTCTAGGTTAGTGTAGCAATAAACAAATGTATGTAAGGTAAAAATAATGCATTTTCACTTACCATTTTTATACAGGAAGTGGAACTCATGGGAGGACGCGCTGTTAAACCGTAGTTTTTGCACCCCACATTCCTGTGGTAGGAGAGTCGCTAACACGCGTGTATTATCGTTCGAAGGCGTAACGGTTCTCTATGCTGCAGCAAATATCGCTACTACGTTCGTTCTCCCACATGTCGCCCAGTGGCGTCGTTAATCCATAGGCGTAGGAGAAAAGGAATAAGTAGGAAGGAATGAGATTACGAAGGTCCATATTAAAGGAACTAGGAACCTTAGTAATTCAAAATGCATTTTATGTAAAGTAAATTAATTATAGCAAATTGTAATATTTGCCTTTAAAACCGCGGGAGTTTCAAATGCAAATAACCCAGTAATTTTGAGTACTTAATTAGTTAATTAATACTAAATAAACAAAAAATAGAAAATGCTCTAGTGAATCACCAAATAGCCTAATTCGAACCAATTTGGTAAATTATAGTAAAAAGAACATATTTACAAAAAGGAAGGCGGGACGAACCATTTCCCACCCCCCTGAGAATGCCCAGGGGCATTTCAGAGAGTTTAATTTGTAGGCAGGGCGCATAGTTTTACCAAAGGCCGTTTGTAGGTACCTTTAGTAGTCTTTACAATAGCAACCCGTGGAACATTATCAGAACCTTTAATAAGGTCTTCAATGCGGCCTAGGGGCCAATCCAATGGAGTGGAATTTTCATCTTTGATCAGTACCATAGTACCAATATCAATGGAAGCAAGAGGTTGGTGCCATTTGGCTCGCTGTTGCAAAGTGTGCAAATATTCGCGATGCCAGCGAATCCAAAAATCGCGGTGCATTCTTTGCAACAGTTGCCACCTGGACAGCCTGTTCAACGCAATATCGCAGTAGTTTGGATCGGGTATTGTACCTGGAGGCCTCAAATTTAAAAAATTATTAGGAGTCAAGACCGCCAGATCAGTAGGATCGGTGCTTAAGGCACATAAAGGACGTGAGTTCATTATGGCTTCAACTTGGGTTAAAACCGTGTTTAATTCCTCATAGGTGAGTATTTGATTTCCAACTACCCTGTGAAGATGAGTCTTTAAAGATTTAATGTTTGATTCCCAAATGCCTCCCATGTGGGGAGCAGCAGGTGGGTTAAAAGACCAAACTATACCTTCCCCCTTCACGCAATCAGAAAAAATTTGTCGCAAGTATTTTTCAGAGGCCACGAAGTTGGTCCCGCAGTCTGAAGAGATCTTTGAGCATAGTCCTCTTCTAGCTATGAAGCGGCGCAGAGCAGCCAGAAAGGCTTCTGATGTCATATCAGAGACTAACTCTAAATGCACGGCTTTAACAGCGCAACAGATAAATAAACAGACATATGCTTTCATGGTTTTTGCACCTCTGGTCCGACCAAGAGTAATCGTGAACGGACCACAAAAATCTATACCTACATTTTCGAACACCTTTGCTTCGGAAACTCTAAATTTCGGTAGGTTACCCATAGGGGGTTGAAGGGAGTTAGGTTTAGTTTTCCAGCAAGTATGGCAAGAACTTAAAACTTTTCTCACTACCTTTTTAGCAGACAATACCCAGAAGTTTTGCATTAGTAAAAAAGTTGTGGTCTGTATACCACAATGAAGATTGCTGCGATGCAAATCTAAAATCAGTAATTCAGTGAATTTTGCACTAGAAGGCAAAAGAATTGGAAATTTTTTATCGTATGATAAATTTGAATGGCATAAACGGCCTCCAACACGAAGCAAATCGTAGCTTTCATTATGCAAAAATGGACATAATTTTTGAAAAGCTTTTGGAAGCTGTTTCTTATCTTTTAGTAATTCAATTTCTTTTTGGAAAGAAAAAGATTGTACGCATTTCGAAATAAAAAGTAAGCTTTTGTAGTAATCCTGATTTGTAAGGTAATCAGTAGCAAAATTGTATGAGGGATTTTTAAACTTTTGTAACCCTCGCAAAAAGTAAGCAACTATTCTCTTAATTTTAAAAAGAGAACTGTATTTTTCAAACAAGTTGTTTACATAATATTCAACTGTTTGTTCGCAAGTAAAAACGTTAAAAATATTTTTTCGCTGTTCTTCCAAAACTGCATTCCCATCGTAAGTAACTGTCATAAAATCCCAAGTATTTGTAGGTTGGTTTAGAAAAGAAGGCCCTTCTAACCAAAAATAAAATCTTTGTAAATCAGAGGGATACATTTCCCTAGTACCGCAGTCAGCAGGATTTTGTTCAGTAGGAACATAATGCCAAAACTCAGGGCTAATTCTTCCTTGTATATAGGCAGTTCTATTCGAAACAAATGTTTTAAATTTGTGAGGAGATCCCTGAATCCAAGATAAGGTCACTGTGCTATCAGTAAAAGCAAGAATTTTATCAAATTTAATTTTTTCCGAGAACGTTTCTAGTAAAAAATCCATTAATTTAGCCAACAAAACAGCTCCTAAAAGCTCTAGTCTTGGTAAAGTTAGTTTACGACGCAACGGTGCGACTCTAGATTTACTACAAACAAAAAAAACTTTAATGTTTCCATCAGAATAAAAAATTCGAATATAAGCGACAGCACAATAGGCCCGTTCTGAACTATCGCAAAATCCTACTAGCTGGATTTGACTAGCATTAGGCAAAATTATTTGACGAGGAATTTTAACAGAATGCAAAAACTTTAATTCATTTTTAAATTTTTCCCATTTAAAAACAATTTCCGGACTGACAGGGTCGTCCCAGTTTAAGTCTTCTGCCCAGCAGTATTGAACAATTAATTTTAAAATTAAAACTATTGGCGCCAAAAAAAGACAGAGGGTCGTAAATGCGGGCCAAATTACTTAAAATTGTTCTTTTAGTGCATGTTTGGAGAGAACAGTCGAAAGTATAAAAAAATTCATCAGTATGAGGGTTCCAATTTAAACCGAGAATTTTCAAAGTTGAATTTTCAGCATCTAAATCGAGAGAAAGAGCCTTCATCGAAATGTGTGACTCAGGAAGATCGGATAGTAACTCGGGACAATTGCTCGCCCATTTACGCAATTCGAATCCACCTCGGCTAAGTAGCTCGATTAATTGATTTTTCATCTCAGTGGCCTTAAAAAAGTCATCACTTCCCGAAATCACATCATCGACAAAAACTGCCTCCTCAATGATTTTTGAGGCAAGAGGAAGGTCCTCATGCTCTCTAGCAAGTTGCAGCAAAGTTCTGATAGCCAAAAAGGGGCTACAAGAGACCCCGAATAAAACTCTATTTATTTCGAAGTCTTGAATAGGCTGGTTAGGATCAAACCTCCAAACTATTCTTTGAAAATTAGTTTGACTAGGGTCAACTAAAATCATCCTGTACATTTGACGGATGTCGCAACAAAAGCAAAATTTATGCAAACGATAAAGTAATAAAATTTTTTGTAAGTCCCTTTGTAAAGGGGGCCCAGTATAAACAGCGTTGTTGAGCGAGATTTTGCCAGGGGCGTGCATGCTCGCATCAAAAACCACCCTCAGGGGGGTGCTAGTAGAATCTTTTTTAAACACCGCATGGTGTGCAATATAAAAATGATTTGAAATTTCGGTCGGCAAAGGTGCAGAAACCGGTTGCATATGATTATTATCTAAATAATCTTGTAAAACAGAGCTGTAGGCAGCATAAAAATCAGGGTTTTGTAGCAATTTCTTCTCAAGGGAGAAAAAACGACGTACGGCAATGGATCGAGTGTCGCCAAAATCTGGAGCAGTAACTTTAAATGGTAAAGATACAATATATCTCCCCTCCTCATTTTTTGAGGTAGTTTTCAAAAAATAATTTTCGCAAAACTCATCTTCGGGGTCAATGGCCTTGACATTAGGTATGTCATCTATTTGCCAAAATCGTTGTAGATTTTTATCTAAATTGACAAAAGAATCGTTCATTGACGTAGTAAAAAATGTTTTAATTTGATTTGTAGTTGAAGGTGAAAGTGAAAGATTGCCCATTATTCCCCAACCAAAAATAGTATTAATGCAGACGGGGTTGTTGGGTCCCGTAGACAAACGACCATCTAACAAAATGTAAGGGTACACATCGCCGCCCAACAATAAATCAATTTTATCGCTTTTATTAAAGCCTGGGTCAGCTAGTTCTAAGTTGGCGAGAAAAGGAAAACTTTTAATCGAAAATGAGGAATGAGGTAAATCACTACAAATTTTATCGAGTATTATCGCATCAAAATTAAAAACAAAATTATTATCACGCAAAGAGGATATATTGCAATTAATTCCAGATTTTGCCGAAGTTGTCATTCGATCTAAGCTTTGTAGAGTCATGGCGATATTAAATTTAGGAAGGCCCAAACTATCAGCACATGACTTAGATATAAATGAAGATTGAGCACCAGAGTCACAGATGGCGCGCACTGTGTGCCAATTTTGAAAAACATCCTGTATTTGTATTAAAGCGGTACAGAGAAGTACTTCGCGATCATTTAAAGACATACCAGTAACAATGGTGTTAGTGGTTCTATTAAATTCGGTAGCCACGGGGCTCCTCGGGGGTTGCACTGCAGAAGTAGAGGGGCTACTCGCAGAACTAGGTGTAGAATTAATAGGAAAAAAATGTAAGAGACTGTGATGAAATTGGCCACAATGTAAACATCTTTTTTTGATTTGCATTGCTGGGGTAAATTATGCTTTGAGGCCAAACAGTTGACACACGCTTTATGTTGTTTAACAATCTCAAAACGTTGCTGGGGAGTTTTCGCCAAAAAATTAGGACATCTGTATATTATATGATCGCCACTTTTACAGAGAAAACAAAAATTTTGAGGGTTTGGAGTATTATTTAAGCCACTTTGGCCATTTGGAGACTGGGAGGCATTTTTGGAGGCTCTCTGAGTATTAGCAAACAAAGCAGATCGATTTTGAAACTTTGCTTGATTTTTCTGACTTGAAATTGACAAATCTTTATTTTTTAAGTAATCTTGAGTTTGTTGTATTTGTTCCAACGCAATGCAATGGCTAGAAACAAAAGCACGAATTTTATCATAAGAGGGGATCTCATTGGAGCAATAATTTTGCTCAAATGCCTTGCGCGTGGTTGGGTCCAACCTATCCAAGAGCATTTGTGCCATAATATAATCCCAAAACTCCGTTTTAAAACCCATGACTTTTAAAGCACTTAAGTTTTTCGAAAAACAATCAAGCAAATTCCTCAAATTCGTAGCATTCTCTTTAGTAAGAGGAGAGAAGCCTTCAATTGCCTTCCAGTGAAGGTAAGCTTGTAATCGTTTATTTGTATACCTATCCACCAAGGTGTGGTAGGCATTTAAATAATTTTCAGCAAGGATAGGAATGTCAGAAATGACATCCAGGGCAGGGCCCTTTAAATTAGAAAAAAGCAAATTGAATTTTTCAAAGTTTCCCAGCGACCTATTATTGTGCACGGTAGCATTAAAGGCTTGCAAAAAGGTTGGAAACTCCTTAAATTCCCCTTGAAAAAGAGGTATTTTTATCCTAGGCAGTAAACCATGCTGGTTTGTGGAGGCACAGGGACTGCCCATGGGATTTATCGTACTGCTCAAAAGCCCTCCATCTTCAAAGGGTAGTTCGAAAAGTTCGTAAAATATAGTGGAAATCTCGTCACAGCGTTTGCAAAAGTCCATAAACACTTTGTTTTCTACTACTAAGCGATCCTCATCAGAGGCTACCAACGTCAACAAAGTATTATGGTGCTTTTCAAAATCTTTTTTGATTTTTGACAATGTCCGAAATTTGACTTTAAAGCCGCTGTGATAGGCAGGGTCATTTTTTGCGAGGGTCGCGGATTCAATGATCAAATTTAGCTGTGAAATAGCACTATAGCGCAAGGCTTTAGCCTTTAAAATTTTATCCGAACTAGACATGATTTAAAAAAAATCCAAAAAATAATTGACAAAAATTAGGTAAACTGAAAAAAAAATCAAAATTTGGACACCCTGTATAAATATTAATGTCCTACGTTTAATTACAATAATCAAACTATAAGCGCACAAAAGTAAAGAAAATACCCGATGCAAACTAATGATAACAAAAAAACTTGTGTATAAGTTTTTTTATCTTCGCCTCGCGAATTCAAATAAGTAGGTACCTACTATGTATTAAATTTAAAAATAAATACCTACAAATCAAAAGCATTTAATTTGGTAAAACTATTTATCTGCCTTTACACGAAAACAAATTCTCAAGTTAAGAATTAAATTTCCTTCAAAATTTATTATGCACGCAAAAAATGGATACAATCATAGCCATTTGCAGACAGATATTATAATAGTAAATTAGAAATAGATATATTCATAGCAATTTTTACGCAAAAACGAATATAGTAAAGCATCCGCAATCGGATATAGTCATAGCAATTTGCAATAAGCAAAAATGAATATTTAATGAGATTTTTTTCGAGCAAATTGGATATAAGTATAGCAATCCACAAATGTGAAGGCACAACGGCTAAAATAATAGCACTTTGCAGACACTATTTTAAACTATTTCCAGTGACAAACAAAAAAACACCCAAATTCCATACGGTTTTTTTTTTTTACAAAAAAGAAACGAAAAAACTTGATTTATTCGAAACAAAAAAAAAGCATAGTAGTTTACAGATTTTATCTGTGTTTGGTTTTTCGCATGAAAAGGCTAAATTTATTGTTAAAAATATTTAATTTTTACACAAAAAAAATCGCAAAATGTATTTTAGAAACCTAGGGGTTTTCTAAAGTAGGCATGTAAGAAAAACAAGGGTTTTTCTTGCATTTGTTTTTACACAAAAAAAAAATCGCAAAATGTATTTTAGAAACCTAGGGGTTTTCTAAAGTAGGCATGTAAGAAAAACAAGGGTTTTTCTTGCATTTGTTTTTACACAAAAAAAAATCGCAAAATGTATTTTAGAAACCTAGGGGTTTCTAAAGTAGGCATGTAAGAAAAACAAGGGTTTTTCTTGCATTTGAAACCAGTAAAAAAAGCATTTAGGAAAAACAAGGGTTTTTCTTGCATTTGTTTTTACACAAAAAAAAATCGCAAAATGTATTTTAGAAACCTAGGGGTTTTCTAAAGTAGGCATGTAAGAAAAACAAGGGTTTTTCTTGCATTTGAAACCAGTAAAAAAGGCATTTAGGAAAAACAAGGGTTTTTCTTGCATTTGAAACCAGTAAAAAAAAACTAACCTAAAAAGGCAAAAAAACGATTCCAGAAATCCGGGTCGCTAAGGATCAAAATTGGGGCTCCCTGGTGGTCCAGAAAGGAGATTTGTCTGGAATTTAACGGTGTCAGGCGTGGACTGTAATTTTAAGGGAATAAGGTCATAGGCTAAGCTGGTACAAGGGATTCTGAAATGGTCTAGTTTACCTTCTAGGTTAGTGTAGCAATAAACAAATGTATGTAAGGTAAAAATAATGCATTTTCACTTACCATTTTTATACAGGAAGTGGAACTCATGGGAGGACGCGCTGTTAAACCGTAGTTTTTGCACCCCACATTCCTGTGGTAGGAGAGTCGCTAACACGCGTGTATTATCGTTCGAAGGCGTAACGGTTCTCTATGCTGCAGCAAATATCGCTACTGCGTTCGTTCTCCCACATGTCGCCCAGTGGCGTCGTTAATCCATAGGCGTAGGAGAAAAGGAATAAGTAGGAAGGAATGAGATTACGAAGGTCCATATTAAAGGAACTAGGAACCTTAGTAATTCAAAATGCATTTTATGTAAAGTAAATTAATTATAGCAAATTGTAATATTTGCCTTTAAAACCGCGGGAGTTTCAAATGCAAATAACCCAGTAATTTTGAGTACTTAATTAGTTAATTAATACTAAATAAACAAAAAATAGAAAATGCTCTAGTGAATCACCAAATAGCCTAATTCGAACCAATTTGGTAAATTATAGTAAAAAGAACATATTTACAAAAAGGAAGGCGGGACGAACCAATAGAGTAACAAAATAGTTTTACAAACTAATTGACTAAGACCTAGTCTCAACTAATCAATTGATTTGCTTATATGCTATTCAATCAAAAAATGGCATGAGCGTTCTAATTTAATTCTTTACTTGAAAAATCACCAGTGCCTGAGACAAAGTATATGATCTAAATGTGAAAGGCAGAGAAAGCAAACAGTGTGCATTTCATAAAAAGGCGGCTAAAATCCTTTATTATTTTCAAAACTTTCAGCGACTCGCCCCAATTACGTTAGACTATATTTTTCACCACTCTTCTTGTTGATTGTTTTCACAAAATAACTTTGTATTGTTTTTAGAACTTGCTTAAGTAAAATCACTTTAAATGTATAATAAGTCTTATCAATCAACATAACAAAAATTGATGTGTGTGTGTGTGTGTGTGTGTGTTTGGTTGTAAAATCAGTCTATGGTTAAAATTTGATGTTTTTTGCGAACCCTTAGCTTGTAGTTTGCTTTTTTCCACATCTAAATGTTTGCATAATATCAATTTTTAAAATATTGCAACATTTTTTAGTTTACTAACTAAATTACACAGCCAAACTTTTTTATCATTTCCCTTTACAAACATAGTTTTGTTTTGAATTAAACCCTTAACAAAGAAAGATATATTTTCCATTGGTAATTAACTGAAATCAAAACTATTTCAATTTATACCATGATGATTGTTTGTGTTCCAGTCAGCTTGACGTTTAAAGTCTTAATGCAGTTTATGGGTAAATTTGCCATATGATGCCAACCTTCGTTACTATGGGTGTTTAAAATCGCTATTTCCTCACATACAAAATGAGTGTCTTTGTACTGGAAACCTTACACATCCAAAATAAACATTTTTTTTCTTTAAACTACCCTTATGGTATTGGTCAGAGGGTTGTATTTCATAAGTTGATCGTGCAATATTAAACAGTATGCTATAATTTTATCAGGTACAGGTTTTTTGTTTCAACTGCACCACCTTTGAGCGCGTCTTTAATCTGTCGAGAGTAGTCAATAACTACTAGTGGAGAATAGGATTTTTAAACTTAGAAAGATTAGCTCTTATATTTCAATGTAATACTGCCAAAATATTTCAATAAGTTTCTAATAACGCTCTGCAAATCATAAGCAACATACCAAAGTCGAATTTAAAACCTAGACTTTTATTTATCTATAATAAAAGTCGACAGTATTTATTTTGATTCGTAATAGTAAACAAAATCCTTATGTTGAAAGATTACCTATTATATTCCAATGAAAAACTGTCAAAATACTAAGATTGCATGACTTTATGCCAATAAGTCCCTAATAGCACACTGCGATATTTTTAGTGTATATATTTCTAAGTATAGCTTTAAATTATTCTTATTTTTTAATATTCTTGGAATTTTTTAAAAATATTTGTTAATATTCATATTAAACGAAAAAATGCCTTTAGCCGGTTGTATTTAAAGGACCAACCTACTAGGTAGAAAGTATGGATGGTGAACCAATACGAAATGCTTTTTATGAATGAGAACTTTAAAAAACTAAAACACACGGAATTTATGTGGTAGAAAAATTTTGAAGAAGAACATGAATAATAATAAGGAGCAATATTTTGTTAAATGGCTGGGGTTCTCCGACAAATTTAATTCTTAGATAGCCCACTATGACATTGTTGTTCTAATGTATTTTTCTATATTTGTATGTATCATAGCTAATGAAACTAATATAATTTATAAAAATGTATTGTGTTTGCCTCCTAAGTTAAATAAAACAAAATTGTTTGCAAAAAATGTGTGTTTATTATTTATATTATATACTATTCATTCTACAACATTGTTTATTGTTATTTACATTGAAAGAAAAAAATGCTTAAGGGTATACTTCATTACACTAGTAATCAACAAATTCACATGAATTTTCACTAAAGCCGGAATCTTCTTCTTCCTCGCTAAGCCCCCCCTCTTCTTCATTGACATGTGCTTGTGGATTTAAGTATTCTGCAAAACATATCTCAATATTGTTAACTTAATCTTGTAATCCCAAATCATTTAATTCCACACAAAACGCATCGTGAGTCATAAATCCAACAATGTATCGAGCAGTTGCCCATGCCGCTGTATAAAATTTATCTGCGTCTTCATGATTAATTGGATCACAATTCAAAACTCTTTCAAGTTCTTGATTAAAATTTTGATGTAGATCTAAAAGATATATTTCCAAATCATCTTCAATCTTATAAAAAACTTCTTTGATGTAAATTTTAATAATATAATGTCACTTTACAGCATTCCAAATTCAAATAAAGCTTTACTGTTTTTCAAACTTGTAGCGGCTTGTCCCAAATATGTTAAGGTATAGTTTTCACCACTACTCTTCTTGTTGACTGCTTCCACAAAATCACTTCCTATCGTTTTAAGAATGCGCTTGGGCAAAAATACTTTAAATGTATTAGTCTCATCAAACAGCGTCACCAAAATTAATTATCCAAATTGTGTATTAACTATACGCATTTCCTTGATTAGGTAGGGCCTGCTGATTTGTAGAGAACCAATGGATTTTAATTCGACTATTTGGTCATTATTTATTTCAGAGTTAATTTGTTGAAGCACGTTTTTTGTAATATTCATAATGCTGTTTTAAACGAATTATTTCACTTTAACAACAACAACGACACTTTGAAATTTTAAATAAAATTTGCTTTTACTAAAACGAAGCTCTTAAATGATAATTCTTGCTGTGTGGGCAAGATCGGCCTTTAAAGACAACCCGCGTAACCCCACTCTTGCACAATATATGTGGTGTGGACTTAAACTTGTATTGACTTGTCGGTTGAAAAAATTTTGAGCTCAAGACCATTCACTGTCGAAGTCAATAATACCTTTTGCAGCTGCATACAAAGAATAATGAATGAGCACCTGGTGTAATTAGTAACAAGAGAATGCAATCTTTACCTAAACTTGTCTTGACTTGTTTGGTAATAAATTTGGACTCAAGGGTTGGTTTCTGTAAAAGTGCAAAAATATTGATTCTCTTTAAAGATCTTAATAATAGGGACTTATTGGGATAAGGGCATGCAATGACATTATTGTTGTAGTATTTTGATAGATTTACATTGCAGGTTGACAATTGTTCTTTCAAAATTGATATACCAAAGTCAAATTTAAAACCAAGACTTTTATATATCTATAATTAAAGTAGACAGTATTTATTTCGATTCGTATAATAAAACCTTATGTTGAAAGATTAGCTCTGATATTCCAATGCAAAACTGCCAAAATACGGCCTTACACTATTATTGCATGACTTTATGCCAATAAGTCTCTAATAACGCACTGCGATAGTTTTAGTGCATATATTTCTAAGTAGACCTTTAAATTATTGTTATTTTTTAATGTTCTTGGTATGAAGAGAGCATAAATAATAATAAGGAGCAATATTTTGTTAAATATCTGTGATTCTCTGAAAAATTTAATTCTTAGATTGCCAAGACTGAAATTGTTGTAGATATTATCTCACACTACTACTATACTATATATCTTTGTGTTTCAGATGATTTTGAACTTTTTTTTTGTCGCACCGTCTGTCTCTGTGTGTGTTTGTATGTCTGTCTGTCTGTCTGTAACGACCAACGTGCATAACCCAAAAACAGCTTGCTTGATTTGAGTAAAATTTGGTACCTGGGCTGAGTTTTGTGTCGAGTTTAAGTTAAAACATGGCTTGTGTGGTATCAAACGAAATGTAATTGAGTCTAGAGTTGAATAAAATATATTTCAGTTTTTAGTTATGTTAGCTCACACGTATACTATTGTGTGTGTGTTTGTATGTTTGTCTGTCTAATAACCCAAAAAACAGCTTGTTTAATTGAGTGAAATTTGGTACCTGGGCTTGGTTTTGTGTCGAGTTTAAGTTAAAACATGGCTTGTGTACGATCTTTGCTTAAACTTGTCTTGATTTGTTGGGTAGTAAATATAATATACTATATATCTTTGTGTTTCAGATGATTTTGAAACTTTCTTATTTGTCGCGTCGTCTGTCTGTGTGTGTGTTTGTATGTCTGTCTGGCTGTCTGTCTGTAACGACCAACGTGCATAACATAAAAACAGCTTGCTTGATTTGAGTGAAATTTGGTATCTGGGATGGGTTTTGTGTCGAGTTTAAGTTAAAACATGGCTTGTGTGGTATCAAACGAAATGTAATTGAGTCTAGAGTTTAATAAAATATATTTCAGTTTTTAGTTATATTAGGTCACACGTATACTATAACTATAGTAGGTGTGAGCTTAGGTGCCAATATACTGGCAGAGTATTTTTTCCCACAATGCATCTTCATGATTAATTGGATCACAAGCTGTAGCCATTCTTTGATGTAAATTTTAATAATATAATGACACTTTACAACATTCCAAATTTTGAAAAAGCATAATGAATGAACACCTATTGTGATTAGTACCAAGAGAATACGATCTTTACTTAAACTTGTCTCGATTTGTTGGGTGGTAAATATAATACCTCTCAGACTATAAGCCTCTGCATACAAAAATATGACACCCTTTGTTGTGAAATATATCAACTTTGACTCATTAATGTGTAATTAATGGCCGGCTTTGAAGTATTGATTTTAGCTCAAGTCAATTCTCAGAGTAAAAAAAAAGACCATCCGCGTTGTTCGCCTCCACATACAAAAGACAAAGACCCACTCACATCTGCACACAAAAGACAAAGACACACACCTTTTGTAGCTGCATACAAAGCATAATGAGTGAACGCCTGGTGTAATTAGTAACAAGTGAATGTGATATTTACTTAGACTTGTCTTGAATTGTTGGGTAATAAATTCAAGCTCAAAGCCATTCATTGTCGATGTCAATAAAACACCCTTTGTTGTTTGCCTCCCCATACAAAAGAGAAAGAGCCACTCACACCTGCACACAAAAGACAAAGACACACATACATTTACATTGTCATATAAAGTGCTCGCCTCTTGTCTTGACTTGTTGGGTAATAAATTTGAGCTCAAGGCCATTCATTGTCGATGTCAATAAAACACACTTTGTTGTTTGCCGCCACATACAAAAGAGAAAGACCCACTCACATCTGCACACCTGCACACAAAAGACAAAGACACACATACATACATACATATCCGATATCATATCAAAGACACAAAGACCACCCACAGTGCTCGCCTCTGTACCCAAAAGATAATGGTCTTCGCAACTATCCGATATCATATCAAACCCAAAAAGACCGCACACGCTATTCGGCTATGGTAAAAAAGACAAAGAGCCACTCACACCTGCATACAAAAGACAAAGACACACATAACTGCAAATTGTAATATCAAAGTCAAAAAAGCACTTACACTATTGGCCTATGCTCTAAAAACCCCGTCCAGACTCCTCCTCATACAAAATTACCTTCATACTATTGATCTTTGCCCAAAAAACTAGTCGCGCTATTCGACTATTGTCAAAAAACAAAAGCCCCCATAATAATGCAAATTGTAATATTAAGGTCAAAAAAACTCTCGCACTATAAAACCCTTTGCCCATTGTTAAAAAGACACCTGCATACAAAAGAACAATAGAACAATAGAAATTCTCGGAAATGACGACACTGCCACCACAATTTGGCCTGGAAGGAACATATATCTACTACTATAAAAACTTTGTTATTTTTCGTTATTAATATGCAGATATTTCAAGTACTAAAAAAAATTACTTAGTGTATTTTGCTTGTATACCGACGATATGTTCTTTGACCAAACACAAAGTAATTATCTTCTGTGATAAGCTTTCAATTAAATCTTAAGTAGAAAAAAAATTCGGACATACATTTGGTTATTTTGAACACCACGTTTCGGTTAGTAAGTATCTCTAACCGTTTTCATGTGTAAACTAAACAATCCAGTCTATAGGCTACTACTTATATAGTTTTTGCAAAGTCAGTTGAACAAAGGTTAAAGACGACCATCGGCATATCCTTTAAAGAAAGTGACATGGGCGGCGGTAGATAAGTATAGGAGGTACTCCTGAAAATTATTCCATTTAATTATGGCGTAAACTAAAGAAATAAAAATAGATAATAAAACTTTCTATTCCTACACCTACAGAAACGACACTGATTTATTTTCTAACTCTGCATACTGCCGACTAAAGGGGTCCCGAAAAGGACACCCGAAAGCAATTAAACGCGCATCTCAAAAAAATCTGCCAATCAGGTGCCGTCTATCCACCTGTGCTGGGTCGGTCAGAAAACAAATACTTTGTGCTCGGACCGCAAAGAGCTGCGCCTTTTCTCTGTCGGTAGGGTTGAAATTATACCATAAAGATTTTACATGAATTTGGATAACTTTTGAAGGGCAGATTGAAGCAAAATTTCCTGAAATCGATAGAAATCCGTATTAGGAGCATTTCAGGTGACTTTGCAAAAACTATACCACTTGGTGTGCAGTCAATGGGACGGTCCGCCCAAGGACTGTACACAGAGAACAGGACGGTCCACTTCCATAAGCCCCATATATATTCCAAATTTCGCTACGTCACAAAATCCTCAAGGTGTTGAGCCATCCTTCTAAAACCTACTTATCCTTCTCAAAAGACCCTTGATCTGTTTGATAGGGTGATCTTTCCTTTTCTATTCACATTAAATGAAAAAGGACAACCGAACTTATTAATTTTTTTCGCGAATCCAAAGTGAGGTTAATTTTTCCGTGCATTTCGCATTTTTATTTATTTTAAAGGAAAAAATTTGTGGAATCTTGGTTTTGTATTGTTATTTTCGTTATTTTAAACAATTTTCGGAATCGCAAAATCCCAGGAGCATCCTGTGCGGTTTCTGGATGTAAATCCAACTATTCGAACTTAGAAGTACTATGTTTATGAGTTTTTTAAAATTTCCACCTTCCAATTACTGTTCCCAAGACTATTTTGCAAGAGTGGCTAAGGCGTTGTGGAAAAGACAATATGGATCCACGAAAGCATTTCTACAGAACAGATTTCGAAATTCCTTTTCAAGATAAATTTCTAGGTAAATATCATTTTTAACATTTTTTTAAATCTATTTAGGGCCACATTCTTTAATTATGTAAGGCTAAAATTCAGGATTTTGCCGCCCTTCTCCTGTCGTAACGCATTTTCAAGAAAAATATAAAAAAATCATTTAGTGTATAGTCCTTGCCATAGGCAGTTACACTTTTGTGACTTTGACATAAACATACCTATTTCCGAGCCTATTTCCAAGCATATTTCCTAACCACAAATATATTAAAAATTAAATATATATAGTTTTTTAAGTGCTGGGTGGAAAAAAAAATATGCTACTTTAGTCAAATTCAGTATGTAGGTACATGGGCACAATAGATCCATATGTGGTCGCAGTGCATGGAGGTCCAGTAGGGCCGGCCACCACTTTCGAATACATACATACCTTATGTTGACAAAAAAAATGTTCTCATAAAAACAACTCAACAACATACCATTTTTCAGATTTTTTGATAAAGAAATAGGTTAAAAATGTCACAAAAGTGTAACCACCTATGGCCAAGACTATGACACAAAGGTAACCCTCCCCCCCCCCCCCAGAGATTACTTAATGTAACACTAAGCTGCATGTGAATTTATTTAGGCCTGTGTGTTCATCTATGAACAAGGCGTGATCAGCTGAACCAAATTTGTTCACCATCCTACAGGACTTTAATTAATTCTTGATCCTGTAGTGTATTGTAGTGTCCTATGGAGTCCTGTAGACCTAGCTCAAACAATGCTACTAGTGTACTAATTTGACTCCAATAATAGTGAAGTTATCAATAGTGCCAACTTAATTTGGGACACCTACTGTAATTTTGACAAAAATGTCATAACAAAATAATACTTTACAATTTCTAAAACCTCATGTTTTTTTGTGAATTCCATATGTACTAGACACGGAACTGTAACATAAACTGGAATGCTAATTGGCCCCAGGAAATCTTACAATTATGACCGCTAGATGTAGGTGACAGATTGGTTAAATGGTGGATGTTAAAAGAACGTAGTCACGTCAATCAAATCAACTTAACTTTTTTTAAAATTTTAAGTATTGCCTGTATAACCCACAAATTATATGTTTTCCATATTATTTATTACTTTCATGTTTGCCATGTAGTATAACATTTTGTAATATTTGATATTTTATGTAAAAAAATTCAAGTTCTAAACTTTTGAGATTGGTTTAAAATCAGCATGTAAATAAGTAAAATTTTTTACTTGATTTTTTACTAGCCGCACACAGATTGACAGAAATGATAACAAACACAAAAATTCCCAGATTATTTTTGCGAAGTTCTACCGGGTCGAGTTCGTTTAATTTGTTAAATAGGGGGCAATTCTTTACATTTCAAAAAATCTGGCGAAATTTGAAAAAATGTGACATAATCTGGCGCATAAGATTTCTCGTTTAAAAGGCAATTTTTAAACTTAAAAACTTACCTAAAAGGTCATTTCCCACTTTTTGATAGATGTAGCTTCACGATATAATATTTGTTATTAATTAAAAACCCGTAATTTGTTGAAAATTTTTAATTTAAAAATTGTAAATAAATTCAAAGCAGAAAACCATTAACCACACAAACTGAAATGTCAGATTTCGTCACATTTCGTCACATTTCTTTCAAATTTATGAGTCCTATTCGTTTTCTTTATGAGGTCAGCTAAGTTTACTTTCTTTCTTTGTTTTTCACGTTAAAATTAACAAAGAGGGACTAACTGCATGTCGTGGAAGGGTCGCTACAAAATTAGCTCTACGCTGTTGCCACTGTTATATTTGAACGGATTTTTAAGGGAATGTCAAATTATTTCTTTAAAATCTGCCAGAAAAATCTGACTAAGTGGTGATCCTGGTCAAATTATTGAAGTGGTGATTATTTTTTTACTTTTGTTATCAAAGCTAGGCACGTATATAGTTTTTTATTCTGGGGGGTCCTCCCATATAGAAACTGCTGTTCTTCAGTGACGGCCCATGACACAGCCTTCGTAAACCATAGAGAAAATAATAAATTGTCTCTGTCGTAAACTAACACGAAGGCTGCGCCCATGAGGTTTTGGATAGGCTAATTAGAAATACTAGGGTCACTGCATCCTGGAAGCCTAGCGTCTCCCAGGGGTAGCGACACGAGTGTCAAAACCGTTCTCAAAATTCCATAGACGTTCGTGAAAAATACTCATTTTTATACAGTCTGAGAAAAGAAAAATGTTTTAATAGAACTTAAAAAGAACTCGTTTTTATACAGCTTAAGAAATAAAAAATATGTTCCTTGAGTTTTTGGGTTATGAATATTTATTGTAGGTATTATTGTTAAAAATTATTTTCTTTTAAATATTATTTCTGTTTTTGTATAAAAATAATACGTAATAAATAAACAAACAGGACAGAAATACATTTCTATGTTAATAGTTTATTAATAGTATATAATATATCAAGGGATAAAATGAAAATTTTATCACGATGTTTATACGCTATTTTTCGCACTGTTTAATTTATTTTCCAAGGTTTTTTCCCATTTTTTTTGGGTGTTTTTGGTATTGTGGTTTTTTTTAGTATCTTTTTATTCCGAATTTTACATTTTATCAAAAGACAAAAAATGCCCAAATACAGTTCGAGTTTTCGTAAGGTTCGGCTTAATTATTTATATTTTTATAGTACATTTCATATAAATATCTTAATATTATTGTTCGAAAGCATAAACTTCGAAAATCATTTTCTTTAAACCAAAAATTGTTCTAAAACATATTCTTCGAACAAAAGATTGTTCGAAAACGTTTTCTTCAAACAGAAATTTTTCGAAATCATTTTCTTCGAACAGAAATGTGTTCGAAAACATTTTCTTTGAACGGAAATTTGTTCGAAAATATTTTTTTAAAATGAAAATTTGTTCAAAAACATTTTTTTGAAAACAAATTTTTCGAAAAAAAAATTTGACCTGGCTTGCCAAACTTAACACAACTCATATAGTTCGACTAATGGGGTTTTTTTCTAACAATTTTTGGAAATAAAAACTTCCCTGACTTCTTTCCCGGGATCCTAGAGGGTGTGAAACCAAACCGAACCAACCGAGACCTATTGTCGAAAAATGATTTCCCTAAATTAGCTTTCCGGTCCTCATTTTGGAAGGTTGAAATCGGTGTTAGTCTAACCTTTCTTAATTGAGCATATCAGGAGGTATCTGGACCGGTTCGGATACGTTTGCGATCAATTGACAAAGTTTAGGAAAATACCAATTTCGACCTTCCAAAAGGAGGAAAGTAGACAAATTTTCAGAATGTTTACGATCCCGGGAAAGAAGTCAGGGTTTTTTTGAAAAAATATGTTAAAAAGACCTTGCCGTAGTCAAACTATATGAATTGTGTTAGGTTTGGAAATCCAGGTCTAGAGCGTCTTTTATCGAAAAACTTGCTTTCGAAGAAAATGATTTCTATTCGAAGAAAATGTTTTTGAACAACTATTACTTACGAACAAATTTCCGTTCAAAGAAATGGTGTTCGAATAAATTTCCGTTTAAAAAAAATGTTTTCAAACAAATTTTCATTAGAAGAAATGGTTTTCATAAAAATTTCCGTTCGAAGAAAATGTTTTCGAACAAAGTTCTGCGACCCGTCGTGTTGCTACCTTGAGTTTTTATTGGATGTTGATTTTTTTAAAACTTTTCTATGAGTGTGTGTGTGTACCTGTGTGTCTCTTAATTCTACGGTGTTAACCTAACCCTGAGACGCTATTTTTCGCACTGTTTAATTTATTTTCCAAGTTTTTTTCCCATTTTTTTGGGTGTTTTTGGTATTGTGGTTTTTTTTAGTACCTTTTTATTCCGAATTTTACATTTTATCAAAAGACAAAAAATGCCCAAATACAGTTCGAGTTTTTGTAAGGTTCGGCTTAATTATTTATAATTTTATAGTACATTTCATATAAATATCTTAATATTATTGTTCGAAAGCATAAACTTCGAAAATCATTTTCTTCAAACCAAAAATTGTTCTAAAACATATTCTTCGAACAAAAGATTGTTCGAAAACGTTTTCTTTAAACAGAAATTTTTCGAAATCATTTTCTTCAAACAGAAATGTGTTCGAAAACATTTTCTTTGAACGGAAATTTGTTCGAAAATATTTTTTTTTAATGAAAATTTGTCCAAAAACAGTTTTTCGAAAACAAATTTTTCGAAAAAAAAAATATTTGACCTGGCTTGCCAAACTTAACACAACTCATATAGTTCGACTAATGGGGTTTTTTTCTAACAATTTTTGGAAACACAAACTTCCCTGACTTCTTTCCCGGGATCCTAGAGGGTGTGAAACCAAACCGAACCAACCAAAACCTATTGTCGAAAAATGATTTCCCTAAATTAGCTTTACGGTCCTCATTTTGGAAGGTTGAAATCGGTGTTACTCTAACCTTTCTTAATTGAGCACATCAGGAAGTACCTGGACCGGTTCGGATACGTTTGCGATCAATTGACAAAGTTTAGGAAAATACCAATTTCGACCTTCCAAAAGGAGGAAAATAGACAAATTTTCAGAATGTTTACGATCCCGGGAAAGAAGTCAGGGTTTTTTTGAAAAAATATGTTAAAAAGACCTTGCCGTAGTCAAACTATATGAATTGTGTTAGGTTTGGAAATCCAGGTCTAGAGCGTCTTTTATCGAAAAACTTGCTTTCGAAGAAAATGATTTCTATTCGAAGAAAATGTTTTTGAACAACTATTACTTACGAACAAATTTCTGTTCGAAAACAAATTTCCGTTCAAAGAAATGGTGTTCGAATAAATTTCCGTTAAAAAAAAATGTTTTCGAACAAATTTTCATAAGAAGAAATTGTTTTCATAAAAATTTCTGTTCAAAGAAAATGTTTTCGAACAAAGTTCTGCGACCCGTCGTGTAGCTACCATGAGTTTTTATTGGATGTTGATTTTTTTAAAACTTTTCTATGAGTGTGTGTGTGTACCTGTGTGTCTCTTAATTCTACTTTGTTTTGCAATCATTACAGTGTAGCTACTTTCGATCTTTGTTTGAACCTTTTGTTTTTCAATCTTTTGTATTTTCGACCTTTTGTACTTTCGAACTTTTGTATTTTCGACTTTTTTATTTTCGACCTTTTCTTCGCCGCCCGCTTTTTTTTGAACAATAATAAAAATAATAGTAGGTATATTATAAACCTGGAGCGTGCAGTGTTTACTTTTAATACCACGGCGGGAATTTTCATGTTCGACCGGAAGAAGGGCTATAATTTGCTAAGTGACTAAAAGGGACTTTAATGCCAAGGTTTATTTTTATATACTAAAAATAATAATAATCATAAACTAAATATATAAGTATTAAACTACTTACCGTACTGTAGTTTTAGCATGTCTACCCCCCGTATATAAAAAAACAGTGGGCAGTGATAGTTGTCATGGCATTACATTAAACAAAAGTCAGTCAGATGCTAACAAACTAAGGTCACTCATCGTCAAAGCTTGCTTGACGATGAGTGACCTTATAACAAACAATGTGGAAAAAATATTATATATTTCATAAGAAACTAATTAAGTTTAGTCGAGAAAAAGTTCGAATTACCTTTCTCGAAGATGGAAAATAAAGCATATTCTTACTTTGAGATGGGCATGGAAATGATGCAATAAACAGAATTTTTAAAATTTCACAGTTTCCTGGTTTACAGCCTGGAGAAGTCTAGAAAGTTAAATGCTTCGTTTATATGGAATATTCTATGCCTAAGGACACAATAACGATCAAAACGAACCAAGCCATCGGCAAAGTACAGTAAGCTTACGGCAAGCTGGAACAAAATAATCGGTATCGTGTATATATCTTGATTCCTTTTTGTTTTTTGTGTTATGATAAAATAAAATAATCCAAAAACCTATATTTTGCCTTTGTGGTTTTAAAGAAATTACTTTCAATTACTGGGGACAAGAAATACTACCTTAGCCCATGAAAAAAGGGATTAAACGTACACCTTTATTCCGTAGAGAGCATACAAAATTTATTAAATGATACAAAACCCAACATAATAGTTTTCTATATTTTAGAATATATATAAAACACGCAAACTATATTTTTGGTTTCCTTCGCTGTGTGGGTCCTAACACAGGGTCCTAATAAATTTGAAATCATAAAAAACTTAGTTTTTTTAGGTTTGTTTATTTGGACAGTAAAATTTATATACCGGATGTGACGGATAGTTCTTTACGTAACATTTGTAAACCATTTAATTTTTTTAAACATAAAAAAAGCTACGCTCCTGACAGTGTCAGATTTGCGTTTTTCGTAAATGAGGTCATCTTTGGCGTCGCTACCCCTGGGAGACATGAGCGGCTAGTTCACAACTTGCATTCCGTTTGCTATTGGTCGAAATAGTCAGCTGACTTTTTGATGTTGAACGTTGCCGTTTAAGATTATTATTATATTATATTAAGAGATGGTGCCACCAGTCAAGCATTTAACAAACTTTATGTTTACAGCTTTCGGCGTAAAATACGAATATATACTAGTTGTAAGTGATTAAAAAGTGTAGTGGTTTGTGCAGTACATACCTATTGAATTTAACTAAATCTATGCCGATGAGTTTTTTTTTATTGTTTTTTAAAAACATATTATATTTTTTTTTTTAATTAGCTTCCCTATCCTGTTTTCCTGTCGAAATCGGTGTTAACCTAACCCTGATAAATTATTCGACAACGTATCCTAACCTGTCCAGACACGCCCCGGTTAGGATACGTTTCCCATCAATTGACCAGGGTTAGGTTTTGTTTCAGTTTGGTTTAACACCGATTTCAACCTCCCAAAACGAGGACAGGAGAGTTTTAATTTTAAAAATCCCGCCTCACTATGTCAACCAATAGCAAATGGAATGCAAGTTGTGAACTATCCGCTCGTTGGGAGACGCCAGGCATTCAGGATGCAGTAACCCTAAGAATAATTGCTAGAGTCGCCACCTGAGGAAAATAAGTCAAAGGCGGAAGTTTTCAGGGGTGCCACGACCACGTGGTCACATTGTGCAAGGAAAACTTAAGTTTGCGACACGCTCCCTAGAGGGAGCCGCACATATAGGCAGACAACGGCGTACAGCCGACCTGAAAATAGATTTCAAAATATGAATAAAATGAACCGGACCCAAGAAACAAACCTTTAAAACATAAATTTCAAACTTTCTATAAATTCGTATAATTAAAAATAATGTTTGTATAATTATATAAAATTTCTTGTGTGCCTAATATTATAGATTTGTTAAAAAATTCTAATTTTCTACTTAGCAATAAAAAGTCGAAAATAGCCTCAAAAAACTACTATTTACGGATTAGATCAAATTTTGGTTCAGGAGGTGAGTTACAGGGTGATATCGAAAATAGTAGTAAATCTTAATAAAAATCACATTTTTAAAAAACAACTCTGTCAGGAGTTTTAGTTAGCAAATAAGAGTAAGAAATACATTAAAAAATATATCATGAACTTATTGACTTATTGTATTATTTTTAGATCCAGGACGTGAGAGACCTACAGGGTGATATCGAAATTAGAAGCGTAATTTTCTAAAAAACACATTTTTAAAAAACAATGTTGTCAAGAGCTTTCGTTAGCAAAAAATTATTTGAAACACGTTACACAATCATACCATTATCAGATTTTATCACATTCAGGTCCAGGAATTGAGCTACATGGTGATATAGAAATTATTAGTGTGTGTAAATTTTCTAAAAATCACATTTTTAAAAAGCAAGGTTTTCCGGAGCTTTTGTTAGCAAAGTATAGTTAGGAATACGTTAAACAATCATACCATTAACTGACTGTATCACCGTTAGGTCCAGGAAGTGTGGTACAGGGTGATATCGAAATTAGTAATAAAATTTCGTAAAAATCACGTTTTTAAAAATCAACGTTGTCAGGAGCGTTTGTTAGCAAAAAATAGTTAGGAACACGTTAAGCAATCATACCACTTACTAAATTTCATTTACTTCCAGTAGGTAAGCTGCAGGTTTATATCTAAATAGCAGTAAAGATTTTGAAAAATCAAGTTTTTAAAAAACAAGGGAGGTGAGCTACAGGGTGAAATGAATAAATAAATCCAAAGATATTCACATATATTTACGTGAACAACTTTTACTATTTATTTGACAAATTTACAAGTTAATATGATAAAATTTTGACATTAAAACTTATTAGTTAATATAACCAAATCAACCTAAGCCCCTAACTAACCTTGGTCAAAATAAATGTTTACAAATACACATAAGAAATCCAAAAATCCCTACATGGTCAAAATAAAAGTTTACAAATACACATAAGAAATCCAAAAATCCATACATTTATTTACGTAACAACATCTTGGTTCGTTGTTCTTTTACAAATTCACAAGTTAGTTTGAAAAAATCATGGCTTTATAATACATATCAAGTATAACCAAACCGAACCAAACCCATATAAATAAGGTTGGTCAATATAAAAATGTAGAATAATTATTTACAGAAAAACCTGCCTGCCTTCGTTGTTAATTCACAAATTTACATGCTTATTTGACAAAAATTTTTCATCCAAAATATACAATTAATAGAATCAAACCGAACCAGTTGGTCAATATAAAAATTAAAAAATACAAATAGTAAATCAAAATTTTTTTACAAATATTTTACATTTGTTTGATTTGTTAATTAACAAATTTACAAGATATTTTAGAATCTTGGCCCTAAAATATATATTTAATGTAACAAAACGAAAGCCTTCACTAGGCTTGCCTAATGTAAACATTTACAAACATACACGATAAATATAAAAATCTGCACATTTATTTATAGGAAAAAACTGTCTTCGTTGTTATTTCACAAATTTGCATGTTTTTTAGGCAACCATTTGACACCCAAGTTATCTATTTAACATAACCAAACCGAGCCAAATCAAATCCTTATAATTATTAAGCTTGCTCAATATAAAAATGTACAAATACACATAATAAATATTACATTTATTTACATTGACAAACAACAACCTGCACACAAATATTTTTGTTCCGTACGTCGTTCTTAGTTTTATTTAATTACTTGTATATAGACTTCTTCCAAAGTGAAGCGACTCAATATTTTGCATTTCTTTCAAAAAATCTGTTAATACATGTACCGCTACATAGCTATTTGGTTGTCTGATAAAGGGATATATTTTTTTACTTCTTTAGCTATTTTTACTGAAAACTCCAAATCAACAAAAGCAGTAGTTTCATCCCACTTAAGGTCTTTTATCTTTAAATTTTAAATCGTTTACATAAATATTTTTTGTATCGCTTAGGCTTTTAATTGTTTGTACAATAGTTATTTACCTAACAAGTGCGGAAAGAGGTACTTTTCCACACGCGACGGCAGTTGCACAAACGACGCGGAGCGGAGTTCGGGCAAGCCGTCAAGGAAGGAAAAGATAGTTTCCGCAAGAATTAGGTACAATGTTTTTCCTATCTTCTTTATCAAAAAACATGTTTGCTAGAAAATGCTAGAAAATGATACGTAAGATAGAATAGTTACATAAATCATTTAATGAGTCCTAAATATCTTCATTTTTAACAAAACAAAAATCGTGCGGAAAAGAAATTTTTTCTATAAGCGTGCGGAAAAGTCCACTTTTCCGCACAAATTTTAGTGTGGAAAGTGTCACTTTTCCGCACTAGTGCGGAAAAATAAATTTGTTACGATTTTGAGGTGTTCTATAACATTTAGACCGTTCAAAATACATTTGTATCTTTCCTAGCACACGATATATCCTAAAAATATTCAAATTGACTAAAATTCTGCTATATTTTCAATATTTTCGATAAAATAAAGTTTTCAGTAAAATAGGTTCAAATTATAAGTTTTAAACTTCCCCGGTATAAATATCGTCATTGTCAATGTCAAACAACAATGAACACTAGTGGTTTTAGATTTGGCATCTTAAATCACCATAGCAACAAAGTACAAACAAACTGTCAAAACAAAGCCAATTTTGCAGATACAAGCGTCTTTTGAATTTTTCAAACAAAAAAATCAGATTTTCAATGGATTCTTCGGACGAAGATCTACCCCAGTCAGTTCTAGAAGCCGCTAGAATGTGAATAATAATAATTGATTTGATTAAAACGTTTTGAATATAAATAATTTTCTGATTAATTTTTAGTTTTTTCCTCACGCTTATAGAAAAAATAGTGTACCTAACTCGTGCGTAAAGTGTCTTTTCCGCACTTGATTGCTGGCCAAACTCCGCTATCGCGTCGTTTGGCCATCTGCAATCGCGTGCGGAAAAGAGGCACTTTCCGCACTAGTTAGGTAAACTACTATTTGAGCACTAGTGCGGAAAAGTTACTTTTCCGTACGTTTTTTTAACTTTTATTTTTACTTGATTTTTTTATGCACGGAAAAATAATAAAACAGGATTTTTTTATTATGATATATTAAAAACAAATTTTATGTAAAGAACATTTAATTAACAATAACGAAAAAGTTAACGATGGTAGATATTGAAATTGAAAGTGCACTTTATGTTTGTTGCATGCTTCAATATACATCAGATGCCGCAACATCTTGAATAACGTCGTTTCTTATTGGAATTTGATTGATTGGTGTTTGGACCACTACAGAAATGCCTTGATCAGTTTGCTGCTTAGAATTACTACTGTAGTGAATGGAGGAAGGTATATTGGTCTGTACAGGCTGTAGCACATTACAGGATTCTTCATTCGGTGCTTCTGGTAGCATCGGTACAGCAGCACTTCTTGAAAATGAAACTGGTGTGTAGGAGGACGGGTTTTCATTTGAAAACGATTGTGGACGGGAAGGTTCTTGCAATTTGGACGTGCGGAAAAAAATCGTGAGGAAAGTAAAAATGATGCGAAAAAGTAAAATTATGCGGAAAAGTAATTAACGTAATATTCTTTTAATAGATCTCTCAAGAAACCCTAACTTATATGTTCTTGGTTTGTAAACAGTAAGGTGAGGCCAAAAGTTATTTTTAAAAATATGATTTATAAAAAAATTTACTACTAGTATCTTACCTACTGGACCTAAATGTAACGCAGTTAGTGAATGGTGTGGTTTGTTTACATATTCCTAACTATTTTTTGCTCACCAAGACTCCTGATAAAGTTGATTTTTAAAATTGTGATTTTTACAAAAGTGTTTTACTAATTTCGATATCACCCAGTAGCTCACTTGCTGGCTCTAAAGGTAATACAATAAGTTAGTGATATGATTTTTTAAGGTATTTCTAACTCTTGTTTGCTAAGTAAAACTCCTGACAAAGTTGTTTTTAACAATGTAAATTGTACAACTATTTTTGATATCACCCTGTAACTCACCCCCTGAACCTAAATTTGAAATAATCCGTTAATACATAGTTTAACTTTTTGGGCTATTTTCAACTTTTTATTGTTAAGTAGAGAACTAGAATTTCTAAACAAATCTATAATAGATTTTAAGGTCACCCTGTAGCAGACCTGAACCTAACCTTTATAACCTGGGTTTGGCAGACTTTTTTTCTATCTCTTCTGATACCTGATCATAAGAAATATTAGACAATCATTATTTTTAATTATATGATAATAATAATAACAAGTTTGATATTTATATATTCAAAGGTTATTTTTTGGGCCACGGGTTGCAATAAATCCGAAAATTATTTTTTTTTTCATAAACATCAACCCTAATAGTTTTCTTTCCTAAAATTCATTTGATTTCGTTAAAATAATATTACGTCTGATTTTGTGGTCGGCTGTACTTAGCCATTCGATTTGGTTCGCTTTGCATGTTATGTTCGTGTTATTTGAATCCAACTTTAACGAAGTAAGAAAAACGTCTCATAGTTTTGTTATTGTTTTTTTCCGGAAAAATACAATTTTTTAAGAACCTGTGCATCATCAACAATCCCGGAAAAATATTGAATTATCAGCAATCGAGTTTAAAGGTAGGTTTTAGATTATATTTTTCCTCATTTTTCGGTTTTTGACGCTGTACAAGAAACTGACATTTACGATGTTGCCATAATTTAGGGCTAAAATTTGAGGCGTCAAATTTTTTCAGATTGTTTCAGATTATTTCAAATTTTAAAGAATTGCCCCCATAGTGCGTTATTTTTTTCAAAGCAAATAGCAAATATTGCCTTTTTATTTATACATGGTTAACTGTTTTGTTGTGGTCTGCTTCTTACAGTCGCAACGATTTGCCATTGTTTTCCTTTCACCGGTAAGTTGCGTTATTTTTGAAGCTGGGTTAATGCAGAACCCCTGTTGTGCTTAGTACATTAAGGGCTATCATTGTACCCAACATATTGCACAATGGACAAACCTTATTCTTGCATAATGACTGTCTTTTTGCTTCCTGCTTAGTATGGTAAGATGCACTAAGCACCAAATGTATCCATTGTGCTTTATGTTGCTGGGTAAATCAGTAATAAGTTGCAAGGTAAATCAGGCATTAGTTTACACAAGTTTTGTGTTTTTTTAATTAAATTTTATTAAATCTCTCTCTGTCAGTCACAAAGAAATTCAAGGAACCCTAGAAGACGCATCCCCATTATTTAATACGCAAATTCATTCATCATGCATGAAATCTCAGAAATTTTCGCCGAATCCTCGCAGGCAACACTGTAAGAGGTATAAAAGAGAAATCGATGAAAAACCATGGGCGTGCAGATTTTGTTGAAAATAAAATAAATATATTATAGACATTTTCCTATAAAATTTTTGCACCCAAAATTATAAAATTTAAATAACTGTAAAATATTACCGGTACAGCTTTGACAGCCATTCTATTTAAATGACTCTTTTTACAGAATTAATTTTTTATCGATTTATAATTTTAGAAATCAATAACTTATTTACAGCTGGTAATATCCGTAGTTTTGATTTTTATTATTTTTCCCTAAAGATAAGAAATCTACTTTAAATTATTTTTTCTGGATATAGAAAAGTGTTACTTTAATCCCTAAAATTTAAAACACAGGTAAAAGTGTTTCTTTTTATTTCAAATTGTCAAAGGTGTTTTTTAGCTTTTTACTCTTTCACCTTGGTAATACATTGCTCTTAGTAAATTTTTTACAGTAAGTAGGTTTGTTCTGTTAAAAAAAGTCAAAAACTCCGAATTATATACTCAGACCTTGAGATATTTATCAAAATTTTTGCATCAGGATTTAAAGAGTCTATTTGATCCCCTAGTGTACAGGGTGCATTTTCGACACTTTTGGGTTTTTTCGGTTTCTATGTTTATAATATTGATATGCGATGTTTACCATCATTATTCTCTTTAAATTAAAGCACACTAAGGTGTAGTCGTTTTTTCTTCAATCTTCTCTAGAAGTTCCCGAAACCACCCAAATGATAAAAATGGGACAGCCTATACAAATAATATAGATTTTTTGTTATATTTTATCAGCAAAACTCTTGCCTCGAAATAAAAAGCACTCATTGGTTTATTTTACCAAAATCCATTAATTAGTTTATTAAACTCTAGAAATTAGTTTTTTTAGAAAATATTTGGTATAAGTCTGTATTTTTTTACATTTGCAAATATGACTTATTCAGTTTTATCAACAAAATACTTTCGATTTCCATAAAAAAATCTATTTAATTTTTATTTACCAAATAAAATAAAAATGAAAAAATATTATTTATAATTAAGTGATTATTATACAGGGTGTCCCATAACTTAGGCGCCATAGTGCAGCAAGTGATAGAGGTGTTTTGAAGATATAGGATTTTTAAAGAGGAGTGGGTGAAAACGGGTTATACAAAAAAAAATCTGTCACAGCCAGCTGAATACTCAGCTAATTGTGATTAAAAAATGTGGTACTCCTTTTTTGATAATATTACAAGTGGAGGAGGTACGGGCTGTCAAAATAACCTTGAAAATGTAAAAAAAATAATATTTTTTTTAAAATTAATTTTTGCTTTCTCTTTTAAAAAATATCAATAATATTTCATTATTATGTCTCGCTAGAGACTTGTTTTTATTAACAAAAAATATTTAAAAAACATTGCATTTAATATGGCATTCATAAAAGTTCATACCAAAAAAATAGTATTTTCTAAAAAAATCGACTGACTAACTTTTTCCAAATTAATTTTTTTAAATTAATTTCAATTTACTGCTTTTGTTCTAATACAAGACTACGCAATTTCATATTTTTACTGCGTTTTTTTAAAAAGTTATTATCACAAAAGTTAAAAAAACAACAAGTTTTTGATCAGACTTGACCTCCTCTATCACTTGTTGGCCTATGGCCCCTAAGTTATGGGACACCCTGTATATACAAACATTATTAAATTTGGCAAATATAAGAATTAAGAACAATATTTTAATCCATTTGACTCAAGGCTCTCATTTAATTAATCACCAGGGACTATGCAGTAAGTAAGTGAAAAGGAAGTTAAAACTCTTTTTTTCTGTGTAAAAGTAGGTACTACCTTTTTTCTTCTTATAGTTATATTTGTTAATTCTAACTACTTTTTTACATCATTACATGATGATCGAACATCAAAAACAACCAGTGATAATATATTAAGTATACTTTATAATAAAAAGAGATAGTTGAATATTTAACTACTAACCACTAGTAGTAAGTAGTTTTCTTAATTTGAACTAGTCTTTAACACCTGACCTTGGACAAGGCATTTGGTACAAGATAGTGCCTACTAGGTGCTAAACGAACATACTGAGGATCAAAGTGGTCAGAACAAAGACATGCCCATTTTGACAGAATTTTTTCCTTATTAAGGCCAATAATCTCCCTCCAAAGCTCTCTCTTGTTTGGATCAGTGGGGAACCTAGTAAACTCATAAATTTGAATATTTTTAAAATGTTTAATAACTGTACAGTAGCATGACATAACATAACATCACAGAGTGAAAATGGTTGTTTACATAAGAAATATATTTTTTAGAGTTATATATTATTGCCAGAATAAATTAAGAAACTTTTCCAAAAAAACCCAAACACTAGAGGTGGGAAAATAAGGGAATTTGCAACAATAAATAATGTTTCTTAAAACTTCTTTGTAAAATAAATCACTAATATTTTGTAAAAAAAGTTATAAACTACACCACTGTCTTACCAAATCGTAAACAATATGACGGTTTCTGGAAGAAATTCAAACTTACCGGTAAAATGATAAATCCAGCCACTTCTCGTCACTTTTGTCACACAGAATGCACTTCTTAGGCATTTTTAAAGTTATTTAATAAAAAAAATCTTTATTTTGAGATAAATATTGCAAAAAAGCAACGAAAACGCACGTTTATTCGGATAACCTCTCAAAGGCAACGATAAATGATGCAAGGGTGACGTTTGGTCTACATGGTTGCCGCTATTAATTTTTTTTTCTGAAAAATAGCGAACAAAAATCAGTTTTTTGCATTTTACGCGAGAACGATAAGTCGTAGGGCAAAATTTAATGTATGAGAAATATTACCCATAGGATTCCCTACAATCGGTCTCCATAGTCTATAGGTCTACAACCACACGTTTAGAAGAAAATTTCAAAAAATTATGTTTTTTGCAATTTATGCAAAAACGGTAAGTCATAAAAAAAACTTTATTGACATAAAATGATCAAGACACAATTATCTACAATGCGACAAGGACAATTTACAGCTCTACAACCACATGTGCCGAAAATGCCCATTATATACTTTTTTGCGTTTTACGCAAAAACCATAAGTCATAGAGCTGTGACTCACATAGGTGAATTGTAGAGAATGGCGTCCTGGAGATTTCTTGTCTATAGTGTGTTTTTCTAGGACCTACCGTTTTTGCATAAAATAAAATAATAATTTTTGCAAATTTGGCGCCCTATATGTTCTACACGTAGTTGTAAACCTGTGGCCCAAAAGGAAAGAATGTAGAAAATTGTGTCCTTTAACATTTTATGTTTATAAAGGTTCTTTCTACGACTAAAAAAGACACAATTTTTGACAACTTAGCTGCCATCTACCTTCTAAACATGTTGTTGTAGACCTATAGACAGACTATGGAGATTGATTGTAAAGACCCGTATGGGTAATATTTCTCTAAAATAAAATTCTTCTCTACGACTACGTTTTTGCGTAAAATGCAAAAAACTGATTGTTGTCAATTTTGGTGCCCTCTATCTTCTATACATGTAAGTCTAGAGCTATAACCTTTAAGAAAATTTGTAAAGGAATTTTTGAAGTGTAAACTTCTTTAGGCGCGTTTAGTAGTTTTTGTGGGTACTGAATTGAACTGAGCCGTCAGACTCGGCTATGTAACGATCATTCGGGTGAAGTCGGCTCGAGTCGACTAACTTTGAGAGGAACATTCAGCGAGCAATATGATGATGCAGATGAAGGCCAGTATTATTAATTTCGCCTTGTTAAAGTTTACAATTCTGCCATGTGGTCTTAAGCACACACAATTTTTTTTGTCAACAATGGTTTTCTCTGCGACGTTCCATTTTCGCGTAAAATCAAATCAAAAAGCTTTTTGAGTTTTCCAGAGTTGCCCAGGGGAGTTTTGTGGACTAATTTTTTTAAGCTATATATATATATATATATATATATATATATATATATATATATAAAGAAAAGGTTTTTTTAACTTTCGTGATCAAAACATTTAACTTAAATTTATTTGGACTAAAAGCAAGAGTTATTTTTATACCGAAAACATTTGTAGTGAGAACAATAATTAATAGTTAAAAGTGCAGTTTAGTCATCTGGTTTTAATAACTTTTTAAATACCACCTAAGAATACAAAACTAATAAACTATTTATGAAATCTAACCTCACACCAAAGAAATTTAATTAAACTTACTTTCAGTTGAACGTTTTTCACACTTAAATGGAGTCCCGTTTTTTTCAGAAAACCGAAAACCAAATCAATATTTTAAACTGCGCATTCGCTACCGTACTTTTTCTTCTCACATAAAATATCTCCCTCTCAGCTGTGGTCGAGCATATGTGGAGTTAGTAAGAGGAAGATAATTTTATGTGATCAGAAAGAGAGAGGTGCGCATGTGCAGTTAAAAAAAATGGTTTGCATTACAGGATATCGCCGCTAGTTATTTTGTGTTCCTGCAAAAAACAAGCTCAAGTTGGTTGACTGCACATAAATTGCAATTTTGTGCTAATCGTTGTACGTTCTATAAAAATCGACAATCAACAATCTTCGAAAAAAACCAACTTTAGCTGATTATTTCTAATTTATACTTTCCTTTTAATTCAAAATAGATAAGGATTTAAACCGCCACATAGATCTATAAAAACAGGGACTTAAAAGCAAATGTTTTATGATTTTTGTTACTTTAGGTACCTATGTAAACAAAAATTTACCGATTGATTATTGGATAACATATTCTAACTTAAAAAAAAACTTTTTTTCAAACATTTATATATGTGCATATAGGCACACAGAGAGACATGCATACATACATATCTAGAGGTTATACTTACAACCTAGAATTAAATTGTATAGAAAAACATTATTAATGATAAGATCTCAAAAAAAAAATCAATGAAAACAATCCTTTTCTCACATAAGTTGGTAAACATATTCATAGCAATCCAAAACGTAAGCCGAATTCAAAAACAAAATATTCTTTTGATTTTTAATAGTTACCATTTTTATGTACCTACATCAAAATTACAAGTTATAAAAGTACTGGCAACATTGTTGCGAATTTGAAAGAAATCCCCAGTATACTGCCGTGCGTAAGCTATAATGCCGTTAACCAACATTTGGACAATTTTGATTGTTTGGTGCCGTCTTATTCACAACATTATTCTAGATCAATTTTTATAAGCAAATCTTCTTTAGCTTTTGTGGTTTTCAAAAAACAAATAACTTACAGTTATCAAGGAGCATCGTTTGTTTATTATTTTTCGGGTTTCTTGATCAAAACTAGGAACATTTTATAGGTAGTTAACGGCATTCTAGCTTAAGGACGGCAGTATAATACTTTTTGTGTCTGATGAAGTTTAGGATTTCTATACGGGGTCTACCTTTAGTTGAATGTGTTTGGTCAGTCAGGATTTTTATCAGGGGATATACAGGACTGGTCCCAGACTTTCAAAAATTAGGGCAGTTTAGATGTTTAAAACATGTGGTTAGAAAAAATCAAATTTTTTTCCGGTGTGTAATACACCAGAATAATTCTTGGAAAATTCTTTGGAAAAAGGGGGGCCTGGCCCCCGAGCCTTCACTCTTGGACTGCTACTGGGATATACATATACAAATATAGTGATAGTTATCAGGTTTAATATAAAGAAGAGGGTCCGCTGAATCCAAATCTGCAGTTAAAAAAAATTTCGGGTAATTTAAAGCGGGGGGCGGGGGGGATTATTTTATTAGGATAGAACCACGGATCACCTAACAGATCCGTGATAGAACTGTCTATGTTTATGAGACTTAACTAACAAACCTTAATCAAGTTTTTTTGCAGATTTTGGCAGCTTTGCTTAACCCTATTATAAAATTTACTAAGGACTTTTGTGCATCAGCCACCATTTTGAAATATTCAAAATGGCGACCGTGAACAAAAAACAAAAGGAAAGTGTAGGGGTCAGCTAACAGCTTAATTTTAAAAATCTACAATGGCAACTTAATTAATAATTTTACTCAGTTAGAGGTTGAACCGTAAAGAAAATTCATTTATTTTTAACACTCACTATTGTACGATATTAAATTAAAGTAACTCACGTTATTGTATTCAACCCATCATATCACTTAACTTTGACTTTAACCACTGACTAACACTTAACAACACCTTACTTGTGGAGACTCTGAGCTTAAATTAAATAATAAACGAATAGATCCAAGCCTTTTTATCAACTCTATTCGATGATGAAATATCCGCCAAATCAAGGTTCTAAAGCCTCGAGACAAAAACGGCACCAACGCTACCTAATTTTAATTAGGACAGCCAAACAAGGCAATGTTTGCATGGCTTTGCGCATTGCTAAAAATAAAAGCGGACAGATCTCGAGGTTAATCCCACTAGGCCAAACTTTGATACTTTGTATGACCTTAAATGGTGTTAGAAACAGAAAATCACGAGCAGGAAATCTTGATGTTGTTCCCCACTTTAAGACTTGTTATAAAAGCGCGATCTGGATAGCAAAAGAGATCAATCGGAGTAGATAAATCGGAGTAGATTAATCGGAGTAGATTAATCGGAGTAGATCAGTTGTAATATTTAAATCAATCGGAGTAGATCAGTCGGAGTATTAATTTTAATCGGAGTCATGATCTCTGTTAAAATCAGTTCAAATCAGTCAAAAACTTAATATCATTCGTAATAAGTTATGATTTTTGAATCCAAACCTAAAAGTGAAAATAAGTAAATAAATAATAAAAGTGACTAAATGTGCCAAAGGTAACTGTAATGCCACAAAACAAAAAAAACTAAGTAGTGTTAAATATTAGTGGTGGCATTCTGGCTGTAATTATGGTGAGAGATTTATTTTGAACTTTAATCTATCGGTTGTTGCTTAAAATTCGTGGACTATGAAAATTGACTTTGAATCATTTTGTTTTACCATACAAACTTTTGCTCACAAGAGCGTTTTGCTAATATGTTAACTGATAGACTATGGTCAATAAGAGTTTATTGAAAAATATGAATTTAATGTTATAGTTTTAACTTTTGTGTGACTTGAATCAAAATAACGACATGCAATACTTTGGGATATGTACTATATTTTATTTATCAATATATAATAACTTGCTTTAATGAAAGTGTTTAATTTATATCAATAAAACGGTTGTAAACAAAGCAATATACGCTAAAACGCTTACGCTAAAAAGATGGTAAAGATTTTGTAACTGCACCCGGGGTAACTTAGAAAAATATTCGCTCGGTTTTCACGAAACCCTGGGGCAGCTTCACAAAAGCATACACATGCGATACATCAGTTATAGGGTTTTTGGGTGCGCTGAATCCAAATTTGATGTTAAAAAATGATTTTGGAGTAATCTGAAGGCGTGCGGGGTATTTATGGGGTAAACAGTAAAACTGTTTGTATGGAGACAACGAGCAAATTTTATCAAAGGTTTTTTACAGATTTTGACCGCTCTGCTCAACTGTATTATAAAACTAACCAAAGACTTTTGGTCATCAGCCACCATTTTGAAATATTCAAGATGATGTCTGAGAAAAAAACACAAAAGGAAAGCATACACATGCGAGTTTTTGGGTTCGCTAAATCCAAATATGTTTTTAAAAAAGATTTTGGAGTAATCTGCATATGCTTCTTTTTGAATTTTTTCCCACGGTCGCCATAATCCCAAAAGTTATTAGCTACTTTTATAATGGGGTTGAGCAGAGCTCTCAAAATCTGTAAGAAAAATCATGATTAAAGTATTTTCGTTAAGACTTCGCATACAGTTTAACCCAAAAATACCCCCACTCGTCCGGAATATATAAAATCTACTTTTAACAAAAGGTCTGCATTCAGCGAATCCAAAAACCCTATAATTGATGTATCGCATGCATATGCTTTTCTTTTGTATTTTTTTCACGGCACCATCTTGAATATTTAAATATTTTAAACTGATAGCTGTTGCCCAAATGTCATTGGTTAGTTTTATAATAGGGTTGAGCAGAGCTGTCAAACTTTCTAAGAATATTTGATAAAGTTTGTTCGTTAAATCTCCATATAAACAGTTTTATTGTTTATACAATAAACCAGATTACCCTGAATCTTTTTTTAACATAATATTTGAATTCAGCGTACCCAAGAAGGTATCACATGCATGTGCTCCTTTTCTTAATTTTTGCCCACGGTCGCCATCTTGAATATTTCAAAATGGTGGCTGATGGTCAGAAGTCACTGGTAAGCTTTGAAATAGGGTTAAGCAAAGTTTTCAAAATCAAAAATAACTTAATTAAAATTTGTTCGCTAAGTCTCTACATAAACAGTTCTACCGTAATACCATAAATTCCCGGCTATCACCTGTTTCTTTAAATTACTCCTTTTAACTGAATTCAGCGGACCCAAATACTCTAGAATCGGTGTATCGCTTGCCTATGTTAACAGGTCGATTTTTTTCATAAAATCATTCTCCCTCCGTTGGGGTACCCCCCAGAAAAAATAGTGTCGAATTTCAATTCTGGCGACCAAAGGCCGACTGAAATAATAGAGAATGATTGAAATACAGCCAGACTATAATTGTGCCAGGCACTATTTTGACACATTCACATTGAAAACTGACAGTTGATCCTTCAAAATTGACATACCAAAGTCGAATTTAAAACTTTCGTCGTTTATTTTCAATTAATAAAAGAAGGCACTATTTATTCCTGTTTGAAAGATCACAGCTGATATTAGAATGTGAAGGTGTCAAAATTGTGCCTGGCACTATTATAGCCTGATTTATTTTAATAATTCTCTATTGTACCACACACACCTATGCTTGATTTAGATATTTTTTTATTTAATTTTTTCACTTTAAAATGGCCGCTTTCTTGGATTTTTAAAAATGTTTAAGGGTGCCAGAGTGACATCACTCGGATTAATAATATAGAGCATCCTGACTAACAAAATCTGTACAAAAAAATTCTTGTACCATTAATTTCCCACTTAAGGCAAAAATAGCTGTTTCGCAACCAGATTATTCCAATTCGTAAGACAGTTTCCGGAAAAAAAAATTAAAAAAAAAGTAGTATATCATTTGACAGTGGCGCACCCAGGAATATGTCTTGGGGGCCCGAGGCCTCTTGGGGTGGGGGGGGGTTCGAAGCCTCATGATGTCGAATTTTAAGCTATTTTTTGTGTTTTTTCCTGAAATATGTGGAAAATATGTAAAAAAATCTAAGGCTTATACTGCCGTCCTTAGTAAGACCCACCTATCTGCAAAAAAATCAAAAATGAGTTATGACCGAAAATGGCTTAAAATAGGTTACTTTCATCTGTTGTTTAAGAAAAATACCCAAATTTTTGTTCGGAAGTATTTTATTTTGAAAAACAAAAAAAATATATTACTATGTACCCTTAGCAAGCATTTAAACTTTAAACTCGCTTTTCTCGAAATACGTGCAAACGTAGATAGGTGGTTCTTACTAAGGACGGCAGTATACTCTTCAGTGTACACATTTCTTAAAACTGAAACTAAAATATCTAATAAAATATCGCAAAATTAAAAGTTGATAAAATATATTCAAAATTCGTTTGGTTGATTTGATTAAATTGGCTGGTGAGGTTGGTTGGTTATGTTATTTATTTAGGTTGGTTGGGTAGTTGTGGTAGTTTCAATATTTCGATTTTCAATATTTTGTAATTTTGCTATTTTGATTTTAAATATTTTAATTTTCCATATTTCATTATAAAGAGTTCGAGATTTTGATATTCGATAAAATATGAACAGTGGATATTAGTTACTAAAGTTGTCTTCAAAAGTGCTAAGAAACAGCCAACACGATAACACCTCCCAGGTTTGCCATTTTGTTATTCAGTTAGGGGCACATTTTTGTATGAATGATTTACCGCCTCAATCTGACTATCTTTCTTACATAATTTTTAAACAGTCCCATGTTTCCTTCATAGCTTTTTTAATTTTTAGCCTGGGGAATTTCTAAAGGTTGGTGCCGATTTGGGGATATTTTGGCAATACCAACCCATTTAACATCCACCAACTGTCAAGTACATGTAGCGGTCATTTTCTTTCCACGTCATTAGTGTGCGTGCAGGTTCTGAAAAATAATGGAATTTCCTTCGACAGGTTGCCGGTTTGGCTTTACAAGCACATTTAAAAATAATTGTCGGTATTGACGATTGGAAATGGAAAGTTACGATACATATGGAATTTTATATGAAAAGGCACCTACCTCGGACTCTCTTGCGGCTCCAGTCAACGTTTAAACGTCCAGTTTTTCACCTCAAAATTCACTTTTTTGGGAACGTGATTTTTCTAGTGTCTTGTTGTGACGGTGGTTGTTTGCGCACTCTCGCGGCGCCGCTTGTCCTCGCACGTGTGCGGTGCCGTAAAAACCCATATGCATATTTAAGAGCGCGAAAATTTAAATTATTTTAAATGCGCAGAAAAGGAAAAGAAAATGAAAAATAGGAAATTCATTGCTTGCACCAACATTTTCCGGCCGCCAAAACACGTGTGTTTTTACTTAGTTAATAAAAGGAAAGGGAAAAAAAAATTAAATAATATTCGCCTATTAGCAATTAAACGATACAATTTAACATTAACCCGAATATGCATTAAATTATGCATGTAAATTAAAATTAAAAGAAAAGAAAAAATACTTAGAAAAAATTAAGAAAGAAAAAGAAAATTTTGCCTTATGCGTCGGGCATAGGCAAAGGACATAGTTTCACTACTGGTCGACGATACGTTCCTGTAGCTGTTTTAACGGTCACAACACGAATATGACCGTCTGAGCCAGGGTGTACGTCGACAATTCGCCCAACAGCCCATTGCAATGGCGGTTTTTGTTCATTTTTTACCACGACTAAAGTATTTAGTTTAATATTGTTAGAAGCCTCTGTCCATTTAGAACGCTGTTGCAAGGTGTTTAGGTACTCCAAGTTCCAGCGTTTCCAAAAATCGGACTGGAGCCTTTGCACCAGCTGCCAGCGGGACAGGGTGTTCAACTTGGAATCAGAAAAATCGGGTTCTGGTACGGAATTCAACGGGTCCAGGGTAAGAAAATGACCAGGGGTCAGTGGAAGAAAGTCATTCGGATCCATACTTTGGGCATACAGAGGCCGGCTGTTTAGTATGGATTCGACCTGACACAAAAAAGTAAAAAACTCTTCATAGGTTAACCGTTGCTCACCTATTACACGTTTTAAATTTGCCTTGGTGGATTTAATTCCTGCCTCGGCTAGTCCGTTTAGGTGCGGACTACCAGGACTTGAAAAATGCCAGGTAATTTTTAGACTGTGACATGCTTCCTGGGAGTACTGTTTGAGTAAACGATCAGCTCCCAAGAACGCGCTACCACAATCTGAGTAAATGTCAGAGATTCTTCCTCTTCTTGCCACAAATCTCTTAAAAGCCGCAAGAAAGGTAGGGGTGGAAATATCGGAGGTAAGTTCTAGGTGAACTGCCTTTGTTGCGGAGCAGACTAAGACAAGAATATAACCTTTGGATACCTTTGCACCTCGGTACTTTCCCATTGTAATTAGAAAGGGACCACAATAATCTATGGCAACATGTGAAAATGCCTTTACTTGAGAGATGCGTTGAGCAGGCAAGTTGCCCATGATTTGTACGGAAGGTTTAGGATTTAATCGATAGCATAAAATGCAATGAGAAGTTATACTCTCGATTGCATAGCGAGGGGAAAGGATCCAAAATTGTTGTCTCAAGAGGTAATGCAACGTTTTTTGACCGGGATGACAGTACCTTTTGTGAGTGTACTCAATGACAAGTTGAGTAAGACGGTGAGAACGTGGTAAAAGTAAAGGGTGTTTTGCTGAATAAGAGAGTTCGGAAGAATGTGGTAATCGACCCCCCACTCTTAAGCAGCCTTGTGTATCTAGAAAAAGTGAAAGTTTACGAAATTGTTTAGGAAGTAGCTTTGCGTCATTCAATCGTGAAATGAGATCAGCAAAGATGGAACGTTGAACATGCCGAACGAGAACAATAAGAGAATGTTGAAGTTCTACTTCGGTAATATTTTCGTTAGGATATTTAGATTTCTTTTCGGTAAGGCGAAAAATATAGGAAATTATGCGTTGAATTTTCTCTAGGGAAGAGTAACGAGAAAAATACTCTGCCAATATATGGGCCCCTAAGCTCACACTAGGTACTATAGTTATAGTGTACGTGTGAGCTAATATAACTAAAAACTGAAATATATTTTATTTAACCCCAGACTAAATTACCTTTTGTTTGATACCACACAAGCCATGTTTTGACTTAAACTCAAATTTTTGAAATCTACCCTCACCCTTAAAAAAAACAAAAAACTAAAATGTATTTTATTAAACTCCGGACTCAATTACCTTTCGTTTGATATCACACACGCCATATTTTCACTTAAACTCTAATTTTTAAAATATACCCCCACCCTTTTTTTTAAAATAAGTTAAAATGTATTTTGTTAAACTGCAGACTCAATTACCTTTCGTTTGATATCACACACGCCATATTTTCACATAAACTCTAATTTTTGAAGTCTGCCCCCACCCTTTTATTTGGTTTCTGTTGGTGGATTTTGTTCATTTTTAAATGGGACCATCTCGACACAAGACCCCGCCTAGGTACCAAATTTCATTAAAATCGGCCAAGCGGTTTTTGAGTTATGCGCGTTGGTCGTTACAGACATACAGACAGACAGACAGACAGACAGACAGACAGACATACAGACAGACCGACAGACAGACAGACAGACGGCGCAACAAAAAATTTCAAAATCATCTGAAACGCAAAGATATATAAAAAATTTTGAAATCGGAGCAACTTTTTTTTTCTCGAAAAAATTAGGATCACCATAGCTCACACTACTATAGTATAGTATATGTGTGAGCTAAAAAGTATCAAGCATGTGTGGTTCAACTGTGCATGTTTGAAATACTGATTTTCGTTCTTCCAGAATAACCTCGTTTTCCGGAGGGTCTGGACAGCGAAAATCATCAGGCCAGCTCTCTTTTGGTAGCCTAAGAAAACAAGGACCTTCCCAATACAAGTCATGTTTGACAAGTTGATTAGGCATAAGACCGCGCGAAGCACAGTCGGCTGGATTTAGCGCTGATGGAATATATTTCCAGGCCGTAGGAGAAATGGTTTCTTGAATGTGACAGATACGGTTTGCCACAAACGTTTTAAACCTGTGAGGTGAAGCCGCCAACCAGCATAGAACCACTTGGGAATCACACCATGCACAGATTTGGTTGAAGTTAAGAATATCTGAATAAGTGTTTTGAATAAAGGAAAGTAGGTCGCAAAGTAAAGTGGCACCAAGAAGCTCCAGTCGCGGAAGACTGACTGTTTTCACTGGTGCGACCTTAGATTTGGCCATTACAAGAAAGGTATGGATTTCTCCGGATACTGACTCCATTCTGAAATAGACCGTAGCCGCGTAACCTATCATAGAGGCGTCTGAAAAGCCGTGAAGTTCAATGCTACGTGGTTGATCAATGGAAAGGCGTCTAGGTAAATGAATATTTGAAAGATTTGGAAGTTCGGTTCGAAATTGATTCCAAACATTTACGATATGCGGAGGAGGCTGAGAATCCAAGTCCAGCTTCTCCTTCCACAGATCTTGCATGAGATGCTTAGCAAGTAAAGAAACGGGAGAACAGAAACCTAAGGGATCAAAAATTTTCATGATTTGAGATAAGATACCTCGCTTGGTGCATGGTTTATCTTCTGGTACGACCAAGTAGGTAAACGAATCTGAGATAGGATTCCATTGGAGACCCAATATTTTTACAAAATTGGGTTCGGATTTGTCGAAACGAATGGACATTTCTGTTTCTGATTCTGAGAATGAGGAGAGAAGTTCCGGACTGTTGCTCGCCCATTTTTTAAGTTCAAACCCTCCTAGGCGCAACAGGGAGATTAACTCCGACTGAAGTTCTTTGGCAGAGGCCACAGAATCCTGCCCAGTGAGCACGTCGTCGACGTAAATGTCTTTAAGAAGCACCTTGGAAGCATTAGGATACCTTTCAGACTCAAGTTTAGCTAGTTCTTGTATAGTACGAATAGCTAAGTAAGGTGATGACTTAAGTCCATAAACAACTGTTCTTAAGTAGTAGGTTTGGACAGGATCATCCTCAGAAAATCTCCATAGAATATTTTGATAACGCGTGTGCTCAGGAATAATTAAAATCTGTCGGAACATTTTTACTATGTCAGTAACAAAGGCTACAGCATGAATTCGAAAATTAAGTAGAATTTCACGGACATCATTTTGCAGTTTAGGACCTGCGCACAACGTCTCGTTGAGTGAGACACCTCTGGGACTACGTTGAGACCCATCAAAGACCACTCTTATCTTCCCAGTGTTCCAGACACTGTGATGAGGGATAAAGTAGGAATTATCCAAGACATCTTTAGATATAGGCGTAGGAATAGGTATCATGTGACCAGTGTCTAAATAATCTTGCATAAAATCTTTGTAAGCTTGCTAATTAGCTGAGTCTTTGAGAAGTCTAGCTTCCTGAAGCTTGAAACGTTTTAAAGCGATTGGATAGGTGTCACCCAACTGGGGTTCTAAGTTTATGAAAGGTAATGGAACGACGAATCTACCTGATTCGTTGCGTGAATCTGAATGTGAAAATAATTTTTTGCACATAATATCCTCAGGACTGTGATGAACCTTATGTGGAACCTGCTCTATCTCCCAGAAGCGCTCTAGGCAGATATCCAGAGATGGTTCGATGGAAGTGTAACAGCTTATGAGTGATTGTGGATTTTGTTGCTTTGAAGTTTCAACTTTACCAATCAGCACATAGCCAAAGATGCTATTAAAAGCACTAGGTTGTCCACGCTCTCCGTGGATAACTCCCTCTTGTAAGAGATGCGGAAAAAGTTCACAACCTACTAGGACATCAATGGAACTTGGTATATGGAAGTTTTGATCAGAAAGTTTGATATTGCGAATGTGATTCCACTTGCTCGAGTCGACAGCGCAAGAAGGAATCTCTGTACAAAGTTTTGGAAGTACTAAAGCCTCAAAATCAAAGGTAGGTCCCGCTTGACCTTGAGGTTTGATAAGACATTTCGTCTTACCTTTGGTATTGGAAGATGTCATTTGATTTAAGCCTTGAATAGAAGTAGAAAAGAAGCTTTTCGAAAGACCTAAACGATTTAGACATTTTTCTGAAATAAAGTTTGCCGCTGAGGCAGAATCGAGTAAGATACGAACTGGTTGGTAATGTGCCCTTGAGTCTAACATGTCAGCTACAACGGTAGAAAGTAGAAAAGTGGAATTTTTGGAAATCATTGTCGCATGACAGTTTGTGGAATGGCTTCCTGACATAGGGGTGCTATTGGAATTGGAAAGTGGAATATTAGCGTTCTCTGGAGGATATGAATTAACACTCACAGAGGGCGCTACTGGTTGCGGAACGTGAAGAAGACTGTGGTGCCTAGCTCCACACGTAAAGCAGTTGTAGGAGGAGGGGCAATTCACGGTCTGGTGAGCAAAATGTAAGCAATTTTGACATAGATTCACCTACCGAACATAACCCATCCTTTCCTGTGGACTTTTGTTTTGAAATTCGATACATTTCGATAATGCGTGATTCGAAGAACATAGGTAACATTTTATTTTTGGATTAAAAGTTCTATTCTGATTATTTGGTATTTGAGGGTTGCTGCGTTGATTGCTATTTTGTAAAGTATTTTGTGATTTCTTGAATTTGAATTTTGATTTGAAATAGTTGTATTGAAAGCAGAAGGTGAATTAAAATTATTAAAACTGTTTCTCTGAAAACTGTTCTGTTGAGAATTACGCGTAGTTTGAGGTTGTCTAGGGGTTTGATTTTGCCTACTAAAACTGGGCATTTGCACTACAGATTCGAGCGCAACGCAATGATTTTCTATAAACGTGTAAAGATCAGTGTAGGACGGAATTTCTGAATTGTTTTTCTCTCTACTATAGTAAAGTTCGAAATCAGTCCTCATCTTGACTTCAAGTTTTGAGAGCATCATGTTAAAAGTAAGAAAGTCCCATTCTTTTGTAGGAAAACCAAGCTCATTTAAGATGGCTAGATTCTCAGAAAATGTATCCAACATGGAACGTAATTCTTTCCCAGAACTAAACTTAGTTGAAAGAAAGTTAATAGCATTCAAAGCGGTAGTAGCAATAATTCGTTTATTTTGATACCTCTTTACTAAGGTTTCATACGCAATGTGATAATTGCTATCTGCGAGGGGAATGGTTTTTACTAGAGAAAGGGCTTCATTCAGAACAGAACTCCGCAATTGTTGAAATTTCTCTATATCACTTAAATCAGAATTTTGATGTACCATGACTTTAAATAAGGCAAACCAGTGTTGCCAATTTTTATAATTACCATCGAATATTGGCAACCTTGGTTGTGGAAATGATCTTGTATTTGACCTCTGAACAATATTTTGTTGGTTAGGGTTGCCTACGTAATTGACAGGGTTGGCCCTAAAAAGGTCGTAGTAAATACCCTTACATTCATAATAAAGGTTGTCAAAGTCTTTTCTAGTTTTATCCTGCTCGTCAAATGAAAGTTTAAACTCTTCGAGAGAGCCAATAATTTGGTTATGAAAATTATAGAATTGAGCATGACATTCTTCGACGTCTTCATATCTGGATTTAAACAAAAAGTGAAACGCTGTATCCGAGTTCGCTTTCAAAGCTACCTTGTGAGCTTCCGCCATTTGGTTGAAGCTCAAAAGCCTTTTGTCGCAAAGTATTTTCTGTTTTTGCGTAGACATTTTTGTTTTTGAAAGTTAATTTGTTTTTAAAAAATCCCAAAAAAATGCTTAAAATATAGCTTAAAATATAACCCGAATTTTAGCAAAAATTAAATAATTTTATTATTTTAATTTTATTAACTTTTTTCGAAAATTTTGAAATGAAATGTTTGTAAGTTTGTCTGTATGTTATTATTTGAACATATCCTTTAAAAAAAAACTTTTATGTCTCACCAAGGATTGAACCCCGCACCTCTCGATTCCAAGTCGCACACTCTGTGCATACGACTAGCGGTCCTGTTGAAAGTTTTTAAGAAAGTCGGTATTCGAAGAAACGAGCGGGCAACGTGACCCACGTCACTATTCAAGTGGGATGACCCTGGTGACGGCGACACTTGCACCTGCGCGTTAACGCGACACCTGTAAAATCGATAATTAAAGGAATTTAGATGGAAGAACTGCCTTAAATTTTCACTTTCGGCGTATTGACGCCACTTTTACTGAAAATGTAATGAACAAAGCGATCAACTTTGATGAACTAGTAAACTATACGAAATATGTGCATTGGCTATAGCTATTTTTGAACGGTAATAAACACTTCGATCAACTTTGAAGGAACATATCACCAACCGGTCGTAAATCAATATGGTCTGTTTGATTTATTACTGATTGTAGAAATAATTGAAATTGGAAATAAATTTTGAAAATATATAGAAATTTGGAATTTTTGTAGGAAATTGCTGAACCACAGGAGTCTAGGTAGTTTGGAAAACTATTAATTTGGAGAGAAGGACCATTAAATGTGCGTGCAAGTATTGAAAAATAATGGAATTTCCTTCGACAGGTCGCCGGTTTGGCTTTACAAGCACATTTAAAAATAATTGTCGGTATTGACGATTGGAAATGGAAAGTTACGATACATATGGAATTTTATATGAAAAGGCACCTACCTCGGACTCTCTTGCGGCTCCAGTCAACGTTTAAACGTCCAGTTTTTCACCTCAAAATTCACTTTTTTGGGAACGTGATTTTTCTAGTGTCTTGTTGTGACGGTGGTTGTTTGCGCACTCTCGCGGCGCTGCTTGTCCTCGCACGTGTGCGGTGCCGTAAAAACCCATATGCATATTTAAGAGCGGGAAAATTTAAATTATTTTAAACGCGCAGAAAAGGAAAAGAAAATGAAAAATAGGAAATTCATTGCTTGCACCAACAATTAGCATTCCAGTTTATGTTACAGTTCCGTGGTACTAGAGTACAAAATTTACACTGTAGAAACTACCTTTTTTTTTAAAGTTCCTTATATATGTTTTTTTATTACAGGCTTATGTACTTCCAAAACAATACTAAGGAATACATCTGTGCCAAGTCAAAACCTATCAGTGAAACCAATAGAAGTTGATCCTGAAGAGCCAACTGCAGGTACAAGCATCGAAAATGTTGGTACAAAAGAAAACTACTTAGTTAAAGTCTGATTTTTTTTTGTTTTGTGCAAATTGATAGAGTTATTGTTGAATTTTTTGTATTGGAGTCTGCTATTGTACAAAAATGAGTATTCAGTTGGTTTGCGACTGTTAGTGTGTGTCTTTAATAGTTTCAGAATCTATTCTAAGTTTAATTTAGTTGTTTTCTTTGCCTCCCCAATAATTTATTTATAATGTTCTAAGTTTTTGTTTTGTCAATTTTATCAATTTTAGTTTTTGCATAATGGAGATTTTGCTTTAGCACAGTTTTTTTAAAGATATATTTATATTTTTTATATATATTATTAAAATGTAATATATTATTATATTTTTTCAATTTTTGAGAAGCTAGTGTCATTTAATAAAAACAAAATGATGCTGAGAAGTAAAAAGGTCTTGCAGTTGGGTAAAAAATACTAGGACATTTCTTAGAAAGGTAAAATACCTACATATTCTAGATTTTTTGCCCCCATGGTTCATTCTTCTTATGTTTCATTTATCAAATTCAGGATTTGTTATCCTGATGTTTATGGTAACCAATTCCTTATTGCTTCTGATCAATAATTCCCCTTAATATTGTATACAGGTTTGTTATTTTTTTGCTATTATGAGTGATATAACAAAAAAATTCTAAAAATGTATACACATGCCTAAAGGCTTTATCTACTTAGATAATTTCTAGTATTATAAATCAATAAATATAATAAATTTGGTCGAAATTAAAATAGGAAAATAACTTTTAGTTAATCATTTTATTTTTTATCTTTAAATATGTAAACATGTATCCTGAGATGATATCTTTGGGGGCACTAACATATACCTCATAAAATCAAACCTATAGGCAACATTTAGATGAAGCAATAAGTTAAAATACTGATAACTACAAATTGCTTCAACAGGACAAAAAGTGAGATTTTAATTACTAAAATAATAAGGGACAAAAAGCTAGTACTGCTGCTTGTTAGGTGAAGTTGAGCAATATACACACCTCAGTAGGTACACATGTTATTTCCTAAACATAGCAATTTATTTTCTAAACATAGCAATGTTGTAGAACACTCTACATCAGTTGAAAGAAAAAACTGTATAATGTATTGACAAAACATTTAATTTATCATGTCATGTGGAATGAGGTTTCATACTGTACAAATGACATGATAACTGAACATTTTTGCCAACAATATCTTGTTTTTACCAAAGACAGTCAGTTTATGGTCCTTGGTTTTTTCTATTCAACTGATGTGCCATGTTCTACCACTAGCCGCTACTGACAAAAAGTGAATATTTCTTAAGTGCAAAAAATACCTCTGGGTCTGTTGCTGATCAATAGCAAAAACTTTGTACAGGGACTTAATAAACCATATTTTTGTGGACCCTGTTAGTTCTTAAAGGTTGTGCCAGGTCCTGATTCTTATCAGTCCTGAGTGGTCATTAAAAGTGTCGAGATATTGTATAGGTCCTTACATATTGATGAGCCCCTCACTCTAGGCGGAACTACTAGGTGGTAAGTGGAATGAAATGTATGCATTGTTCTACAGGAATTAGCAATAAATTTGTGGTCCTGTAGTGGATTGCAGGGTGCATGTATACTGCTTAAGCCAGAAAAAAAAACCTGAAAAATAATATACAAATGCTACTTTCTGATAATGGTAAGTTATTTGCTTCTTAAAAATCATAAAATCTTAAGAAGATTTGCTAATAGAAATTGATAAGTAGAATATTGTAGTGATTACGACAGCATCAAAATTGTCCAAATGTTGGATAAAATATAGCTTAAGCCGGGCAATATAGTGTCCTGCATAGTCCTGTAAATGAATTTTGTACACCTACTATGGGCAGCTGATCACTCCTCATTCTAGGCATAGGTATTCTAATGGGGAGTAAAATACTATTCACAAAATATTCTAGATGATATTCCAAATATTAACATGTTTTTTTAAGCAAATGCTGATGAATGACAATGAAAAAATTTATTTGATTTTATTGATGATTGAGTGGTTCTGTAAACTATTTTCTGAAGAAGATACACCTATGATATTTTTACATAAAATTGTATATTATTATTATTCTTCTACATTACAGCGAGACATGGTTTAAAAAAAACGTTTTAAAATTAGTTTTTGTTTATATTTTACGAAAAAGTGAGGCTATGTCGTTGAGTATTTTGTGACGTATTAAAAACCGTCTGACAGATTTCGCGAAGTGGATCATCCTATTCTCTGTGTACAGTCCTTGCGGTCTGCCCACTTTTTAATCCTCAGATGCTTGTTTGCCCTAAGGAGTGGTTTCCATATGTTTGCTATGTCCGCGCTTGGTTAACTGAAAACTTCTTTATTTTGCAGCTTCAATAAACTTTCGTTTTCGCCAATGCGACTCCTTATGCAAAACTTTAGCTAAAGACCATTGAATCCAGTGTTTTTTTCTGCACCGAGAAGTTATTAATTTTTCTAAAATTTTCGCCGCGATACCATTTGTCGGTTTTCCTACAAATGATTTGTACGTATTTAATAATGTTTGTTTTTGGTTTTGGTTTGGCTTTTTTTGTTTATTTCAGTCAATACCTATTTTATCTTTAACTTTTTACATTCAACAAAGTCGAGTACACTTGGCGCGAGCGTGATACGTAAATTACATAATGGGCCACTTTCTCACTTCGGCTTAAGTCCTAAGTTCTACTTAGTTTAGGATATTTAAGATAAGCACTTGCTGGTGCTATCAAAGTTCCACTTAAGTATCAAATTCTGGACCATAGCGTTAGTGGAAAAATTTGAGTACTTAAGTTGAACTTCTCACCTCAAAGATTGTTTTTCTACGGTATTTATCTCTATTTAGATTATTTGCAAATTTTTTAACACGATATATCTATATAAAACAATGAGTTAGTTTTGTAGATGATAAAATACAGAAACTGAATACTCCCGAGGGGCAAACCGATATTAAAATTTTTTATACATCCTGCTAAACGGTTCCATATTCTAGGTCCTGCCAAGTCCCTTTTTGGGCCTGTCAGGTAGTCACGACCTGCCAAGCGTGGATCTGGATCAAAATGTGGGATGGGGGAAATTTCTTGGTGTAAGCATATCTTCAAGATACTGATGATGGCGAAATGCCGAAAGCGCTCCGTCAAAGAATAATAAAATAATATAAAAATTATAGCACTCAGTACAAACAAACCCCCTATTAATTTCAAAGTACAGTGCACGCAACCACCCCCCTTCACTGAGAATATAAGTTGTTTAATTTTTTTTAAATTTGAATAATAAACAACACAAATTCTACAAAAAATTAAAATATCCGTTGCTTTCTGTCAAAACATCATTGATTGACGTTTTAAATGTGATTTTTGCAGCTTTGCCAGAGATTTTGCAGCTGAAGTTAAGAATAAAATAAGTGGAACATCAGAAAGTAAATTTATAACTTAAGTTGAGTTAGTACTTAAGTTAAAACTTAAGATAAGCCGAAGTGAGAAAGTGGCTCTATACCAACCCACACCAAACTAAACCTAACCAAACTATGCATAGCCTTACAAAACCTAACCAAACCCAAATAAAAGCGAGCTGCATGTATACGCAACATTAGGATTTCCAGGGGTGCGTTCATGATTAACGCCTTGTGCACACCGGACGCGCCCGGCATTACTTTTTGCCCGTTCACGATTGACGTGATACGGTTGCTGGCTCTGGGTTACGTTCATGATTAACGCCGTGTGCACACCGGACGTGCCCGGCGGTACTTTCTGCCCGTTCACGATTGACGCCGCGCGCGTCCGGTTGGATGAATTTTTCGTTCATGATTCGGTTGCTGGCTTTGGTGCGCACACCGGAAGGCGAAATGACGTTCACGATTAACACACGGCAAACAACCATTTATCTACCTCGATTAGTTGGGTAAAATTTAATTTGTCGCGCATGCATATAGCGAAGATGAAACATATGAGAGCAAACTCTAATACTTTACTCCTTTTTTTGTCAAAACTATTTGTTGGTGCGAGAATTATTTGCCAGCTTTTGGCTACTTTTATATTTTAATATTATTTTTCATTTCAAATTTCGCGGTGTATATGCATATGACTTATCCCCGCACCGAGACACGCGCGAGTCTGCGCGAGGAGTCGCAATCGGGAAACCGATAAGAAGCACACGAAACGCCGTGAGTGCTACAATTTTTCCGTTTTTCCTATCTTCCAAGCGACCAAAACGACTGCAACTAGATGAAAACTAAGGTAGGTGCACTTTAGATATTTTATATGCATCGTTTTTACTGATTTCCTTTCAATAGACTGTACAATTACGTTTTTCAATTTCTTATCTCAAAATATTGGGTATTTCTCGAATGAGTGGTGTAAGTGGTGAACCAGCCAACCTAAACTCAACCCAACTTACGTTTGCACCCTCATTGGATGGTCCTTCGAGCCGGATCCTTTCAATTTACATTTTCAGCAGTTATCCTGTAACGTTTCAAACTTACGAATTTCCAAAATTTTCCGTTTTCGGCGAGATTTTTCGTATTTTCTTAAGTCACGTGTGTTAAAAATATCAACTCGGGTGAGTTATATATCGAATATCGAATATACCTATGGAATTAAAAGGTATAGTCGACCAATACAGTATTGTATTCCACGCGCGCGCTGTTTGAATTACTTGACTTGGGTTACACTGCCGGCATAGGCATTGGTCGACATATATACGCGGACTCCCGTAAATTTGTTAAGAGCCCGTATTTCTTTACTAGTTTGGTAGTTGGTAATATCAGAGGATAGTTAGGACAAACAACCTTAATTAAAATTTACTAATTACTAATTAATAAATAATTAAAATAAATTAAAAATTCTTTAATTTAATGAAATTTTATTAATTATTTTTCATTCATTTTATGAACTAAAATTGGATTTTTAAAGCGTTTTAGAAGTTTTAACAAATCTTTGGTTTTTAAAAAAAGGTAATTTTCAAAATCAAAATGTCAAAACCAAAAAAGACATTATTGCTAGACAAGCGTGCTATTTGTGTTAATCAAATAACAGAATCGAATGAGGTCGGTTCCTCTTCAAATCTAGGTACGAGGATAATGAGGAATGTCATCAAAAGTTTTACGAGTCTCATAACCAAATCATCGGATCCCTCGAGGGGTTGGGACTCGATTTTAATGAGCAGGACAACATAAGAAAAACATTTGATTTACTTTTTTATGAATGTCGTGGCATTTATTATGATATTTTTCGAGCCAGCAATACTAATTTCGTTTCACTAAATACTTCTGCCAATAGCCCTAGGTCAAATGCTAGACCTTTTCCTTTACCCAAGTTGTCTAGTTTCGATGGCAACTATAAGAATTGGCAACATTGGTTTGACCTCTATAAGGTCATGATTCATGATAGCGACTTGAGCGATATAGAAAAGTTTCAGCACTTTAGTAGTTCAGTGACTAACGAAGCACTTAGTCTGGTAAAAACAATTCCGTTATCTGACAGCAATTATCATATTGCATATGAGGCTGTAGTCAAGAGATATCAAAATAAGCGTCTCATAGCTACGACTGCTTGAAATGCTATGAATTCCGTTTCGGTGAAAACCAGTTCTGCGAAAGAGCTCCGTTTTATGTTAGACACCTTTTCCGAGAACTTAGCCATTTTGACCCAACTCGGTTTTCCTACGACAGAGTGGAACTTTCTTACATTTAATCCATTGCTTTCCAAGTTGGACGTTAAGCTACGCACAGAGTTTGAGCTATATTATAGCAGAGAGAAAAGCCAAGCCGAGATTCCTTCTTACACTGACTTGTACAGCTTTATCGAAAATCATTGTATAGCCTTGGAGTCTGTCCAACATATGCAGTCATTTAGTAAGCCCCCCTCTAGTTCAAATCATGCTAAGCCCCTGAATAATAATCAGCGGAACATTAGTCACAATATTTATCCTAAAAATACATCAACTTCATCTTTCAATACTACAGTTTCAAATAATCCAATTCAACCAAATAAACCGTTCAATTCAAATGTCAAATGTCATTTGTGCCAGTCCAATCATGTCCTAGCCCGATGTCCCGATTTCCTAAATAAAAATTCAGAAGAAAGACTTTCCTATGTAAGACAAATTAACTTATGTGAAAATTGCATGCATTTTTCTCATCAAACAAGGAATTGTTCTTCTTCTTATAGCTGCAGAGGGTGTGGCCTTAAACACCACAGTTTACTGTGCCCCCACCCCCGTCAGAACAATACACGTGTTCAGCAGGGTACAAATACTAGTACTCAGGAAAATCCACACTTTCTTTCTGTTTCACAAGGTACTTCCTCAACCAATTGTCACGCCACAACTATTCCCAATCAATCTACTTTCAACAGTTGTAGCTGACATTTTGAATTCTAGAGGAAATTACCAACCCGTGCGGATTTTGCTAGATTCAGCATCTGAAGCCAATTTCATTTCGGAAAAATGCCTTAATAGACTAGGTCTCCCCAGACAACAATTTTCAATTTCCATTCAAGGTCTAAATCAAAAGGCATCTTCGACTACCAAAGGCAAAACTAATTGCATTATTCGACCGCAAGGAAGAATAGATCCTACCTTTCAGTTTGAGGCTTTAGTATTGCCTCAATTATGTTCCAATATTCCCTCTGCTTCTATAGATTCCAGTCAATGGGATCATATTCGGAACATAAAACTTTCAGACCAAACTTTTAACATACCTAGCCCCATAGATATTTTACTCGGTTGTGAATTATTTCCTCAGATTTTAAGAAATGGAGTCATCCATGGTCAAAAAGGGCAAGCTAGCGCTTTTAATAGTGTTTTCCGTTACGTCTTGATTGGTAAGGTAGACGCTTCGATTCAATCCAAGCCAAGTACAGTCGTTAGCTGTTATACATCTTTAGAACCGCCCTTAGAAGTGTGTTTAGAGACATTTTGGGAAATAGAACAAGTCCCACATAAAGTTCACCGCAGCCCTGAAGATATTCTATGTGAAAAAGTCTTTTCGGACACAGTATCTCGTAATGCATCAGGCAGATTCATAGTTTCATTACCTTTCGTTAACTCAGAGCCTACTTTAGGTGATACTTATCCTATTGCTGTAAAAAGGTTTAAATCGCTCGAATTCCGACTTCTTAAAGACCCTGTGCATTATGAAGCATACAAAGACTTCATGAAGGAATACATATTATCAAATCACATGATTCCAGTCCCTACACCTAGTTCCAAAGAAATCTTAGACTGTTCATATTCCATTCCCCTCCATAGTGTTTTTAATAGGGGAAAAATTCACTGCGTTTTTGATGCTTCACAAAAGGGTCCTAGGGGTTTATCCTTAAATGATACATTGTGCGCAGGTGCTAAACTTTAATCTGATGTCCGCGAAATACTTCTGAAACTCCGATATCATGCTGTAGTGTTTACTGCAGATGTTGTTAAAATGTTTCGACAAATTCTTGTCACACCTGAGCACACACGATATCAGAATATCTTATGGAGATTCTCTGAAACCGATCCCATTCAAACCTACTCTCTCAGAACTGTTGTCTATGGTCTTAAATCATCACCCTACTTCGCTATACGTACTCTACAGGAATTGGCTAGATTAGAGTCTAAAAACTTTCCTAATGCTTCTAGAGTTCTGTTAAAAGACGTCTACGTCGATGACGTTTTAAGCGGCCACAAATCCGTAGTTTCGGCCATAGATCTACAGCAAGAACTCATTTCATTATTACGTCGTGGTGGTTTCGAGCTCAAAAAATTGGCAAGTAGCAAACCAGAACTTATTTCATCATTTCCAGAGACGGACACACAAATGTCTATTTCTTTCGACAAAGCAGATCCTAATTTTGTCAAGGTGCTTGGTCTCCAATGGAATCCAGTGACAGATTCATTTACATATCTTGTTATACCTGACGATAACCCTTGCACTAAACGTGGAATCCTTTCTCAAATAATAAAAATATTTGACCCGTTAGGTTTCTGTTCTTCAGTGTCCTTACTGGCCAAGCATCTGATGCAAGATTTATGGAAGGAAAAGATAGAGTGGGACTCTCTTCCGCCACTTCATATCATAAATACTTGGAATCAGTTTCGCATGGAGCTTCCCGAACTTTCTAATCTTCATTTACCTAGACGTCTTACAATACACAAACCTACTCGCATAGAATTACACGGATTTTCCGACGCTTCAATGGTTGGTTATGCAGCCACAGCCAGTCTACCTTCGTATTGAAGCATCTTCTGGCGAGCTGTTTACTTTTCTTGTTATGGCAAAATCTAAAGTTGCACCACTTAAAACGGTTAGTCTCCCAAAACTGGAACTCTTGGGCGCTACACTACTGTGTGATCTTATCTCTTTTATTCAAGCAAGTTACGCTAAAACTTTGGTGTTTAATGAAATTTGGGCGTGGTCTGACTCACAAGTGGTCTTGCGCTGGTTATCTGATTCTCCCCATAGATGGGTTACATTCGTCGCTAATCGTGTTTGCAAAATCCAAGAAACTTTACCCCCTCATGTATGGCACTATGTTCCGTCTGCTGAAAACCCAGCGGATTGTGCTTCTCGTGGACTCACCCCTAACCAACTCTTTCACCATGACATGTGGTGGAAAGGTCCACCCTTTCTAAGCCTTCCACGAGAGGAATGGTCTAATGGCTTTCATTGTCCAGATCTTTGCGACAGTGATGATTTGGAAGAACGCAAGACATTTCTTACGGTCATGTCAGACCCACATGAGATCGATGTTCTCTTGAATAAACATTCTTCTCTCACGAAAATACAACGAATCATTTCCTACACGCTTAGACCAAGTTCGAAAATCTATTACTCAGATCATTTGGTAACGGAAAAGGAACTGCAGAATTCCATGATTGTTCTTGTCCGCCATGTCCAACGTACATTATTTTCAGATCTTATTTCAAAACTTAAAACAAACAAGTTGCTTCCAAAACCCTTTCGTAACCTTTCATTATTCCTGGACCAACAAGACTGTCTCCGAGTAGGCGGTCACATTAAGCATGCTTCTGAACTTTCTTATTCTGCTAAGCATCCGTTGCTCTTGCCACGTTCACACCGGCTTACTACAATAATTATCGAATATACACATTCAAAATACTTTCATCCAGGTCTCAAAACCCTACACTATCTGCTAAGGCAGCAATTTTGGGTGCTGTCTGCTCGATACGCTATTGAAAAGGTAGTTTCTCATTGTATCTTATGCTTCAGACTTCATCCAAAACCAGCTGTGCAATTTATGGGAGATTTACCTCCTCAAAGGATTTCCCAGTTAAACCATTTTCCCATGTTGCCGTGGACTATTGCGGACCGTTTGATATCTTAATGTCGACACCCAGGTGCCAAACTCTATAAAGGCTATATTCTTGTTTGCGTTTGTGCTGCAACCAAAGCAGTGCACTTAGAATTAACTTCCGATCTCTCAACAGATACGTTTCTTGCGGCCTTTAAAAGGTTTGTCTCCAGACGTGGAAGGATATCACACGTTTATTCTGATAACGGTACCGCCTTTGTCGGTGCAGATAGGTTACTTCAAACCTACTCAAAGGAAGCATGTGAAAGCTTAAGCATTTCATGGCATTTTTCTAGCCTCACTTAAACGGTTTAGCTGAGGCTGGAGTAAAATCCACCAAGGCTCACCTCAAACGTGTTGTAGGCGAGCAGCGCCTTACATATGAGTAATTTACTACCTTCTTGTTTCAAGTTGAGGCTTTACTCAATAGTAGACCTCTCTATACTCAAAGTCTAGATCCAATTGACCTCATTCCGCTGACACCAGGTCATTTTCTAACATTGGAGCCTTTAAATTCTATACCAGAACCTGATTTTTCCGACCTCAAGCTTAACACTTTGTCTCGCTGGCAGCTTGTCCAAAGACTTCAAGCTGACTTTTGGAAAAAGTGGCGTTTAGAATATTTAAACACACTTCAACAACGTGTTAAGTGGACTGAGAAATGCAATGACATAAAAGTCAACACTTTAGTCGTTATTAAGAATGAGCAAAAACTACCTATGCAGTGGTCACTCGGACGTGTTGTAGCGCTACATTCAGGTGCTGATGGGCTTACTCGCGTCGTGACAGTAAAAACCGCCACTGGTACTTATCGAAGACCTGTGGTCAAGTTATGTGTCCTGCCCCTGCCGGAGGTAGAACACAAGTAATTTTTTCGAAATTTTTTATTTTTTTTTCCTTTCATTATATATATATTTTTTTCCTTTTTACAATTTGCTAGAATTAAGGTAAATTTTCGTGCATACTTGCACGATTTGGGTATTTAGATATAGTTTTTTTTTCGTATCCTTACTAAAAACACACGTGTTTTGGTGGCCGGAAAATGTTGGTGCAAGAATTATTTGCCAGCTTTTGGCTACTCTTATATTTTAATATTATTTTTCATTTCAAATTTCGCGGGGTATATGCATATGACTTATCCCCGCGCCGAGACACGCGCGAGTCTGCGCGAGGAGTCGCAATCGGGAAACCGACAAGAAGCACACGAAACGCCGTGAGTGCTACAATTTTCCCGTTTTTCCTATCTTCCAAGCGACCAAAACGACTTCAACTAGATGAAAACTAAGGTAGGTGCACTTTAGATATTTTATATGCATCGTTTTTACTGATTTCCTTTCAATAGACTGTACAATTACGTTTTTCAATTTCTTATCTCAAAATATTGGGTATTTCTCGAATGAGTGGTGTAAGTGGTGAACCAGCCAACCTAAACTCAACCCAACTTACGTTTGCACCCTCATTATTATTATTTTTTTAAATTCCACCAAAGTTTTTGCGCACGTAAAGCCTAGTTACCACCGACGCGTGTCCATCCTGATTCAAAAAACGCATCATGTGATGGGACATGAATTTGCACCGGTTTTAAATGCAGCGTCACCTGATGCGTTTTTGGAATCAGGGTGGATACGCATAGGTGGAAACCGAGTATAAAGCTACATTTCTAATCGTGTTTGCGGGCCGACACAACCGCCAGCACGGGAGTCGTCACGGACTACGCCATTTCTAATCGTGTTGCGTGCCAGCGTGCGTGCTGTGGTTAGCGCATGCGTAATTGATGTGTTTATAGCTCACTTTTATTTCTACAACTGGCTGAGTGGGCTCTGCATGCCGCTTTATATATCGTAATTGAAACATCGAGAATGTTTATGAAAATTCCAGATCATAAACATTCCAGACATAACCACATTTTTCAGGAATGCGTATTTCTTTTGATCGCCCAAGTGCACCTTTAATATATGTTCGTCTTTCTTTTACTCGTACTAATAAACGAGACAGCTTAGCCAAAAAGATCTCGATCGAGATTATTCCCGATACCCATCATTTAGGTGATGGAACTGCGCATGTCTGGTACGCCGCACGGACGCCAGCATGGGCCGCAGAGTTTGCAGCTTGCAAGCACGAAGGACCGTGCGGACACGGTGATCGTCATTAGAAATGGTTACGTTGATTCCCGTATGCCTAGCACGCGTGACGGATTGCAACTCTGCCAGCGAACACGATTAGAAATGCACCTTAAGATTTCCTTTTCAACCCACTCACATAATGTGGTATATAAAGAGGGCGGAACGACACCATTATTAGAGTCCAAGTTTTTCATTAAAGTTTAAATTGATTAATAATATCAATATTAAATGTCCATATTATGCCAAAACAAATACAAAAGGATACTCTTTATTCTTACAAAATTCTAGTACAATTTTTGGTTCCTTCAAAGAATAACGTAAATATTCGGTTCATCTTTTAAATCTGTGTTATTGACGGGAAATTCCTTTCGATTCAAACCCGCCAATAAAAAAAATATAAATTGGCAAATGACAGACAGAAGACTACCGGTCAACGCCCGGCGCGTCTGGGTAAAATTCGCACGTAAATTTCACCCTGAATCATGAACGCAACCCTGGTGCGCACACCGGAGGCGAAATGACGTTCACGATTACCACGCGGCGAACAACCATTTATCTACCTCGATTAGTTGGGTAATTTACATACATATTAGAGCAAACTCTAACCCAACTTTAATCCTTTTCTTTGTCAAAATTATTTTTCTAAAATTTCACCAAAGTGTTTGGGCACCCACAACTAGGCTATTACTCGTTTCCACCTATGCGTGCCCACCCTGATTCAAAAACCGCATCATGTAACGGGACAAGGATTTTCACCGGTTTTAAATGCAGCGTCACCTGATGCGTTTTTTGAATAAGGCACGAATAGATGGAAACCGGCTATAAAATGCCCTTTTCAAATCACTTACATAATGTGGTTTATCCCTTGCCATAGGCAGTTACACTTTTGTGACATTTCCAAGACAAATTCTGAAAAACGGCATGTCTTTGAGTTGTTTTTATATGTGCCTTTTTTGTGTCAAAATGCAGTCAGCAACTTTTTATTGAACCACTTAAGAATTGGATATTCGCAATATATGCATTAATTGTCGTAAATTTGTCGTGAAAAAAAAAATTTGTCGCGCCACCCGTTTTCCTGAAAAGGGTATGTAATGCTAAGTTGAGTCTCAACTTAGCACTACCCCCCAGAAAAAATTAAAATTTTCAAAAACTAATAAATGCATTAATTGTCGTGAATTTGTCGTAAATTTGTCATAAAAGAAAAACAATTGTCGCGTCATCCGTTTTCTCGGAAACGGGGAAGTGAGCAATTTTGAAAATTTTAATTTTTTCTGGTGTGGTAGAGCTAAGTTGAGACTCAACTTAGCATTAAATACCCTTTTCAGGAAAACGGGTGGCGCGACAAATTTTTTTTCTTTCACGACAAATTTACGACAAATTCACGACAATTAATGCATTTATTAGTTTTTAAAAATTTTAATTTTTTTTGGGGTGGTAATGCTAAGTTGAGACTCAACTTAGCATTACATACCCTTTTCTGGAAAACAAATTTTTTTATTTTACGTCAAATTTACGACAAATTTACGACAATTAATGCATATATTGCGAATATCCAATTCTTAAGTGGTAATGCTAAGTTTATAGAGGTCAATGGCAGTTTTACCTTTAATTTTGTACCAACATGACATATCTATTTATATTTTGAAATACTTCTGGTTGGAAAATATGTTTATATCATATCAAAGTCACAAAAGTGTAACTGAGTATGCCAAGGGCTATATATAATGAGGACGGAACCCCATTATGAGAAGCCAAGTTTTTCACTAAACTTCAAAATGATTAATAATATTAATATTATATGTCCATATTATGTCAAAACAAATAAAAAAGGAACCTCTTTATTGTTACAAAATTCTAGTCAAATTTTTGCTCCCTTCAAAAAGTAACATAAATTGGGTTCATGTTTTAAATCTGTGTTAATGGCGGGAAATTCGTTTCGATTCAAATCCGCCAATAAAAAAATACAAAATTGAAAAATAACAGACATAAGACGTCCGGTGAACGCCCGGCGCGTCTGGGTAATATTCACACGGTAAAATTAAAACCAAACAATTCTGACAAGAATAGTTAGCTCAAAAATTAACCACCCGGCATCACGTCGCATCGGTTTGCTCTGATTGTCTTGAGGAATCGAAAACGACCGAGTTTACAATTCTAAACATGTTTCTACTGGCTTACGTTTATGTTTGAACCCCGGTAATTTCATTACACGATAATTGGGAGAAATTTGTAGCGGAGAGGGCGGTATCGACTATACTTTGGATTAAAATAGAATACTAAATGCCTTGAAGGTATATCTCTATTAGTCCACAGTACACCGGTCTATTTTTTAAGTAATGAGTAACAGGCTAAATTTTTGTACACAACATCTAGATCGTTCGCAAAATCTGGTTCCAACGTCCTAATATCAGATGGTAACGAAATTCTTTCGACATTTGTTAGTCCACTAAAGGCGTTATTATCAATCTTTGTTAACGTAACTGGTACAGACAAAAGCATATCGTTCGATTCTTTTACCCACAGAAATAACAAGAGAAGTAAAACCTTTGTTTTAATCGATTAGCTGCAAATACTGTTTGAACAATTCTTTTTATTTGAAATTTTTTTAAATTACATATCTTTTGCTCTTAAAAACTAACCGAGTATATTTTTCAAACTGGTGAAATTATTAACAAACAGCATAAATTATTGGATTTTTAAGAATTCGTGCTATTTCCTACGAATATTCCATAAATAAAAACATGGCGCAAACGCAAACATGATGTATAATTCGTAAATATTTATCACATAACATTGTTTATTTTACAATTATTTACAATATCTCTCTTACGTAAACAAAAAACAAATTGAACAAAATGATAAAGCTATCCATGTATGACTGAACTTTACCGAAGTGGACGCCAAATCCCTTGCAGCCTCTAAATTCTCTCGCGTTACCTCCTCTTGGCATCTACCTAGTGCGTCTAGTTCAATTTCATTCATGAGCATGCCGTTATAACCTATAGGACTTATACAATAATTTTTAGAGATAAACTCTCTTGTGCTATCATTGGCAAGTGGACCGTTTAGGAGGGTATGCAAGTTGCAATCGCATGGAAAATGGTTTGAAATCACAGTTAATTTTTCAACCTCCACTACTAATGTGTCAGCCTTAGGAATTTCTAATTTGATTACCCTGAAATTTTAGATGTTTTACCTTTTGCTCGGAGGTAAAGTTCAACCAATCTATGGAATCAATTTTATTATTAAGAAAATTGAGCGTGTTCAGATTGTTCATATCATTGAACGTATCTCCTTCAATCTGTCCTAAGTCAGACTCTTTTATTGACAAAACATTGACCTTAGATAATCCGCGAAAGACTCCAAATCTAAGTCCCGCTAAATCCATAAACGCTGACTTAATATAACCCACCACATCTAGACCGTTCGCAAAATCTGGTTCCAACCGAGAAATGACTCGATCGCCGATTTTTGTACACCAAAAGGAATTACCTAGGGTATCATACCTACGGTATGTCCTGGTATTTCCCAAATTTCAATAGTATTGCCTAGTATTTCCAAAGCATTTCCCGGTATTTCCTAGTATATTTCTCAGTACTTCCCAAATATTTTCTAGTATTTCCCCTAACCTGTACACCAAAAGGAAATACCAAGCCACCCCTCGGTTCCAACGTTGGTTAGTCCACTAAAGGCGTTATTATCAATCTTTGTTAACGAGTTGTTATTTAGTACTAGCATGTCCACGTAATTGGTATCCGCACAGCCATATGGTTTATTTTTTTTACCCACAGAAATTACGAGAGAAGTAAAACCTTTATTTTAACCGATTAGCTACAAAAACTGTTTGAACAATTTTTTTTAATTAAAAAATATTTGAATTACATACCTTTGGCTTTTAAAAACTAACCGAATAAGTTTTTGAAACTGGTGAAATTATTAAAAAAAGTATTTATAAAAATTACTGGATATTTAAGAATTCGTGCTATTTCCTACGAATATTCCATAAATAAAAAACATGCCGCAAACGCAAACATGATGTATAATTCGTAAATATTTATCACATAACATAGTATATTTTACAATTATTTACAATATCTCTCTTACGTAAACAAAAAACAAATTGTACAAAAAACTAAAGCTATCCATGTATGGCTGAACTTTACCGAACTGGACGCCAAATCCCTTGCAGCCTCTAAATTATCTCGCGTTACTTCCTCTTGACATCTACCAAGTGCGTCTAGTTCAATTTCATTCATAAGCATGCCGTTATAATCTATGGGACTTATACAATAATTTTTAGACATAAACTCTCTTGTGCTATCATTGGCAAGTGGACCGTTTAGGAGGGTATGCAAGTTGCAATCACACGGAAAATGGTTTGAAATCACAGTTAATTTCTGAACCTCCACTACTAATGTGTCAGCCTTAGGAATTTCTAATATATGATTACCCTGAAATTTTAGATGTTTTACCTTTTGTTCGGAGGTAAAGTTCAACCAATTTATGGAATCAATCTTATTATTAAGAAAATTGAGCGTGTTTACATTATTCATATCATTGAACGCATCTCCTTCAATATGTCCTAAGTCAGACTCTTGTATTGACAAAACATTGACATTAGATAATCCGCGAAACACTCCACATCTAAGTCCCTCTAAATCCATAAACGCTAACTTAATATAACCCACAACATCTAGACCGTTCGCAAAATCTGGTTCCAACGTCCTAATACCAGATGGTAGCGAAATTCTTTCAACGTTGGTTAGTCCACTAAAAGCGTTACTGTCAATTTTTGTTAACGGGTTGTTATTTAGCACTAGCATGCGGACGTAACTGGTACCCGCAAAGGCGTATGGTTCGATTCTTCTTATTCTGTTATGTCCCAAATTAATGACGCTAAAATTGGCTAGGCCGGAAAAGGCGAACTGGTTTACAGTCTCCAAAGGAGTGTGTTGAATGGAAAGCTCTCGAAGGCTGCGGGCTCCCCTAAAATAAAACTTTAATTATTTATTCTATTATTTTAAATTTATATGCCATATGTTAGTATGTAGGGTAAAGTTATTCTTAGCATGGTGGCCCTTTTCGTCATATTTTTAAGGGTAAGTTTTTATCAAATTAACCGGTTTGAGGACAGTAATACTTAAAATACGCGTAAGAAATTAGGGAACTCTCGAACGGTTCCACCAGGGACTTTACGATGATGTTAGTACATAGCTTGACTTCTGCCAGGTTTCCAGGATGCGCAGTGACCCTATGCGATATGGTAGACTATTTCTGGGTTGGTGAAAAGAATGGGATCGGCCATCATTTAAAAAGGAACGATTTCATTTGTTTTTATTTAAGTAAATTTTCGGGAATAACTTAATTTTAAAAAGTGGTTTTATCAGTGAGTTTAAGTGGCTGCGGGCAAAAACTTTCCTTGTCGACAACGCCCCTGTATTTTGATTGCGTTATTATCGTCAACTGCAGTTTTGCTTGTAATTGAGTGTAAACAGCTGGAGCAGAACAGTTGTAGCAATATCAATTTAGTTTAATTGTTATTTAGGTATTTAAGTTTGATGTAAAGTGAGTCAATTGAAACTATTGTTATTATTAAGTAAACAGGAGCGTTTAATCATGATCCTATTTACTGCTTATCTTTCTGCCAGCATATACAGAGTGATTCCAGTTGATTCATATGTGACTGGGCCTTGCAACCCTTCCACTGCGACCACCAGTGGGTCTATTGTGGCTCACTTTTCAGTGGTTTCTCACCACTGTATGCCTAATCCTCCAAAAAGGCCGGCTATCAGTTTGGGTGAGACACTGTTCAGATCTTCTGAGTCGATCTACTGAAAGTATTCTGGCGTAAACGTGAACTGTGTATAGAACTCGTTAAAATATTCAAATGTTTAAAAAAAGTGAATTTATTCTTAGTATAAATAAAATTAACTACGTTAGGCCAAAAGTGACTACTGCACTAATTATTGATCGGTACAATGCTCGATGAGACATTCGAGCAAAAACTAAACATAAACAGACTACGTATAGCTGATTTAAAAAAAAACTGATACGACTCTTTAAATTACGTTTTCCAAAATTTGAGCAGTGTATTCTAAGGCACCATCAGCTTTATCAAAACCTCCGTATTTTTAAAAAATCAAAACTGTTAATGAAAAGTCAAATAATACATAATAACAATATCATCAGTTACAGAATAATAAATACATAAACATGGTATTTGATACTAAAATGGCTTTACATACGACCAAAGAGCTAAAAGCCAAAATTGTTATTAAGTTAACGGTTGGTCCTTTCCAGCGGTAGCCCAGCATTTTAACGTAAGCCGAACAGTTAAAAGATGGATAAAGAACAATCACTTAAATGGAAACAAGGATGATCTAGCAGACCAAAAGTAAGTCAAGTTCAGGGTTGGATGGGCTCAAAGAAACCGACCCTGGCAATTTTTCTTTATTCGGTTTTCGTTTCGGCACAAAAATTTTACGGCAAAGAAAACGAAGCCATATTGTTTTATTTTTGTTTTTGATATTATGGAGGTTTGGTTATTAAATAACATGCTAATTTTAAAGGCTGTAATTTGCATTTTGAGAAAAAACTTCATATAAACATATGTATGCATGTCCTAAACATCCTTACTTGTGAGATACAAGGTATTTAAAGACTTCAGAAAATCTCCTTTTTTATTAATATCTGTGATACTGCTCTAGATATTTTTGTAAAGTTTTATATTCTGTATGCCCATATTAAACACTTAGTACCTATTAACATAATTAATATCTAATTTTTTTCCAAAATGAAATTAAAAAAATAAAACCTACAAAATTTCAACATACAACAGCACTGCCCTATTAGTTAAAAGGCTGCAATTAATTTTTTTTCGAATTTAGGTTTTTGGTCTCGACAGATTTTTCATTATGTCCTATAAAATTTAAAAAACAACTTAAAAAAAAACAAATAGCAGTAACTGTAGTATTGTTTTATGAACAATTAAAACTTTGAAGTCGCTTTTTTCCGAACCACAGTTTCGTCACTTGTGCCCTTTTAACTACCGGGGGCAGAGCAGGTATGCTAATTTTTCATATGGTAACGACTTTTTTAATAATGAACTTGATGCTGCAATTTTATCTATGATCCCCTTAATTTAAATTGTACCCAATACCGATTTTTCAATCGGTTAATCGATTTCTTAAATTTTTTATGTATTTTAGCACCAAAAATGATCTTTCGCAACTAAGATATGAGATATTGGCAAGGCCGTACCGAAGCGGGAGATCAGGGGGATCAATCCCCACTAAAATAGTCAACAAAGTGTGTTAAAAGAGATTTCACAACAGCAACACAAATAAGAAAAAAATTGGAAAATATTTTTATTACATTTTTTTAATCTCCCGATTTTTTAATCTGGATATTGGTATTGTAAAACGATATTAATCAGTTCATTATCATATTATCTCCTTGATACATTATACTTATTTTAATATAACAGTAACTGTAACAATCAAACGAGTAACGCAGGCCTGGAGTTATTTTTTTAATTTAAATGTTTAATTTAATTAGTTTGTTTCTCAAATATACAAAAAATGTAAGAATTATTTCACAGTTTGGAGGCAGCTAAGCACCCCTTTTAGTAGAATTGAGTCATCAAACCTCAGGTGCCAAACTGCAGCAAAAAAGATCGAACTTACTTTTGTAGTGTATTATTTAGCAAAGCTAACATAAACATGCACGTTATTTCTAAAAACTACAAAAATGTATTGCTAGCTGGTTTTGTTAGAGACCCTGAATTTATGACATATTTTAAAGAAATAGAGATGCGACAAACTCTTTAAGGCGACAAATTCGATTTAGGCAATTTTTTAAGTAAAAGACAGGGCAAAATATCTAAATAGCGGTCAAAAGGTGGCACTACTAGGGTCACTGCATCACGAAGACGTAGTGTCTTCGCCAGGCTTCCAGGATGCAGTGACCCTAGGCATTATATATTAGAGCCATAGGGACACCGATTCGGTTCTAAATTGTGGGCCTTACTAAAATTTTAAGGATTATAATGTTAGATTAGATGTCACAATAAATCAAATAATTGACAGTCTAGTGCAAACAAACAATACATTTTAAGTTTGGCACTGACGTTAATTTTTGCCAAAAAACACAATTGGGCTAGTTTTCCAATAGCAACAGGAAAAATAAAAGAATAGAGTAAATAACAAAGCCTATTTTTCGTCAAAAATAATGGTTTAGCTTGACAGAAAATACCGATAATCCCGAAGAAGATTTAACCACAATAAAGGATGGAGCACGTAATGTTACTATGAGCCTGCCCCCAAATACATCCAAAACGAAGATGCCAATATCTTTGATCCAGAATATGAAAACGAACATCTCCTGATCCAAATATGCTGCTCGGATAAGAAGTAAAGTTTTCAGCAATCATTGTAAATTAAATAGAGTTATTTGTAATGTTTCCACGACCTCGTAAAAATAGTATATTACATAACAAGAGAAAAAAGTGAAAAATTTCACATGAGCGTGAATGTTGTGAACGAGGTGCTAGTCAAATGACACAACACGCGAATATATGAAAGTTACGTTTGATCGAGTTGTATTACGTAACGCCCTAGGGGGGGAGGAGGGGTTTGGCCTTGCCTTACACTCAATGTTTTGTGTTTTTTCAAAAATCCTGAATTTTTGCGTTACGTAATTTAAGGACGTTCCCATACCTAAGGCGTGTGTTTAGTGCATATTCCACACTTGTTAGGTATTACTATTATTACAAACTATCTAATGAATCGGTTCGTAATGTCGTGATTTTGTTTGGTAGGTCATGGCCAGTGGCCCTCAAAAAAACTTTTTGTGAATAGAGAAAATTGTATTAGTTATTCAAAATTACTAAAAATAATCTGAAAATCCGGGTCACGTGATCTTAGTTAAATTTTTTCAATCGAATTGAATCGCCTCCGGTATATGGAGGTGGCGCTTCAGTCAGGAGGTTGATGGCTCTTGTCTGATTTGATGTCCTGCAGCAAATATAAAATTGAGCACGCTTTTGTAAATCCTAATAGATCTCTTTTGATTTTCTTTTGTATATTTCCAAAAAATGCAAAAATCCATCATTCCTCTTTCTCGTTTTCTATTTCTATTATGGCAAAGATTTGGCCAAAAAATGGTATATCAGTGTTGTCAGATGGTAAGTTTTCGGGTGAAGTTTGCCCCCTTAAAGTCAAATTTATTTAAGTCAAAACAAAGGATGAAAATATCAGTCCTCTATCATGGGCGCGCCCGGGGCCCGGCCCCCCCCCCCCCCCAAGCCTATGATTTTTGTATATATTTTCCACATATTTCATGAATAAACACAAAAAATAGCATGAAATACGACATTATGAGGCCTTGGGCCCCCCCCCCCAAGACATATTCCTGGGTGCGTTACTGCCATTATTATACTATTCTGTCCCACTTAGTTAATTTATAAGCGTCGGAAAATAAAAATAAACTAGTTTTGACAAAACCTGGGCAGGGGACACGTATTTGTTTATATACATGATGATTGATGTCACCGCTGAGAATTTAAATTATTTTATTGAAACGTCAATGAACTTGGCAAGAAGATAACATAACCACAAAATGTTAATGTCAGTGCCGTTGATGGACTTATCGCGGATTTTGTAAAAATATGTCATGCATACAGGGTCTCTAGTTTTTATCAAGTTTTATTTTATAAACCAGGGCTATCAAAACGGACGGGCCACGATCCTCCACTCTGTTGACGTCACATTGGGGGCTGATTTATTTTTGATGGTCACTTCACGACACAGCTGATTGTCTTTAAAATATTGAAGATGGAATGACGGTTCGGTTCGGTTCGGTTGCTTGGTAATGCTTAATATAATAACTAAAGTGTATTATTATTACAGTTTATATAATTTTCTATAATAAAAGATGTGCTTAAACAATATTATTTTTTGTTTTAAGTAATTAGGTACTTTATTTATGTCTATTTTTATATTTCAAAATAAAGGAGCATGCACCTTAAACAGAATTTAAAAAAAAAAACACAATTTTAATGAAATTTTAGTTTGTTGAAGATTTCGATCCCCTAATTTAAAGCTCTCATGGGCTCAAAACGACGACATGACTGGTTTCCGAGATATAGTGGCGGGAACTGGGCTCCCCAAAATACAAATAATTTGTAAAACAAACTGTAATACAAAAAATGATAAAAATAATTGAAAACCATGCTAGATGTCACGTGACAATTGTCATGTACAGGGGATACTCAAAACGTACAATATTTTTATTTAATTCATACTTTTAGTTAAATAAATGGAACCATCAGTGGCGACTGGAGACGTTTTAAATTGGGGGGGGGGGCAGAAATTTCAATTAAATGAAAAATGAGATTAAAAAACTTACCGAAAGTATTTTATTTTAGTATTTTCCAAACAAGCAGCTACTTGGTGTAATTTTTAGTTTATTTGTTTATAGATAAAGTCCATTCGCCTTTCTTTTTTATGGCCCCATAGAGCAACCTCAAAAATCCCATAGAATTTTAAACAGTCTATTAACCAACTAAGTATATGTCTAATTTTTGTCACATTTTCATTATGTTTTGTAATGTTTTGCCTATAGGCACAATTCAATTGGCACCTAATATCAGTCTTGCCTAGCACAGAAAATTCTATGTGGTTATTTAAATGAATACCACTTACTTTGTGTCGTTTTAACTTTTCACTAAAGTGCTTGATATCACATAACAATTTAATTTTGGTTTTTATAATTTATGATTTAAGCCATAAATCTCTTATATGTTTGATTTTTCTTTTATTTTTATTTAAAAAAATTGTTCATGGTATAAAGTTTCTTTTGCTTTGCTGTCGACCACCCACCCGTTATTGTTTTAAAGGATATGAAGGGTTTTTGTCACTTAGTTGAAGGAAAGTCGTCAGAAAAGTCTGGCAACACTGCACCAACGAAAATAATATCCAACAATAACGTAGTGGAAGCGTAATCCGTCCGGCCCCATGATGCCGGTCACTTTAGTTATTTAACTGTACTTACTGTAATGCCCTCGTAATAAAGGATTCGACTTTTGATCGAAGATCGTGCACCCCCACTCTAGATTCTCACCTAGACGCGATCTTAGAACAATTGGTTGCATCATTTTAATATTGACGTTTCATGAGACGTGTGTCGATTGCGAGCCTTTACAGTTTCAATAATCTCGAAAATGACGCAATAAATTAGGCTAATTTTGTTAAAAAATAACGACCTAGTTAAGTTTTCTTCTATTTTTTAAATAAAACATAGGTTTTGGAAGAATCCAAATGCTTTTTTGTAACAAAAAAGTAGAAATTGTGGCTTTTATAACAAAAATAAAGGTGAACGGAAAGAAGACTCTTGAAAAAAAACAAGGTGCCCTGGTACCGTAAAACTGGACGGTATTGAGCAAAAGTTAGAGATCGAAACTTTATGAGTTTACTTGGTCGTAGCACTCTTTGTATGTATTTTTTGCTTTCTATAATGTTTAGATTGTGAACTTTTTATAAATCTGTAAACGACTTAGTCTATATAAAATATATTTTACAATAATGTAAAAAAAGTTTTTGTAACCTTTGAAACATTTAAAGATAATCTTAAATAAAAATCAAACTTCTATGCCAAATAATATTCAAATTATCAACTTAATTTGTTTTTGGTGACAAAAAGTAACAAAACATATACAATTAAAAGTACATTTTTGCATAAAAAAATTAAAAATACATAGAGCCACTTTAATTGTACTTAAAATAAAAAATGGACGGTATTGGGGACCTGGTTTCCTGTATCCGTCCTATTCTTTTTGGTGCGGAATGGGACAACTGGGCGCCGCCAACTGGGCGCCGCCAACTCGGCGCCGCCAACTGGGCGCCGGGCCAACTGGGCGCCGTGCCAACTCGGCGCTGCCAACTGAGCGCCGGATTTAAAAAAAGTTTTTTGATAAAATGTGTAGATGAAAAATAAAATATATTATTTATATAAAACCATCTTTAAAAAATCCTTTACGCAATTTTTTTGAAATTTGTTTTTTGTTAAGTAAAGGTAAATCCATTAAGTCGACTGTTGAATCTTGGTAGTTGTAGTGTTTGGTAACCTGGTAATACTACAATTTACGTTTTTTATTACAACAGTGGCGGATCCAAAAATCAAAATGGCGGATCCAAAATGGCGGATTTTCTTATTTACTAACCGATTTGTCTCAAACTTGAAATATTACAGTGCTTGAGGTCATTTAACAAAATTTTTTACTCAAACAAAAATATCAAAATGGCGGATCCAAAATGGCGGATTTTCTTATTTACTAACCGATTTGTCTCAAACTTGAAATATTACATTGCTTGAGGTCTTTTAACAAAATTTTTTACTCAAACTTAAAAAAATCAAAATGGCGGATTTTTTTATTTACCAACCGATTTGTCCGCCAAAAATCCGCCATTTTGGATCCGCGATTTTGACTTTTTAAGGCTGAGTAAAATTTTTTTTTAAATGAGCTTAAGCAATGTAATATTTCAAGTCTGAGACAAATCGGTTAGTAAATAAGAAAATCCGGCATTTTGGATCCGCCATTTTGTTTTTTTAAGTTTGAGTAAAAAATTTTGTTAAATGACCTCAAGCAATGTAATATTTCAAGTTTGAGACAAATCGGTTAGTAAATAAGAAAATCCGGCATTTTGGATCCCCCATTTTGTTTTTTTTTAAGTTTGAGTTAAAAATTGTGTTAATTAACCTCAAGCAATTTAACATTTCAAGTTTGAGACAAATCGGTTAGTAAATAAGAAAATCCGGCATTTTGGATCCGACATTTTGTTTTTTTAAAGTTTGAGTAAAAAATTGTGTTAAATGGCCTCAAGCAATGTAATATTTAGAGTTTGAGACAAATCGGTTAGTAAATGAGAAAATCAGGCATTTTGGAACCGTCATTTTGTTTTTTTTTTAAGTTTGAGTTAAAAATTGTGTTAAATGACCTCAAGCAATGTAACATTTCAAGTTTGAGACAAATCGGTTGGTAAATAAGAAAATCCGCCATTTTGATTTTTTTACGTTTGAGTAAAAAATTTTGTTAAATGACCTCAAGCAATGTAATATTTCAAGTTTGAGACAAATCGGTTAGTAAATAAGAAAATCCGCCATTTTGGATCCGCCATTTTGACTTTTTTAAGTTTGAGTAAAAAATTTTGTTAAATGACCTCAAGCAATGTAATATTTCAAGTTTGAGAAAAATCGGTTAGTAAAAAAGAAAAATCGCCATTTTGAATCTGCCATTTTGATTTTTTTAGGTTTAAGTAAAATTTTTTGTTAAATGACCTCAAGCAATGTAATATTTCAAGTTTGAGACAAATCGGTTAGTAAATAAGAAAATCCGGCATTTTCGATCCGACATTTTGTTTTTTTTAAGTTTGAGTAAAAAATTGTGTTAAATGGCCTCAAGCAATGTAATATTTAGAGTTTGAGACAAATCGGTTAGTAAATAAGAAAATCCGGCATTTCGGAACCGCCATTTTGTTTTTTTTTTTAAGTTTGAGTTAAACATTGTGTTAAATGACCTCAAGTTTGAGACAAATCGGTTGGTAAATAAGAAAATCCGCCATTTTGATTTTCTTAAGTTTGAGTAAAAAATTTTGTTAAATGACCTCAAGCAATGTAATATTTCAAGTTTGAGACAAATCGGTTAGTAAATAAGAAAATCCGCCATTTTGGATCCGCCATTTTGACTTTTTTAAGTTTGAGTAAAAAATTTTGTTAAATGACCTCAAGCAATGTAATATTTCAAGTTTGAGAAAAATCGGTTGGTAAATAAGAACATCCGCCATTTTGGATCCGCCATTTTGATTTTTGGATCCGCCATTGTTATAATACAAAACGTAAATTGTAGTGTTACCAGGTTACCAAACACTACAACTACCAAGATTCAACAGTCGACTTAATGGATTTAACTTTACTTAACAAAAACAAATTTCAAAAAAATTGCGTAAAGGATTTTTTATACGACTGTCTTGTAAAAGGGGGTTTTGCGCACGGAGAACACGATCTAATAATGGCATTTTGCACACGCTGTGTGCAAATGGTTTTGCACACGCTTATGTCATTTTTGCGCACTCTATGTCATTTCTGCATACGGGTCTCCCGTCATTGTGATTTTTGTTGTTGTCACCCATCAATATAAGTTGGCTTAGTTCCGTAGCAACCGTCACTGCTCGTATGTTTTGTTGATTAGGTACATCAAAAAATTGTTGAATTTTTAAAGTTTTGTTGTAAAAATGTCGGAAATAAAAACAAGTTAAATTAAAATTTGATTTTTCTTTCTTTATTAGCAGTCGTATAAAAAATATTGTAAAAAACTCGTTTGAAAACCTCTTTGCACACTCCCTCGACTTGTAGACCTCGCCTTCGGCTCGGTCTATCAAACTGTCTCGATCGTGTGCAAAGAGTCGTTTTTAAACTTTGTTGTTTAAATAACTATTTTAAAGATGTTTCTATGTAAATAATATATTTTATTTTTCATCTACACATTTTATCAAAAAAAAAAAAAAAATAGACAGAGGAACGGCTTAGTATAATATCAGAGACATAGACCAAAAAATTTTCTTTATATTTTTAACATAAAATTTACACAATTATTTAGAAAGAAGTCCATTTATTATCATTTTATTGTAATTTTGGGTGGTAGATATCTTTGTGCGTTAAATTTTGGCTACAAGTGTGTCTAATTACAAATTTTACTACTATTTAAATGAAATGCCAATGACAAGTAATTATAAAAAAAAATCTAGTATAAAATGTTGACTTTAGTAAATTTTTTGTTATATGATTGTCTAATACTGATTGATGGTTTTTTGAAATTTTTACACAAATAAGTCGTCTTTTTTATCAGAAATATAATAATAAAAGGAACAAATTAGGTAAAAATATATCAACTCTAAGTTTTTGTATTTACAAAATTTGAGATTCGACAGGATTCGATTTACCAGTAATGTCAATATAATTCCTGGAGTCTTACGATCACGAAAATATAACATTTATCTGATACGATCTGCTACCAAGATGGCTATGGAATTAACAAAAGTTGAGTGTATGGGCAAAGCGTCATTGTTTGGCATTTCATTATAAAAAGCGCATTCGAGTTATCAAAAAGTTTTACTAGTGCTTTTTAATTTCTAAGTTATTTAAAATTCTTATTGTGTGGAATCATTTTAAGATTTTTGTGGTAAGAAAATATTGAATACCTTATTTTATTGTTAACAAAACAACGACAATTTTTATTTAGAAAACTGGATCCAACATGAATTTGATTAAAACAAATCGGGACTTATTTCTAATATTAAAGGATGCCAATATAGGATTCAAAAATCGCACAAAAGCCATTAAAAAAGTAAAAGAGGTTGCTAATATTGAATTTACATTTGGGGATAGAAAAGAAGATCAAAATTTTTTGCGCAAAATTATATAGTGGAACAAATCCTATAGAGTCGAGTCACGGTTTGTGGAGGAAAATAAGAAATGGTTAGACCACCCCTTTGAGTTTTTAAAAACTCATCCTAAAGGTATTTATAAAATATGTATATACAGAGCATACGGTAAATTTTTGTACTATATGGAAGAAAAAATCTTTTTAAAATGTTTTTGTAACTTTTTTCCATTTTTAACAAGGTATATATTTTTTTCAACTTCAAAGCATTTTTTTTTATTTTAGAAATTTTACCAAATTTTTTTTCACAAAATTATCTTAAAATAGAAATTTTTTGGACAAACTTTAACGCTGGCACTGTATTATAAAGGGGGTCCCAATTGCCGTGCTATGGGCCACTATTGCTATCTCGGTAACTATAAGAACTACAAGGTTGGTCAAATGAGTTGTATAGTTTTTGGGGGATATTAAAAATCTGGTTTCACATTAAGAAAAAATATATTTTGTACCGAGCTACGGGGGTTTTTGGAAAAATTGCTTAAAACCATTTTATCACATATCTCAAAAAGTGTAATTTTTACAAAAAATTCGTAAGGAACATTTTTTTTGTATTTTTGACTTTGGTATTTTTTATTTTTTTTATTTGACCAACTTTGTAGTTCTTATAGTTACCAAGAAAGCCATAGTGGCATGCTTGATTTTTGTTTATTTGCCTCTGTAATTTATTTTGAAAATGGTTAGCAAATCAGATGTATATTTTTAGCTGCCTAAATACAAAAACACATTTTTTTAATAGCTTATAGCTAAATTTGTCAGCCATCTTAAATGTTTATGAAATGTCGGAAGTGACAATTTTTTAATGTTGAAATACCTAGTGGCTTTTTCAAAAATGACTAAAATTATGAAAATTCTACAAAAATATTTGAGTACAGAGCAATTGTCAAAGACTCATTTTTGTTGAACACCCTGTCTAGTTTTTACTGTTTTATAAAAAAATATGTTTTTATAATAAAATTGAAAGCTCCTTCTTTTCAAAAAATTCAAGACGAAAAATTTAGACGACATTTAAGCAAAGTTATTTGCATATAAAAAAAATAGGTTTTTGTAAAACGCACTATATTATTGGGTCGCCCTGTATATGGTTTAAATCATGTAAAGTAACTATTTTTTTATTTATTTAAGACGTTGCTCTTTTTACAATATAACTGTGTAAAAAACTCATTTCTAGCTTTTCTAGATTAAAAGTTTCAAGTAAAAAACCTCATGTCCCACTGTTCCCATAAGGTCGTTCCACTGTGCGGCGCCGTCGGCGGCGCCGAGTTGGCCCGGCGCCCAGTTGGCGGCGCCGAGTTGGTGGCGCCCAGTTGTCCTAGACCGTTTTTGATGTACGTATAAAGCTATGGCCATAAGTGGAAACTCGAGGAATGTTTCTGTTTCCAGAAATGGATGACTTAAAAAAGACAGTTTTACATCGTTTGAATTTAAAGTTTTTTATTATTATCTATTACCAGTGTTTATTGTAACTATTTTTTTATTTATTAAACATATTACAAAAACATTAAAATGCCTTAAATTTATTGTACAGTATATAACTATAGGACGGAAAACAGAGTCTTAGCGGACGGTATCAGGAAAAAAGAAGCCGGATGGAGAACGGGGAATATTAGCTTTTGTAAAAAGAACTTTTTAAATAATTAATTTGATAGTAAAAACCTTAGCCACAAGATTAAGGTGTTCATAATTTTTAAGTTTGATTGGTACCTTTTTCATAAAAACTCCTTACATACTTAAGAACTGGACTTTAATGTATCTTTAAATCATTCTGAAAAATCAATCTCATTAGTGGGCGGATTTCGGTGCTATTACGTTAGAGTGCTTTTGGTCAGGTTTTTTGCCAGCCCTACCTTTACCTTTATTCTACGCAGGCGTAGCAGTGCTTGTAACAGACTGGCAAAAAACCTGACCAAAAGCACTTTAATGTTGAGTTGAGTATATCTTACCTGAAGGCAAACGGCTTAAGAAATGTAATATTGTTTCCATCCAAATGAAGTTTCTTTAAGGACTTAAGTCCGGCAAACGAATCACTCTTCAGCACACCGAAATTGTTTCTGGTTAATGAAAGATGCTCTACAGTTGGCGGTAAGAGCTTCAAGGGGATTTCACGTAGCTCGCCTGTGTTGCACAAGACCTAAATCCAAAGAAAAACTAAATTTATTTTTAATTAAACGATTTTATTTAACAACCATTTTTCGTAGCTAAGCGGACACAGAAAAATTTAGTTTCTCTTGTATTTTTCCGTGGGCAGCTTGAAATCTGTACAGGGTGTCCCATTTTTGATGGTTCATTGATTTTTCAAATTTTGAGACAAGAAAAAATATGTCAAAAGGTTTTATCAGCCCTTGTATAGTTTTGAAGCTACAAGGGAAAATTAGGAATACCAGAAATCCATTATTAGGGCAGATATTTTAATTATGTTAAAACTTCTCTACAGAAAGTTGATTTTGTCAGTAAAATGACGTTGTCAAATTTTTGGTCCGTTGAGACAAATTCGAAATTTCAGAAAAAAATTAAGAGAAGAAATATAGACCTGAATTTTTTTTAAAAAGATTTTTATGGCTAGGAGCTAATTGGGGACCTATTGTGAAGCAAAGATTTGAAAAAAATGTATGTCTGTGTTTAACTTTTTTTCTATCTATATTCATATATCCCGTATATACTCGCAATAGTCAGAAAAGAATATTGTCTTTCCATATTCTATACACATACATGGAATGTACGAAAATATCATTAATATGCGAAGTTTTTTCTAAACATAGCATTCATGTACCAGGTATATCATTTTACTATATTCTAAAATGAATATCATAGAATATTCTTTTATTTTATACTGATATATTCTTTTGGTATATTCTGAAAAGAATATTCCAGAATATAGTTTTAGTGTATACCTGTAATAATATTTTGGTATATTCTAAAAAGAACATTCTAGATTATGATTTTAGTTTGTTTCCAATATGTTCTTTTGGCATACTCTAAAATGAATATAAAAGTATATACTTCTAGATTAGGTCCGATATATTCTTTTAGTATATTCTAAAAATAATATTTGGAATATGTTTTTAGTTTAAACTTGATATATTCTTTTGGTATATTCGATAAAGAACCTTTCAGAATATAGTTTTAGTTTATACCTGAAATAATCTTTTGGTATATTCTAAAAAGAATATTCTAGAATATAATTTTAGTTTGTTTCCGATATGTTCTTTTGGCATATTCTAAAATGAATATAAAAGTATATACTTCTAGATTAGGTCCGATATATTCTTTTAGTATATTCTAAAAAGGATATTTAGAATATGATTTTAGTCTATACTTGATATATTCTTTTGCCATATTCTAAAAAGAATTTTGCAGGATATAGTTATAGTTTATATCTGAAATAATCTTTTGGTATATTCTAAAAAGAATATTCTAGAATATGATTTTAGTTTGTTTTCGATATGTTCTTTTGGCATATTCTAAAATGAATATAAGAGTATATACCTCTAGATTAGGTCTGATATATTATTTTGGTATATTCTGAAAAGAATATTTAGAATATGATTTAGTTTATACCCGTTATATTCTAAAATAAATATTAGAGTTTAGTTTTGTTCCGGTATAATCTTTTAGAATATTCTAATATGAATATTAGAGAATATATTTTTATTTTAAGCCTATATACCATTGATACATTTTTAAAGGGATATTCTAGAATATAATTTCAGTTTATTGCCGGTATATTTTTTTTTATGTATTCTAAAATACATATTAGAGAATATCCTTTCAGTTTAATCCTAAAGTATTTTAGTATATTTTAAAATTAATATTAGAGAATATTTAATTTTACTTTATTTCCCTTCTATTCTTTTGGCATATGAATAAACTTTTGGTTTCCAAGCATCCAACGACAGGTGTTACTAAATAACTTACCACCTAGATGGCGACATTATTTAATTTATCGACAAATGTAGTAATTTATTTACATATAAACGACCTTAAATATTTAACCAAGACAAACCTTGAAGTTTCGAGGTAAAGTTGGAGCCTCCAACTAGGAGGATCAACTCATAAGTGGGGATGACCCGGAATAGGCTTTCCTTGGAAGTGCAAACCTATTTCAGGTACACTTTTGACACGGATCACTAAACAAGTGATCCGTCGTTTTGATACCGCATGGGACGTAAAATGTACACACCTGATGTACGTACAAAAAATATTCATGAATAGCATTTTAGTTTATTTCTGACATATTCTTTTTGTATATCCTAAAATAAATATAAGAGGATATGTAGGGGGAATATATAAAAAAATCTCTACCAGAAATATTATTTGGATCCACCTGATACACAATTTCAACGTATGCAGTGCATATGGAGAGCGTTACTGGAAAAGGAGCCAAGCGCCAAAACCTAAATTTTGCATTATAAGTGCCAAGCGCCTTCAATAAAAAAAAACCAAAATTCTGCCAACATTTTTAAGGGTATAATTAATTAGGAGTACTCTATTCAGAGTATATCAAAACATAATTTGATTCTCTTTTAAACGATTTACAATTTAATCTTAACTTTAACTCTGATTTTTCCAAAATATAAATAATGGCGCTTGGCTCCTTTTCCAGTAATGCTCTCCGTATATAGTTTTTTGTTGATATTACAGATTTGGAATATACCTAGTATATGTATTTAGTATATTGATAATTGTAAAATTTTATAATTATAGAATATATGGATTACACATTTTTTGTCAGTTGTTGTTTGTATTTATTTATGCACATAAAAAAACATATGCCACTAGTATATGCTATGTCTATGAAATAGGGGGGGGCGTTTTCACATGATTTGACGTTCTATAGAAGTGCTATAGAAATGCTATGTATGTCCATTTAGAATATACCAAATACTTCCAGCACATGCATAGTATATACCAGGTATATTTTTTCTACATGGGATCCGACTCGATGGACCAAAAATTTGACATTTCTCATTTTATTGACATAATCAACTTTCTGTAGAGAAGTTTTGACACAATTGAAACATCTGCCTGCACTAATTGCAAAAATATGATTGAATCATGATTTTCCCAACTCCAAAACTACAAGGTCTCGAAAGAATCCTTTGTCATATTTTTTTAGGTCTCAAATTTTGAGGACAGTAATATGAAGTATCCAAGGTCTCTATCTTTTATAAAACCTGAGTTTCACATTCGATACCATCAAAAATGGGACACCCTATACATCCAAGTGGGTCCAAGATCTAATGGATACCTATTAAGTAGAATAGAATTGAATAGAGTAGAATTTTATTGTTCGTTCTCATTTTACATAATATGTATACCTATAAGGTGTAGAACTCGTCATTTATAGATCTAAAAAATAGAATCAACACAAAAGTTTTACAATATACAAGATTGCACGTCAACATTTTTACAATAGGTACATTTAAAAACTTTAAAAGTGATAAGTAATAAGTGTACCATCTTACAGCTCTAACACATTAAAAGCAAAACAGAATTAGCTTAGGTATAATTCTATATCACAGATTTTCTACATTAATCTTTTGTCATCTCTAAAAAAATCATCTAAGCTATAATAGGCCCTCATTTTAAGAAAGTTTTTTATTTTGTTTTGAATTTGTCTAGGTGGAAGTTATCTTACAGTTAGTGGAAGGGTCTTCCAAATTATTAGGATGTTGTTAGAAATATTTTTTTGAATGTAGCTATAGTTAGCTTTTTCAGCTTTAAGGTTATCTTTAAATCTGGTATTGTATGAATGAGTTTGGTTTTTCTCAAAGGGATCATAGTTTTTTGTGACAAAGTTTGCACATTTCAGTATATATAAGTTAAAGACTGTGTGGATTTTCTAAGTTTTGACAGTTAACTGTTTCATCCTTAAGGGACTATTCAGAACATCAGAACACTGCATGGTCAATAAGACACTTTTGTAAAGCTATATAAATCTCATCTTACGATATTGGTAAGAGTGAAAACCAGACAGACAGATACGAAAAACAGTACCCATAACAGTGACATAATTTGTCCCTCAGGTCGGTTTAATGCATATTGCATTTTTGACGCCTTCGCGACGTTTTATGTCGGGTCAGCGGCTTTTTAGCCAAAAATAATTCAAACGTAAAGTTAGTACCCGTGAATAATAATAATAAAATAACAATATAATTTGTTTACCAAAAAAATACAGTCTTCTTAAAAAAAAATTACATTATAACTTGAAATTAAATGGCAAATAAATAGAATGAACCACCTAAACCATTTTTAGTGGCTAAGCGGGTACAGAAAAATTTTGTTCCTCTTGTATTTTTCCGTGGGCAGTTCGAAAGCTGTTGTACACCCACGGGGATCCAAGATCTAATGGACACCTATTAAGTTTTGACAGTTAACTGTTACGTCCTAAAGGGACTCCTTCGAACCCTGCATGGTCAATGTGTTTTGTAAAGCCAGAGACACGGTATATAAATCTCATCTCACAATTTGGTAAGAGAAATGAATACTAATGCCTGCGATACCATATGTTTATCGCACAAGTGGCGACATCTACCAAATACAAAAGAAACTAAAAGAGTAAAAACAAAAGGCAGATAGATGAAACAAAAACAGTACCCATGACCGTGATAGAATTTGTTGATGTATAGGTTTTGAGCTGCCCACGGAAAAATACAGGAGAAACAAAATATTTCTATACCCGTTTAGCAACGAAAAATTGTTGTTTTCTTTAATCGTGGGTACTAAACTTTACGTTTATTTTATTTAACTTCACAGACCCTGGCTGTGCGTCATCATCAAATTTTGTGTTTAATTTTTGACACATTTCCCATGAACCGATTTTAATGAAATTTGGCACATTAAGGTAGGTCCGGTTTCAGGGCGGATAGATCAACTTCAGATCATCTCTTTTGTATAACTCAAGTTATTGAAAAGAAAATGGCATACGGACAAGAGCTGCATCTGCTTTACGTCGATTTGCAGAAGGCATATGATAGTATACCACTAAATCTACTTTGGAAAGCTTTGGAAAACACAAACATAAGCGTACAACAATTAAGGCCATCACAGAGTTATACCGCAATAGTAAGGCAAAAGTTAAAATAAAAGCAAAACTAACCAAAGGCTTTCAAGTAAATAAAGGTCTTAAACAAGGTTGCTGTATCTCGCCTACGCTCTTCAAGATATACTTGGAACAAGTCCTTAAAGTATGGAAGAGAAAATGCCAAAACATGGGAATTCCGTTGGAGGAAACCACCTTGTATACTTTATGTTTCGCCGATGATCAGATAGTAGTGGCTCAGGATTATGACGACCTCGAATATATGACACGAAAACTAATAGAAGAGTACAATAAGTGGGGACTAGAGGTTAATCTTAATAAGACAGAGTATATGTGTATCGGTGGAACGAAACAGGATCTAATCTTAAGGTGCCCGTCTCATCCCTATTTCTGAGATAAATTACACAATTGCAGTGTTGGAAATTATCCATATGATGCTTTTTCAACCAGGTCATCCAGGGAGAAACTGGTAGCATTAGAGGAATTTTTGTTTTTTCTAGTAAATTCTTCATCGAATTTGGGGGTGCTGACTTTTTTTCTTTTTTTGAAATTTGCCTTATTTTGGGTTTTATCAAACATTTTAGAAATTAATTTTTTTGAAATTTGGCAACGATGCGTGTTTGTACTCCACTATTTTCTCCTCCACAGCTTTATTCTAAAATATGCACATTTTTCTATGGGTTTTTCGCATTTTGCCATCGTTTTAGACCATATTTTCAAAATCGGAAAAAAGTCGGCACCCCGAAATTCTTTTGTTTATCTAACACAACAAAAAAATAAGTTATAATTGGTTTCTATCATATGGCTTGATCGCCCAAATTTTGAAATTGCATGGGTTTTTTTGTAAATTTATTTTGATCACGTGATCGTCGATTCACGAACTGCGAAAAAGGAAGATGAAAGAGAGAGACTTGGTCTGTCGTGCAAAGCAGAAACCTAGTGAGTCAAAAACTAGTGTTTTGGGAAATAGAGTTTGAAGTTTATTTAACTACATACTAACCATAGTTTATTTAACTACATAGTAACTACATTCAACTTCGTTGTTTTCTAAGATAGCCACATTCTAGAAAAACTCTCTGGTGCCGTTTTTTACGGTTATTTCAATGATATAAAAATCTCATTTTCGAGTAAGTCGAGTTACTAGGTTTTTGCTTTGCACGCCAGCGGTACTTTCTGATAGAAATCTGTAATTTTTTCTTAATTCTTATTTTAGTTTTGACATCAATTACACAGCGGCGCTGTTACACAGGACAACTGTTTTTGACTTTTCCAGTAAAAACAAATATTTCTAACCCAAGAAAAATAAAACACTAAATAAAAATTGATTTAAACATTTAAACGAAAAGTACAGGCTGCTTTCTTTTTTACAAACGCAAATACTGGTACCTGTGAATAAAAAATTCTACGAACCACAATATAGCTGGCAAAACGCGGTTTTCAAATTTAGATTGAGAAAGTACATTCCGGAAGTAGTATCAAAGTTTGTCACAATTTTTGAGAAAATAACATAGTACATATACCTCAAAAGCGACAGCAGCTAGTTGTTTTCACAAATAAATTGAAAATTTCATTTTCAACAAAAATAAATTTACCTCAACACCCAGAATGACTAGGTCTTTTCCTATGGATAGCTGTACATGCCTCCTGACGAAAATTTGTTTTTTAAATAAGACAATTTGTAGTATTACCAGAGACAATATAAGAAAGAAAATAAAAAAGTCAGGGTGCAAGCATAATAGAGATGTGGGGACATGCATTTTTGTAAACGATAAGGTAAAGTTTTGACCAATTGTATGTTTACTGCCTTCAATAAGAAGCTTCTTTTTTATGCTATTATTGGAGACAACATATAAGAAACAAAATAAAAAAAACTATAACTTAAAACGTATAAAAAAAATCTACTTTACCCAGTGACTCCTATCTCTCGATATAAACAATGCCCCCATATAATAAACAAAGATACCAGGAAATGATGTAACTCTATATTCATAAAAATGCTACTATACCTATTAGGGACATTTTGAAACACTTTGACAATTGTTATCGTTATAGTTGTTGTCTAGGTATCACAACTTAGGTTGAATTACTTTATTTGCCTGACCAAGGCCAACACAAAAATAGAGGCCACGACCCTGAAAAAATCAGCTGTTCTCTCGGGGCTGAATTTTACATTGGGTCTTATGGGAGGTCAGACGTTTTTTTATGATATTTTCAAAATGGCACTACAGATTTCCGCAAAATTTCAGTCAAATATTCTCAGACACCATCCCGATATTCCACCAAAGGTTTGTAAGGAGGCAACATGATTAAAAGGTTAAAATCTTCAAGATTTAGCATTCCTTATTTTTAATTCAAATTACCCGCCATGTACCACATGCCAACTGTTATATTTGACATATATTTGACTTTGTCATATGTGATTGTCACATTCGCTTCTGCTTTAAACTTAATTTTTGTGTGAGCTAATGAAGCGGCTATGAAAAATTAGGGCTTACTATACATTAAAAAAAAATTGTTCTGCCAGAATAAAGTAAAAACAAACTCAAAAACGGCTTTATTAAAAAAAAATCAAATATCCATGAAACGTCATTCCAACTTCAATATTTTAAAGACAATCAGCTGTGTCGTAACGTGACCATCAAAAAAAAAATCAGCCCCGGATGTGACGTCAACAAAGTGGAGGATCGTGGCCCGTCCATTTTGATAGCCCTGGCCTGACTATTTTTGCACTTACCTTTAGTAGAATCTTCTTTAATTAAAGAATAATACTTTTAAACTAATTTTTCTTTAAAAAAATACCAAAATGCACAAATGTGACTGTGGTTAATAAGCACTTCATTATAATTATTGGGATTTTTATTGTTACTTAGTAGTTGTTTACTTTTTCATCACATTTATGTCTAACAACTGACCTCAAAGTGTGTAAAGTTTGGTAGTTTTTTTAATAAAAATAAGCTTAAAAGTATTATTTTTTAATTGAGGAGGATTCTACCAATAGTAAGTGTAAAAATGGCCAGGAAAACAAAGCCAAATTAGTCAGGTTGTGAAACCTTAAAAATAACTATAACAATAACAGTTGTCAAAATTTTTAGAGTTTTAAAATGTCCTTATTATCTCTGTCTTTCCAACTAAAAATATAATGGGTAGATGTAAACTCCAGTTCAAAAATATTGAGACAAAATTTACTGACAGTTTGATGAGTCAGACATTTAAATGTTAATTGTAATGTTACATTTGTCAATAAAAAGTGTCTCAATTATTTTGCATTGGAGTTTTATGTACCTATGAGAACTTTCTTGGTGTGTTCATTGAACATTTTTTAAAACAACCTGTTCTACATTTATAGATCGTTTTTGACAAAGTATGTTAAAAGTTATCAGGTAGGATATTTCAGTTCAAACCACATTTTAGGTTAATTTAGATCAAGTTTGGATCAGGGTGTTTATTCTTGATTGTCTGTACCGTGAGGTGAGTGCTCACCTTGTGGATTCATTTCCCCGTGTAATAAGGTGGTGAAATCATTTCAAGTTCACCTGTGAAAGTGAACTTTTCACTCACCTCACCTCACAGAAAGTAGAGAATAACCATCCCGATCTGATAAAACTCACCCTTCAATTTGTTTTTTTTTAAACAAGGCAAAAACAGATTTTATTGTTTGCAGAGGAGTTTTGTGTTTCTCTCAGAACAGTATCAACAACCAATAAAAACATTTTTATTAAAAAAAGAAAACCCGAGAGAAAACCATATTCTTACCTACTGCATATTTATGTTTTCTTGGAACATAGATTTGTTCAAAAATATTATCTTTTAACAAAAACACTTTCTAAAAGAAAAACAGGAAGCTAATATTTTTTTAAGAAAATGTCAAATTTTTTTTTAATTAAAAAAAGTTTTTTAACAATTTCTAATTGAAGAAAATATTTTGGGACCATTTTCTTCCCCTCCTTCAAACAAATTTTAGAAACTTTATAGTAGTACATAATTTGACATAGGTGCAGAGGTGCACTATAAATGAAGCTCAGAAAAATTACTTTTACATTTATTTATTGTTTAAAAATATTTATTATTCTATTGCTACAAATAACAAATATATTGCTGCCGATTTATTGTTTTTCTTTTAAATAAATTACAGCATAGTAATAAAAATAGAAAACTTCTTAACAGGAGCTTGAAAAAAAATTATTAGAAAATATCTGAAAATACACTCTACTACAGTTTTAAAAAACAACCAATTATTTTTTATTTAGCAAAACTATTTTCTAACATTTAAATTTACAGCCTACTCAGTTATTATTATTATAAATTTACATTCTATATTCTTATAAATAAACTCTAAAATAGTTCTATAATCAAATTCAAAATAATTGAGACACTTTTTATTGACTGTTTGACAGATGTGGCATTATTAATAATCTTTAAATGTCAGACTCGTCAAACTGTTAGTAAATGTTGTCTCAATTTTTTTGAATTGGAGTATATAGAGCATACACGCACAAACAGTTAGGTTAGGTTAAATTTTCTATATTATAAAAAACAAATGTTTTCTGAAAAAAAAAAACCTATTCTTTATAGAAAACTAATTTTCAATAATATAAGTACCATTCAAAACAAATTTTCTTACAAAAGGTTCAAACATAATAATATAATATATGGTCGTTGGTTTACTGAAAACTGATTTGTGTTTAAAATAAAATTTTACTGAAAAGACAAAAAAAGTCTATGATGCCATTTATAAGCTGTCTGGATCCTTTTTTTATCCTTGCTTCAATTAACGTTATTATTAAATTTTTTTGCAAATAATTTTATATAGGATATCCATTATGACTAGGGCTAATTGATTATGCAAAAAACTTATTTTTGAAACAAATGTCACATATCAGGTTTCATCGAACCAACGACGATGTACTAGTAGCTCCTGTAATTTGTTGTGGAAATTTTAAACTGTTGATTTTGAGTACCTGATTTCTTATGGAGTGTGAACTTGTATTGCACTTAGTAAATCCTAATAGTCAACCACCATCATTATTTCTGAAAAAAGAAATTTATCATGAAAATAAAAAGCACATTATACACGAAATTATAAAACTGGCACTTTTTGCAAAGCAATTCATCAAATTGTAGAGAAAAAATCCCCAAGATAATAATAATAATACAGATGTATTTCACTTTTTTTTATTTATAATCTATATTTCGATATATGTTTAGCAACTTCGGTTAGTACAGTAATTTGCTTAAAGCAATAAAAAATACTCTGCCAATATATGGGCCCCTAAGCTCAGACTAGGTACTATAGTTATAGTGTACGTGTGAGCTAATATAACTAAAAACTGAAATATATTTTATTCAACTCCAGACTAAATTACCTTTTCTTTGATACTACACAAGCCATGTTTTGACTTAAACTCAAATTTTTGGAATCTACCCCCACCCTTAAGAAAAACAAAAAACTAAAATGTATTTTGTTAAACTCCGGACTCAATTACCTTTTGTTTGATATCACACATGCCATATTTTCACTTAAACTCTAATTTTTAAAATATACCCCCACCCTTTTTTTTTAAATAAATTAAAATGTATTTTGTTTAACTGCAGACTCAATTACCTTTCGTTTGATATCACACACGCCATATTTTCACATAAACTCTAATTTTTGAAATCTACCCCCACCCTATTTGGTTTGTGTTCGGTGGATTTTGTTCATTTTTAAATGGGACCATCTCGACGCAAGACCCAGCCTAGGTACCAAATTTCATTAAAATCCAGCCAAGCGGTTTTTGAGTTATGCGCGTTGGTCGTTACAGACAGACAGACAGACAGACGGCGCAACAAAAAAGTTTCAAAATCATCTGAAACGCAAAGATATATAAAAATTTTTTAAATCGGAGCAACTTTTTTTTTCTCCAAAAAATTAGGATCACCATAGCTCACACTACTATAGTATAGTATATGTGTGAGCTAAAATTAATATTAAATGTATCTTTTAATATACAGGCCGTTTCAACAAAAACTTAGAGGCCTTTTGGGGCACTTCAAAAATCCACGAACATGTGGATTTTGTTTGCAAGGGGACCCGTTTTGGCTATCATGCATTCCCTCCCAGGGGTTAGCTTTACTAATATATTTTGGATATGAAAAGTGGGTCTAATGATACCTTGTTTTGGTTTGAATATCTCTACAACCATGTAAAAATTTTGAAAAGATTTTGATTTTATATTTTTTGGATTTAATATGAATAAATATGAAAATTTGAAGGCAAATATGTCAAAAACTAATCAATAGATTTTAAAATTTTTACATTGTTGTAAAGATATTTAAGAAACCTTCAAAATAAGGTATCACTAGGAGCAAAGCAGACCCCGTAAAGGACATGCATGCTACAAACATTTCAAGATAGCTAAAAAGTGTCCCCTTTGGAAACAATATCGACGGTTCCAAGGGTTTGTTCAAATTCTATCAAGAAATATCTGAAAAGGTCTTTTTGTTGAAACACCCTGTATATGGTTACATGGAGGGTTAACTAAAAGCAGATATTCCTTTCTAATGGGGAGGATTTTGACTTTGCAGAGCTAGGTGTAATAGTATGTCAACTCGATTTTTTGCAAGAAGAACTAAGTTTGTTAGGGTCTAATAATGTCAAAAATATAATTTAGATAAAATTTATAAATGTTCTAAAAACTCACACAAGCATAGATGACAAAGCAAAATTATCATTCCAGCTTCCCTTATTTTTGTCTACTCTCTTTGTTCCTTCAGTATAAAGATGAAAATCCAATGTAACATAGCAATGTTCATCCCCAACTGGATTTTTCCTAAAATAAGAAAACATAATAATTTTACTACATTTTTATGCAACTTACGATGGTTTCTAGTTTTTAGTTTGATAGCTATTGTTTTAATTTAAAGGTTTTTTTATTTTTAATAGCTTTAAATATATTTTTGTTTCTAAAACTTATTAAAAGGTCACATCAAAAGATATGTATGCTTTGGATTTATAAATAACAGGTCATTTCATACCAAATTAACCAGCCTCCAGTATTGATCAACTCCGATTTTAATGATTTTTGGTTTTTTGGTACAGTTATACTAACCATTAATAAACTGAAAAATCAAAAATTTCAGATTTTTTTGACAAGTAGTTTTTTTTAATATTTTTTTAAATTGCAAGTTTGACCTGACAAAAAAAATATCTCAAATAAAAAATAGAAGTCAGGGTGCAAGCATAACAGAGATGTGGGGGACATGCATTTTTTAAAATATGTGATAAGGTAAAGTTTTGACCAATTGTACGTTTATTGCATATAACAAGAATCTTCCTTTTTTATGCTATTATTGGAGACAACATAAGAAATAAAAAAAATAAAAAAATCATAACTCAAAACCTTTATAAAAAAAATCTACTTTACCCAGTGACTCCTATCCCTCAGCCAGCTTTTAGATTAATAAACAATGCCACAATATAATAAACAAAGAAATAATTCTACTATACCTACTACGGACATTTTGAAACTGTAACAGGGGCCTGTGTATGACAGTGGTACTGTCACCTCAAGTGGCCAAGGCTTAAATGTAAGCTACAAACTTAGGCTACAATTTATATAAATTATAAAAAGATTAAATGTTACTATATGTTTCCTAGCTTAATGTCTATATGAGAGCACATATTTTCTGAAACATTCCTCAATATTTCAGAATGTTTCTTCAATTTTAACGGATCACAACACCTGGTCGCAAATATTTTATATTTTGGTGTGTTCTTGCGAGAATTTCTTGCAGGAATTTTCCTGTATCAAACAGGCACAGATTGTCTGGTCTGATTGACTGGGAATCACTCACCAATGAAAAAGTAGAAATGACAGGAATAAACAAGTTTGCACACTGACTGACGTGGGGAGGGGGAGGGATGAAAAAAAGGAGGTATTTTTATTTTAGCTTTAATTTAACTACACCGAATTAATATTCAAAATATAACTTTTACCTACAGCACATACACATATTATGTATGCATGATAATACACATTTCAAACAATTTTGTTCAGATTTTTTGTTACTTTTATTTGGTTTTTATTTTTTTTAACCATGAAGCCATAATTTCTCCATTTTAAAATTTGGCACATATTTTCCTAAAGGCTTGATAAAAAAATACTTTTTTTTGAAAAAAATCAAAAATAACTTTTTTGAAAAAAATAAAAAATGTTTTTTTCAAAATTTCAAAAAAAAACAGATGGAAATATAGTAGGTCATGTGACAAATAGTTGGAAAGGTATTTAAATTGTCTTTACAAAGAGCTATATCTTATTAATCTGCGGTAAGTGGTCCTCAAGATATTTTAATTTTTGTGAAGCTGTGTTAGACCAAAATGGGTTAATTTTTTGATTTTTGAAAATTAATTTTAAAAAAACTACCAATCAGAAAAAAAAAATATTTTGGAATTTTGATCCCACCCATATAGAGAATATGTGTACCAAATTTTATCAAAATCGGTGAAATGGTCTGCCAAACCTCTGGTTAATTTGATATGAAATTACCCTATTTTCTCACATATCTCAAAAAATACCCCAAAAAAAGAAACAAAATTTACACAAAAACAAAATTTTCATAAATAAAAAAGTTATAGACCCCCTCCCAAAATGCAGACTTATGGCTTACTATATTAAAATATTGTTTTCACCTTTCAGCTTCGCTTGAATTTTGAGCATCGTAAAGGTGGGACAGTTTTTTTCTATCCCCCCTAGAAATACCCTAAACCCCCAAAAACATCGAATTTGGGACACCCTGTACAGGGTGTTTCATTATATTTCTACCATCCAATTTTTCTAGAATTTTTGTCCCAAAGGAAAAAATTAAAAAGAGATCTGGAAATGTTTTCCTTTTTGTTTACGGTATGATATTTATTTTGGCAGTTTCCATATACAAGTGGCAGGTAAAAGTAACTTTTTTTTTAAAGGAAACACCCTATATATTTTTACATTCATATTATGAATAGGGCTTAAAATTTTCTTTCTAAAATAATAACATACTTTATAGCTGTCAACAATAGTTTATGAGATATAAGCACTTCTTTTTTAATAATAAAAAAAAGTACCACTCGGCACCCCTGGTATATACCACTCTTTTAAGTTATATGTGACAGGTTGTGAGAAAATCAAAACAATTTTGATGGTCAAATGTCATTTTTAGATGTTATAGACATTATATATGCCCATTGAAATCAGTAAAAGTTGAAATTATACTAGGAGTGCTACCAAATTTTTTTAATAATTGTAAACATTTTAAATGGTTATGTCTTGTATAAAGTATGTTATAGTTTTATAAAGAAGATTTTAGGCCTTATTCATACCTGTAAAAATATATATGGTGTTTCCTTTAAAAACATCACTTTTATCTCCCCCCCGCATATGGTAAATTTTAAAATAAATGTCATACTGTAACCAAAAAGGAAAACATTTTCTAAACACTTTTTAATTTGACTAGTAGATTTAGCGCTTACTCGTTTTGTAACTTCCGGCTTCTTCTGTTATAACGTTCCAAACTCCTAAACTTCTTTGTACCCCAATTTTTTGGACACTCAGGGGTCATTTTGCTCCCAGGTTCAAGTTTACGGCACAAAAATCAAAACGGTGACTTATAAAGTTCACCAAAAACACTATTTCTCACAAATATTTATCGAAATTTTCAAAATGTTCTATCTATCTGTCTATTGTTGGGTTTTTGGCTTTACCTTATATTATAATATTATTTTAGTCTACATATTATTTTGGTGTGTTTTAATCTAGTATTGTTATTTTCTTAGACTAATATTAAATTGTATTTTTGTTTTTAGATTTTAAGTAAATAGTTATTAGTATCATGTTTGGAATTATTATGTTTTATTAACATTAACATTTAAATGTATTTTTTTATAATAATGTTTGTATTATGAAATAGCATAAATTTGCTAATAAAGATTTATTCAATTCAATACCCTGTCTTTGGGTAATTAGCCAGCTCTTGGTGGTTGAGATTGGGGTAGTCTGGCTCTCTAGGCCACCCAAACTCAGTTTCTTTTTTTTTTGCTCTTTGACTCTTCTAATCAGCTTCAAATCCTCTCTTTTAGTTTTGTAGCTGTTTCTCTTCCCATTTGATAACTTTGTAGTTATGTTGTGTTTCTTCTTAATGCTTTTCAGTGTTTCTTGCTTGTTTTGTATATGTGTATATCTATTTCACTGCAAATTTTTAAACTGGGATTGGTAGTGGGTTTCAAAAATGTTAAAAAAACAATCAAAACTGTTTAAAAAGATCAAATTTTTTTTAAAAATTGACATAACCTGTCTAATCAAACAAGACCAACAAAAAAATAATCAAAGACTAAATAGTAACGGCGCCCGTATTATTTTTTTTCGTTGGCCACAGTATGAGTGGAAATTTGGTCTCTAGATGGCGCCCATCGAACAAAACGGATAAAATTGATGGGGGAATATTTGAGAGAGACAAATATTAAAGTCGGTAAAGGACAAAAACTATTATAGGCAACCAAGCCAGGGGAATCTCTTTATCCCTCCGTTAATTTTTTGGCTGTTCCAAAATTTCCGTAGATTGTGACCCTGGCCTTAAATACCGGGCAGCGAATTCAGTCCTGTGATGAGTATAAATGCTTAGGACTAAAAATTACGGCTGACGGAACACTAGACAAAGCTATAAAATATCGAAACGTACAAGGAAGAGAAGCAATAACTTTATTAAATGGAATAATTTGGGACCAAAGTATATCAAACCATAACAAAAAGCTTATATATAACACTATTGTAAAAAGTATTATTACACACAGCTCAGAACTATGGCCAATCAAGAATAGAACAGAAAAAATGCTTTCCGCTACGAAGATGGACTATTGGAGAAGAACAGCGGGGAAATCAAAAAGAGAAAGAGTTAGAAATCAAAGAATAAGAGAAATTATGACAGTGGGTGAACGTACTTTAGTGGATGATATAAGATGTGGTGTGGTACGGACATGTACAAAGAATGAATGATGAAAGACTACCTAAACAAATACTACAATGGAAACAACAAAATCAATTTTGACAAAAAAGTATAGTATAGTAGTCTCAAGCATTAGCTCTTAATAGAGACTAAAATCACAAAACTTGAATAAATGGTAAACACCACTGAAAAAAGTGTTTTGTAAAATTACACTTAGCATTACAAGATAAGTAAAATTACATGATATATTGTGTAAATTTTTTATGGAAAATAAAAATTTACAAAAAAATAGCTTTTTCCAAATCCAGTTGTGTAAAAACCAATTGTAGTCTGTAAAAATAAATCAACAGTAAAAAAGTGAAAAAAATATATTTACAGTATACGTTATGTAAAAAATTACATTATATATTATGAAAAATGACCAAAAATTTTTTGTGAAAAATGGAAAAATACATCTACAGTACTGAAAAAAACACATTTCAGTGTGTTATGTATAAAATTATATGATATATTATGGAAAATTACCAAACCTGTCGAAAAGAAAAATTTGCGCTTTTTTTGGCCCACCCTAACTTTTATTTTATGTAGGTATATGTGGATACGATTCAAAGGTCGAAAGTGAATGAACCCGAAAATAAATCAAAACAAAAATGCAGATGAAGATAAATCCCAAAGATCTCTTCCAATCCTGTCTGCCCGCCAATGGTAAAGCTGCGTTCCCCCTTTGCACAGATAATTCGATCCTTTATATAATTTAGCTTGAAGTATAGTTCGGGGCCTAAGCCGGAAATTTAGGGGCTTGTCTGCATTTTTGCGTACCGTGACGAAATTTGGCACAGAGGTAGCAGACACCTAGGAATGCCATTCTAGAAGTGGTGCTCCGATGGAACCCAGTGCAGGGCCAAGATACAGGGGCGTACTTGAGATGGGAAAGGAAAAATTGATAAATTAAATATAAAACTAGTTAGCTTAAAAATAAAAAAAAATAAAAGTTAAACGTTGGAAATAAGGTTTTTTTTGAGGGGTGAGTGAGCAAGAGGTAGGAGGCTAAATTGTTCAAATCTTATTCCGTCTAAAGTGGTTGTGTGGGGTATCGATTTCTAGGTAATTTAGTATTCTAAACCAAAATTAATATTAATTGAGTCAATACGTCAAACTGTTCACATGAAATGTCAAAACTGACACCTTAATCTGGTTCTACCTGAGAAGAGCCACCAACTATTCTCGGGTTTTACGTCAGGGATTATTAAAAATACCTAACCAAGCCATAATAAAAATGGATAACTTAAGTAATAGTGGAATCAAGTATCTAGAATTTAGAATTTTTAACATAATCTGTCATTTCTTGGGCACCAAAGCATATACTTTTAATAAAATTACACAATTGCGTCCTGTTTGAGATTGGTTGTCATAAGTGATAATTAAATGGATATTTGAGAAATAATGATAATGCACATTATGTAAAAAATATTTTTTATAAAATTAAGGTTACTGTATTGTTCATTAATAACTTTTACTTAAAAAGAAAAATTTATATATATAAAAAAATTCCGATTGCTGGTGCTATATACTATGTGTATCTTTTTAAAATATTTTTTTTACTATAGCTCACCTACGCGTCGTTTAATTTTATTCTTGTTCCACCAATTTAGTGCGGAAAAATATTAACATTTTGCCTAATAACAGACGACATTTTTGAATACTCTGTATGTTTTAAAGTCTAACTAACAGCTACATAGGTGATTAACAGTTTAACTCTCTACTGTATATTTTCTAATTTTATAAGTGATGGAAATATTATTTTACGTATTAAAAAAAAGTTATATATTGACAAAAGGAACACCCTGTATTTTTTTACAATTTCAAAGCTAAATTAAACAATGTACACCATGTGAGAAAGGCGTTCTTCTAGTTTTAAAAATTTGTAAAATTCAGAAAGTATCTTAAACTGCATAACCGGTATGACCCAAAGTTTGAGACTACTACTTTTTACATAATTTTTGTATATCACCTTGTATCTTTCAGCATATTACAAAATTACACAAACAATAATATTTGTGTCATAGCCTGTAATAAGCCGACAAATTGTGCTAAGTTTTATTGCAAAATTCTTATTAACGCAGTAGCTAAAATCAGTAATGTAAAAAACAGTAAAAATGACAGCAAAGTGGTTGTCGCCCAGTATATACATTCAGAAAAAGGTAATGATGTAGCGCTTATTACAGAAATAGAGTACAATAAATGGTTTATAAAGGAGAATATAGTGATTGCAATGAGATGTTTATTTGACATATCTAGAGTTGTTTGAATTTTCAGCACTAAAATAAAAAATTACGAAAAATCTTTATTGTCTAGTTACTTTTTAACACTACAAAAGTTTTTATTTAAGAAAATGAAAGCTGTACTAGTATTGTTGTAACGTATTGACTTTGACTTTTCCATAGTGATTTATAACGTCGTCATAAAAAAAAACACTTAAATTGGTCATAAAAATGTAACTTATTTTTATAAACAGCCTGTATTTTTAACAGTTCAACAAAATTTTCATTTTCTTCGCGTAAAATATAAATAAAAGCTAAGTATCTTTTATTTGGTATATATTTTTTGAAAATATCGTTATGTCTAAGAAATCGACATACCTTTCTATCTTTTTAGATTTTTTCAATTTACAATTATTAATTAAAACCCCCCTGTACTCCGACCCTGTATACGTCACACCAGTTCAGCAATACTTGTTTTAAAGAGAAACAATTTGTTAATGCTCACAGTAAATTTTAAAGTAAAGTTATCTTGCATAACTAACCGCCTGGATTTTTTTTTGTACTCAACACCTACACCATAAATTTAAAAAAAATAAATTATTATTTTTTAGTTCTTGGAAGAAAATGAAACAATAGAATTTTTTTATCGCTTAAAATAAAAACGTATATGTCCTTATCATTGGTGCCAGCTCTAGCTTTACATTTAAATTTTATACAAAATTTTAATGAAATAGATGCAATTAAAAATAAAACACTCTGTATCTTTGCTCTGCACTGGGTTCGGGATGAGCACCACTTCGTAAAATAATACCATAGTGTTGTATTATAAAGTTTCATTACGGTACGCAAAAATACAGACAAAAGTGGCTTAGGCTCCGGACTAGTACCTTTTCTGTGGAGTTTTTAACATTTATTCGGAAATAAGGCTTCATATGTAGATAGCGCATATTTAAAAAAAACGGGAATAATTTTTTTTTTAAAATATTGCCATTTAAATATCTGGGTTAACGCTAGCGGGTGAATTTTTATGTATATTCGCCACCCTGTACAGGGTGTCCCAAATTCAAGATGTACGATCAAGATGCAGTTTTTACATTTAATCATACCTTAACACTTAATTCTCCAAAAACATCGAATTAAGTACACCCTATACATGAGCGCACCGAGAGGAGGGGCCTCGGGACCCGCCCCCCCCCCCAAGCCAAATTTTTTTGTTACTATTTTTGACATATTTCATCAATAGTTAAATAAAATGGCTTAAATTCGGCATCATAGGGATTCGGCCCCTCCAACACCCTCGGGCCCCCCCAACACATATTTCTGGGTGCGCCACTGCCCTATACAATAACCTAGTTTTGTAATAGAGATTTTCTGAAGTTTAAAAAATATATTTTATTTGTAACCTCCCGGGAATATTTTAACCACGGAAAGCTTTTAACATTGTGTAGTCAGATTTTTAAAAATATATTAAAACTGATTTTTATTTCCAAACTAGCAAAGTTCTTCTTGTATTTTTTTTGTATCAGAATACGAAGGTTAATTTTTCTTTTAATTAACAAAGGTCGTGAATGTCGTTTTTTTAGTGATGCTTGACATTTTCAAAACAAGCGCTTTGTTATTAATCATAACGTTTTTTTCTACCTTTATTAGAGACTTTATTAGTGTATGACATCTACGCTTGCGCAGTTACGCCGCAGAATACCGTAGTCACAAATAAAGTCATGCAGTATCTTTATGTAACTTGGCCTTATTTTGATAGTTTGTTGAATTTTGTCACTTTTTTAACTAACCATTTTCCATTCTATGTTTGTTTGGGGAGGTGTTTTATTAAATTTTTTAAAATTTCTGTTTTGTTTTTTTGTAATGTTTTATTTAGAAAAAAATTTATTAAAAAAGGAATCCGATTGTAATTATTTTGGTACGAACATGACAAATTGCTCTTAACATGACAAATTGCTCTTCCGAAAGTATATAAATTACAAAGTTTAAGACATTTCTCGCTTGCAACAAATTGCCCCCATCCCTGTCTACCAGCAAATGTTCCATTATAATAGGTTCCAGACATGTTACTTGTTTTTTAGTTTAGCCGCATCACTTATTTCAAATTTGTCACAAATTCTACTTAATTTAAAAAAAAAATCACCTTTGGCTCCATAAATCTCCTTTAGATACTAAATTTCACACCTCAGATCGATCAAAATCCACGAATAAAAAATATTTTGATGTTTGTTTCTTTTAAAAATATGATGAACAGAACAATAAATACACAGAAAAAAGTGTTTGGTTCAATCAAATAAACCAATTAATTAAAAAAAAATATTTGGATTAAATAAATCTAGTTTGGATCAAACAAATATATTTATTTCGGACAACAGTACATTTTGTTACGACAAAAATCATTGTACATGTGAATTAAATAAATTACATATTTAAATTTGTTTGACAATAGTAATATTTAAAAAAATATTGTTTACCGTATACTTAAATAATTGATTTTTTTAAAGCAACTCAATTGCTTTTTATTTTTTTTTAATGCTCAGATTGACTAAATAATTATTTCAATTATATAAATTAATAATTTTAATATTCTTAAGTAAAATTATTTGAAACAACTAAATTAAGTTTTGTTTATAAATAAATATACAAATACAATTTTTTTTCCTTCTTTCTTGGTTTTTATTTTCAATAGTAAAACATTTTTGTATACATGATATATATCACGTAAACTTATTTGACTCATTCAAATTAGAATTTTGACTTTGTCAGTGCATATTCTTCATTGGTCCATATAAAAATATTTATTTTAGCCAAACAAGTAATTTAGTCGCTTTAAATAAGACTTAAGAGATTTTAGTATACGGGTTTCTGCCATTTTTAGTTTTTAAGAAAAATTTGGGGGGTCCCAAGGACTGCGAATATGCGTCCGACGTTTTTTTAAATATTTTTGCCATTTTTGTTTTTTTTTTTGAAAAATTATTTATTGGGGTACTTACTAGGGCCCCTAGGATTTTTTTTTGTACGTAAAACGGGTACCGGAGGGCGAGGTTGTAATGTATTTTTTTGGTTTGGTATGGGTTGGCTTGAGTTGATTTGAGTTTGTTTAGGTTAGGTTGGGTTGGTTTGGAAAAAAAAATTAAAAAGTCAAACATTTTTTTCAAAAAAATTTAAAAAAAATTTCTCCGGTCGCCGATTTAGGGTCCTAGGGACCCCCCTAAGTGCCTCCAGAAAGGATTTTTCATAAAAAACCAAAAATGGCAGAAACTCGTATATACTAAATAATTACCAAGTTACCTAAGGTTAAATTTTTATGAAATTAGATTTTAGAAATTATCTGTAGTACTTAAATATGCTAAAAAATAACAATAAGTACAACCTCGAGTACAACTTTTTATCTTTTGTAAATACAGCGCGTTGCTATACTTATTAAAAATAACAGCAAATCGCTACTGCGCTGACGCAGAATAAAGATAACAATAACTAAGTGGCAAAAGAACGGTCCAAAAACACCCTATATAATATCTACAAGAATTTTTTTTATTTGAATATAACAAATAACCAAAAAAGTGTAGAACGAAATTGATGTACCTACTAATGTGAACTCTCTAGCCATTGGCGTAGCTAGAGGGGGGCCAGGGGGGGGGGGGCCTGGCCCCCCTGAAGTCCCTCAGGCCCCCCTAAGATATTTTATGCCTCCCCTACCGACTACTAGTAAAAGAACATGACGCTGAAAATACATACTTTTCTATTATTATTCGGGAAATATTCAAATAAAATAGGTGCATTAAAATTTAAAATCATTCAGATAATGTTTACATTTCAGGAAAAAGCCCTTGTCTTGCGGAATTAGGCTTTTTCTCTTTAAATTATCGGTAACTTTTCTGCACTTATGCAATATCCCGAAAATATTTTTTAAAGTTAAACATAATTATGCATATTGAATATTTCATACATATTGGCGACATCTTGTAAAATAAGTGTAAGTTAAATTTCGCATTTAATAAAAACAGCGACCTTTGCCCCTCTGTTTCCGAAATCGGGTTGTAGATGTCGTAAGGTTATAAAAGACCTTTTTAAACTGTTTTTCTAAAATAAATATAATAATCTTTTTAGTTTTTTTAAAGTTAGCGTTTAGTGTCTTATGAAAATTTTCTGATTTTGGTGACAATTTCAAAACCATTTTCATATTAAGTTTTCCTCCGTCGTTAAATGGAATAAATTCGTCGAGCAATACCGGGAAATGTTTAATATTAATACTTCTACTCTAAGAGCAGAAACGACCGTTTTAAAGAATTGTATTTTTCGGTTAAATCAAACTGTTGGTCATGATTCTATCAAACAACATATAGCAGAAACAGCAAACCTCTACCAACTTTTTAAAGTTGCGAATATTCTTCCAATTGCAAGTGCAACTTGCGAGAGGTCTTTCTCTGCTATGAGGAGAGTTTTTAATTGGCTTAGAACAACTATGACTCAAGAGAGACACTCAGGTTTGTCATTGTTATTCATAGAAAAAGATGTTGAGGTCGACTTAGACAGTGTGGTAGACGCTTTCAGTCAGCGACGTAGAAAACTTTCTTTGTAGAATTACTGAAATACATACTTCCTGTGTATACATATAAATAAGTTGGTAAATGTATTATTAAATTTGTTGTATTAAAATATTAGAACATTTAATGCGCGTATTTTTTTTTATTCATTGCACACTTTGCACGACTCTTTAAAACCTATGTTTGCTTTTTGTTCAAGATAGACCGGGGCCACGGCCCCCCCTGAAAAGCAAGGCTAGCTACGCCAATGTCTCTAGCTGTCTCGCTTCTAAAAATACTGTTTTATCTCATGTTCAAAATGATAAAAAAGAGGAGCGCAACAGATCTTTTTGTTTTTCTAATGCAGAACAGACAAAGAGTTTCGATCCAAAGTGGTCCGATTGATTCGCGGAAATCCGACCAATAACATTCCGCCCTAAAGTTTAGAATTTTATTTAAACTCGCCATTAACCTGCTAGTACTTCTCTAGATTACTTAGCGTAAACATGACAAAATGTGTACACAGCTTGTGAAATTCTGTGAAATTTTTGTGAAATTCTGTAAAATTTTTGTGAAATTTTGTGAAATGTTTGCGAAAGTTTGTAAAATTTTGAAAAAATCTGAAAATTTTTGTGAAATCCATGTAAAGTATATTTATAAAATACTTTCATAGTTGTAGTGTTGCTATTTGCGGGAAAACTTTGCAACAGCTTTATTATTTTAAAGAAACCAATTTTGCATTTTGGATGAACCTATCTCCAACCGTTTTTAAAATATTGACAGATGAAAATTGACATTTTGTAACTTTAACAACCCGTAACATCAAAACGATTAAGAATAGAACAAAACGGTTTCTACATTCCTATCTTGGTTTTTCAAAAGCTCTTTTATACTATTTAGAATTAGTTCAGGGTTAAAATATTCCATGGTTAATTTAAGCCTGCGTCAAATCTAAAAGTAGTCTAAAGCGATAGCTTGTAAAAAGCTAAGATAGGTTTTGATGTTACGGCCTGTTGAAGTTACAAAATGTCAATTTTTACCTGTTAATATTTTAAAAACAATTAAAGATAGGTATAAGACGTTCTACACAGAGAAAAATATCCATGCAACAATTTTCAATACGCTGTGCAATTGAAGTTGTGCAAAAATATACAACAATTGTTGATAGAAACGAATAAATCTGTTTTAATGTTACCAATTGGATTGTGTAACTTATTTTGTGTAAAAATGTTACACAACAGTACAATTACTCTCAACAGCGTTGTGGAAAAGCCCATTGTGTTATAAATTTACACAGATAAAATGTAATTTTTTTAATGAAAATTTGTGCAAAAATACTACAAATTGTAGAAATCAGTCGTCAGATTGATTCAGTAAAAGTCGTTTCAAGGGATCGCCCCACCGCATCTGGCTTCCTTCAGTGTTCTGTGAGTTTAAATTTGTGTTTTGACTGGTCAGTGAGGTGATCCGTACAAGGTTAGTGTCATTAATTTATACGTTCTTCCGTTAACGCTAAACGTGTAATGGATTCTATAGATTCTGTGATTTAAAAAATGTGTTTGAAAGTAAATGACAACATTGTCCCCAAAATTGGCTTGGTTTAGCCAGTCCGAAGCACTCAAAACATTTCTGCGCTCGCGCACTCTCTTATGAATCACTTTCAAGAATTTTCGCAGAGAAAAAATTGGGCTTCTTGACCAAATAAAACTATTTACAAAATTTCAGCTTGTTACTCATGGCTTAAGCTATTTTTGGTCTAAACTGCGCTTTTTTATAACGTCCGATACTAAAATTCTATATTTAAACAATTTTTTTTTATTTTTTAGCTTGAATTATTTTGCAATGGCATATCCGGAAAACAAAGCCAGTTTTTAGACAAATGTTTGTCGAAAACTTTGGGTGCTGTTAAAATCAAACGCAATTTAACAAAGATCAGATGCAGCGGTTTGAAAAGAGTTTCCATAAAGCAGACGAAGGTAAATGATAATTTTTGCAACACCACTATTTTTGATTAACTAAAAATTGGTAAATTAGAAGTCAAAAGATACATTTTGCCTACTACCATGGTATCTATAAAACTGTAACCTTTATTTAAAGGTTATCAAAATATCAGTCAGAATAATTTGACTATTACATAGAAATTCTTCAATGTCCGTTAAACTTAGTACTATTTTTTTTAGCTGACAAGCTATTTTGTCTTCGCTGCCTTCCTTGCAATTTCCAAACAATGGAAAATCCGAACAACGGAAGTCCAGCAAACAAGAATCTTTAAATAGATATATTTTACACGTTCAGGTAAATTCATTAAGCATAATAATATTGGTTTAATAATTTAAGAAACTAATGTGCAAAAATTTTTTGTACTTATAAGAAAAACGAGAATAAAGGTCTTTTAGCAAGTGATTTATTAGTTTGGTATTTTTTTGTCAAATAAAAATTAAACATTGGGTACTCAGTGGTGCACCCAGGAATATGGCTTGGGGGGCCTACATCTCTTGGGGGGGGGGCGAAGCCTCACGATGTATATTTTTAGGTTATTTTTTGTGTTTTTTTCTGAAATATGTCGGAAATATGTAAAAAAATCTAAGGCTTGGGAGGGGCCCGGGCCCCGGGGCCCCCCCTGGGTGCGCCCATGGTGTACTTGTTATAAAAAGTAATAAAGCGTTTTTTAAAAATATATACAAAAAATATATACACAAAAATTAAAACGAAATGCAAAATTATATGTAATTGCAGTTAAAATTATAAGTAAACGTGGCAATTTTAACAACCTATTAAAAAAAAACATCTACAAGATTTTGTACACATTCAGGGATACTTTTCATTTAATTGTTAAAGAAAATTACAGAATATTATGTAAAAAATTAATATTTTTAACTATTTTTACATAAAATTGTAGGAAATATATGCACAAAATTATGCAATTTTGGCGTAACTAAAATTATTTATTGTAAAATATATAATATATTATATTGATATATTATTTTTTTTGTGGTAAAAATAGAAATTTAACTGCAAAATATAACACCACAATGTAAAAAAATACAAACATCTTTAAAAATATAACTACATAATTGTGCATTTATATTGCACACAATGAAATAAGAAAATTACACAATATTATTATTATAAAATTTTAAAAAAATTAATGCATAATATACAACAAATTGTGCAAAAATATGTGAAACTTTTTTATACAGGCCCGCACAATAAGCATTGTGCAAAAAAAACAGTTGCACAGTTGTTTAAAATTTTACAACAAATTCCATTGCAAAAATCTATTCAAAATTTTTGCACAAATTTGTTTAATAGCCATTTTGGAAACAAATTGTGCAAAAAAATTAACAATAATTGTTGAAAAAAATTACATACATTTTTCTACATAAGAATCGAAAAATATACAGGGTGTTTCTTTTAAAATAATAAAGTTGTTGCCAACTTTTCCGGCAAATGGCAACACCGCAACTATGAAAGTATTTTGTAAATATACTTTACATGGACGTATGTAAGAATAGAAAGTTTTAAATCGTATAATCCAATAGGCCACTCACTTTGGAACACCCGGTAGCGTATTTATGTTTCCGTGCTAATTTCACGTCGGCGCGGTTTTGAAATAGACACGGAAATGTTCAAATACGTGTTGATTTTAAGAGTTTTGATCTCGAAATGAGCACGGATCTGTAAGAGAACATCGCTCATTAAACTATTACAAAAGCGTATTCAACCGTCAGGTTAAAACGCTAATATAACGAAAGCTAATCAATCAAATCTAACCGAACCGAACCAAAGCAAACTAAACCAATAATTTTTTTCAAAAAAAAAACTTTCCTGATTTCCTACCCGGGATCCTAGAGGATGTGAATCCGAACTGAAACGAACCGAATTGAACCAACCCACCAAAGCAAACTGAACCAACAATATGAACTTTCCTGACTTCTTTCCCGGGATCCTAGAGGATGTGAATAGTGTTGTAGTTTAGTTTGGTTAGGTTAGGTTTGGTTCGGTTTAGTTAGGATCGGTTTGGTTCGGATTTACATCCTCTAGGATCCCGGGTAGGAACTGAGGAAAGTTTTTTTTTTTAAATTATTGGTTCAGTTTGCTTTGGTTCGGTTCTGTTAGATTTGATTGATTAGCTTTCGTTAGGTTAGGTTTTTGAAACTTTCTATTTTCATGTGGTTAGAAATCAAGTGAAAATCATTTAAATCATTAAAATTTATTAATAACAGAACAACATCTGTCGTCGTAGTTGCCGGTGTAAGACAATGAACACTGAACTTTGCAGGTATAGTTAATGGAAGAGTGTTCTTCAAACTTCAAAGAATTTCAAAATCTTGAATAATATTAGTACAAATACTTTTAAACTGCTCCATAATTTTCATATTAACAAACATATAACCTCAAAATCAAACTAATAAACAACGTGAATCCAAATTTAAGTTTCAAATGTGCACTAATAAGTAAACCCCTGCGCTGCGAAACTCAATACAAATCCGTGCCTTGTTCGAGCCTCGGCGCCTTAAAATCAACACGCATTTGTAACCAAGTAAGTTGCAACATTTCCGTGTCTATTTCAAAACAGCGCTGCGTGAAATCAGCACGGAAACGTAAATACGCCACCCGGCATACCCTCTATATTTTGGCAAATTGGAATAGACCTTGTCTTTCTGTTTCCAAAACTACTTATTATATCTAATACCTTTTTCTCTAACAGTTTTGTAATAAAATGACAAAAACAAATAAAATAGTAAAGCAGACAAAGAGTCATCGATAATTTTTCTTGGTTAACTCATTGCTCTTAATCAAAAGGTTTTGTCATTTTATTTAAAAACCATTACTTATTAGGTATTTTTGGAAACAGAAAGGAAAGCTTTATTCAAAATTGCAAAAATATTCAAGGTATTTCATTTTAAAAAGTAACGTCGCTGGCTTAGCTACGTCTCCTTAATGACTGGTGCCAATAATAGCATCAAAAAAGATACTTTTTGCAAACCATCTGAGTATGTGAAATTTGACTTCTCTGTTTATTTTGATTTCGTAGATATTAAGGGGGTCTCAGGCTTTTGGGTCACCCTGTATATAGGTTAGTGGTCTTATTTATACCTTGGAAAAGATTACACAAGTATAATCTAATTAGTATTTAGGAAGTATTTTTGTTTTATGCATATTTGGTTAATTTTATGTTAATTTGTTTTTAAACGTTTTTACAATTTTACATGTTTTTTGTACCTACCTGCCTATTTTTGAATTAAAATACTTTTTTTCGTGCAAAACATTTGTTTTTACTTGTACAACGCAGTATTCTGACGGCTAGTCATGTAACTGTTTATTAAATGTCTAAGCTAATTAAATACATTTTGTTAATAAGACAAGAAAATAAATTAGGAATATTAAGAAAATAATTCAAATAAGAAGCAATATTTTGTAAAGCAATCAAGGAAAACAATCATTTGAAACAATTATATTTGGTTTACCCAGTACCCTATTTGTTTATTTCAAATTATCTTGCAATAATAAATATTTACTTAAATTTAACACACATTTATTTTATTTATAATAAACAAAATAATTTTACAAATTTATTTATTAATGTTAGTAAGACAAAAAAATATATTTAGAAAATTAAACAAATTATTTATTAAGAAAAAACAATAACTTTTTTAAAACAATCAAGGAAAACGGTAATTTCAAACAATTATTTTAGGTTTACTAACTACCCTATTTGTTTGTTGGAAAATATGTTTTTGTATTGTGAAATAAGTTAACTCTTGTTCTCACACAAATCATTACTTAAATTCAACAAAATATATTATAAGTTTAAACTAATATTTATTTACATCAAATAAAATAATTTAAAAAATTTACTTAATAAATGTCAGTTATTAAATAAATTTTAGTATTAAGACAAAAAAATATGCCTAGAATATTAAACAAATTAATTTATATGAAGAAGTCATAAGTTTTTTAAAGCAATCAAAGAAAACAGTCATGTTAAATAATTATTTCATTTTTACCATTTTACATTACATATTTGTTTGTTTGAAATAAACTTGTTATTGCAAATAAATAAATTAATAGTGTTTGGTTTAAATATTTCAAATTATTTGATTTAAATGTATTTTTGTTTGTCAATTAAACCAAATAATTCTAATGCATCAAATAAATCTTATTTAAAGAGACTAAATTAGTTATTTGAAAACAATAAATATTTTTATTTCAATCAAAGAAAACAGTCATGTTAAAGAATTATTTTATTTTTATCAACCAACATATTTGTTTGTTTGAAATAAACTTGTTATTGCAAATAAATAAATTAGTAGTATTTGATTTAAATATTTCAAATTATTTGATTTAAATGTATTTTTGTTTGTCAATTAAACCAAATAACTCTAACGCATCAAATAAATCTTATTTAAAGAGACTAAATTAGTTATTTGAAAACAATAAATATTTTTATTTGAACCAAACAAGAGGACGTTTTGGACCTGAAATAACGAATTTGGTTAAGTCAAATAATGTTTTTTTGGTTGAAATAAACACTTTTTTCTGTGTATGGCATAACATAAAAAAACAACCTCATACAGCAAACTAATGATTAAACATTTAAAAGTGATCTTAGAAATAAGCGACGGTCGCAGAAAATGCATGTTTCAATAGGGACTTATTGCAATAAAGCCGTGCACTAATTGTGCCGGGCACTACTCTGACAATTTTGCATTATAAGAACAGCTGTCTTCTTTCCAAATTAGGCCTTTGTGTATTATATGAGCTGGAATTAATAGTGCCGCCACTATTAATGGAAAATAAACGACTGGATTTATAAATTCATCAACATCAGTTTTCAATGGAAAACTGTTGGAATAGTGCCCGGCACTATTATTGCCTGGCTTTATTGCAATAAGTCCCTAATAACTCATTTTTCGCAGTCGTGTTAATGTCTAGCACTATTTAAATGAAGTTGTTGCATTATTACTACTAGCCTTATTATGGAATTTTCAACAAGTCTCTATTATTTCTCAAAGTTCGAGATATAAGAATAATTTTTACACAATATTCACAACAAGTTCCTTTAAAAAAGTTAGTATGGGATTTATAAAATAAACCGGTTTGTTTTTTACATTTTAAGGTGAATTTTAAAGGCCAAAATGTTATATTTCGCAGTTCTTAAGGAGCCCGGGCTGGTTTTATAAAGCCAAAACTGGGCTTTGTGTGGCAATACTAAAGGAGAACCGCGTAGGTAAGTGCGCCAAAACCGGAGATCTCATTACCGCTCATAAAAGTGCCTGCAAAATATTTATCGCCCCAAATCAAAAATCGCGCAACTCCTTACTTCGCAAAAAGGTTCCACACAAGGCTTTTACGGCGCAACCCATTCTATCTATATCTCTTTAGGCTTCTTCGATCCACTTTTCGAGATAGGCCTCCCCTCTGTCTGTCGCCAGGTTCATCCATCTAGTTCCCGCATGTTCCCCTATTTCTTTTATTTTCCCAAGGTCTCCAGTTTACAATACATTTGTTCCATCGATCGTCTTTTTTGTCTGATATTATATTCGGCAAATTTCCATTTTGAATTTGCTGCCTCTCCTCTGACATTCCTTACTTTTGTTTTATTTCTTATCCATTCATTCCTTTTTCCATTTGTTATCTTTACATGTAACATTTTTCTTTCCAATGATCTTTTTTTGGGCTTTTGTAACCTTATCCATGTTTGATTTTGTTAGTGTACAGGTCTGGTACCCATTAAGCACAAAATCGTTAAAAACGTTAAATAAATGTTGAAAAAAAAATGTTTTTTTTCTAACACAAATTTATGTTAAAATTAAGTCAACTTTTGACATTAAAAAATATATTTAAAATCCTAACGAAAATTTCATGTAAAAGCATTACCAAAAATATATTTCTTAATAACGTTAAGAAACCAGCATTAAAAAAACCATAATTTCACTTTTTACAACATTAAAAATAATACCATCAATATGTGATTATATGGTTATTTTTATAATGTTTTTCCTAGATCTCACTTCTAACGTTGAATTTAAGAGATATGAAGCTAATTAATGTTTTGTTTTTTAAACATTAAAAAAATATATACTATAGAGGGCGCGTTGGCAGCGCCCTCTATAGTCTAGCAGTCCCACTACCTGAACATCGCCCTTAGTTGCGTTTCGCTGCGAGTTAATACGAGTCGGTAGCAAAGACGCTTTTTGTAATTTTGGTTAAAATATTTGCATTTTGCAGAAACAAACATGGCAAATTTAAAGCACAATTATTAATATTGATAGTGAAAACATATTTGGATCGGAATATTACTCCAATTGTGTGGGAAAGATGGTATAGTTAAAGAACAACAAATGCGTGTGCAGTGACCTAAATGAAGTACCACAAAATCAGGTAAGAAAAAGTAAACCAAAGAAAAAAAATTGTTTTTTATGAAATATCGCATACCTATAGGTAATCAGACAGGGAATGCGACAATTCACCGCGGAGGATTAGCCGCCGGGCCTTAAGCCGCGTATTCATTTGAGGCAGAATTATATAATAATAATAAATCGTCTTTATTGATAAATAAATGTTACATAGGCAAGGTTTAGCAAACTGCTACTTCGCAAGCCTCGCAGCGGGACCAAACGAATGCTTCGTTTGCATTCATGCTAAAGTGAATACGTGCCTTGAAATTGTTTGCCTTGTATTCACTTGAGCATGAAATGTTTGGCCTCGTAGCGAGGCACTTACTGCAAAATTATTGTTTACATAGAATTTTAAATTTTATTTTCAGAAGCTACGAGCCGAATTGCCTTTACTGAGTGTCGAGTTCACGAAAACCTCAGCGGACTATTGCTGCCCTGCGTTTTCAAAATAGAAGAATTTTATTTACATTGTTTATGTTACCTTATCTTTAGAGATATTTGAAAAAAATATAAGGTAAAATGGGGTATTACCGGCTCATGCAAAATCGTGGGGTAATGCCGTTTCAAAAAGGTACATCAACTTGGCGGCTGATTTATTCATATTTGGCGCGAAAAATATTTATAACCGTAGCCAGTCTATTATTGGACTATTATTTGCCAATCAAATTAACGCATAAAAGTGGGGATGTCGGCAAGCGTCAGTGTAGGCGGCAGTCTGGAAGTTTCCACTAAGGGAAAAGGTGTGTTTTCAGGCTAATTTGCTATTTTTTTGGTAAGGGATTTGACTTCATACCTTAAGGTATTCTGAGCAATAACTTTTAGAATTTAGGTTTTTTTATATTTTTTTTAATTTAGGTTGATTCATATATGTCTGTTTACGACAAATTTCACAATTCATAAAAAAAAAATTTTAGGAAAAGTGCTGAAAATGGCAAATATAAAATAGGCCGGTAATAGACCAATTATTTTAAATCACATTTATTTTATTTTTAAGAAAGAAAAAAACTTTGTTTTGGAACTTTTATCCAATATACCTTAAAAAATATGTTAAACTATTTCTGGCCCACAAAATTTTTGACAGAAATATTAAAATACACCCTTTTTATTCCCTAATTAAAAAGTTATTACAAAAAAAAAGGGTCAAAGCAAAGTCTTCTTAATGGAACCAGTTTTTTAATAACTCCTAGATTTAAGACCCTTTTAAAATACTTTTAATTTTTTATTTATTTATTAAAGGTCTATTAAATGTATTTTTACTATTTAATAATATATATTTTGTAGACAATTGGTAAAAAAGGCAAAATTAAAATAGGCCGGTAATAGATTAATATTTTGGACCTCGATCTAACTACGGCTTATGGAGCCGGGAAATTACTGTTATTGTTTAATTTATAATTTTTTAAAAGACAAAAAAAAATTCCCATTTTTATGACAAAGCCTCCAGAAGTATAAAAATCTTTTTCCTGCCCACAAATTCCTTGACAGATATGGAGAAAATCTTATCTTTTAGAATGATATTTTACAAAAAAAATCCTGTTATAGACAAGTTTTTTTATGGATAGCAGTTTTTTAATAACTCGTTGATTTTGGACTGATTGGATATGTTTTTGATTTCGGTTTATTTATTAAGGTCGATTAAACGTATTTTTGAGATTTTATAACATATATTTTGAATTCAAATGTTAAAAAAGGCAAAAAATAAAATAGGTCGGTTTTAGATTAATATTTTGGACCTCGAACTAATTACGGCTTATAGATTTGGAATTAAAAAATTTGTTATTATTGTTTAATATATAAATACATACTTATATTTTTAAATTGCCTAACAAAAAATAAAAACTCTTATTTGTCAATTTTTCTGAAGAACACTTCAAGAAATATAAAAACTTTTTTGGATGTAAGCCTTTTTAATTGAATTAAAAAAATCTGCCTCTTATAATATTCTGTTTTAAAAAGGTTAAAAACATGGTACTTATTTAATTATAACTTTTTCAAGGCGTTTTTATTTAAAAAAAAATAATCATATAATTAAAATATGCTCACATATATGCACACACGTTATCGGATAACAAAAGATAAAAGTAACTTTTTATCCTGAGGAAAAAAGTTTGTAGCCCAACCAGAGGGAAAGGCTAAAATTTGTCGAGCAATAAAAATAAACTTTAATTACGAGGTTTATATTGTACTTTTTGGATTTTTATCCCGGGAGTAAAAATTGGCACATTTGTTTCAACAATGCGGTATAAAAATTGCACTTTTCACCCCTAAAGTGCGAAATACTATAATAAATACCAGGGGATAAAAGTGTCACTGTTTATCCCAAGGCGAAAAGTTTGTACAGTTCGTCGATGGATAAAAAGACACTTTTATCACGAGGTTATTAATCAAGTTTTTTCAATATTTTTTAAGTTTTAGGATCTTTATAATTTTTTACTTTTTATCATTTTTATTTTTTCCCGATTTTTACTTTTTTCCCGACTTTTATACTTTTTATATCGGTTTTTTACTTTTTATCTCAATTTTTACTTTTTATCCCAAGTTTTACTTTTTATCCCGACTTTTTAAATTTTTATCCCGTTTTTTTTAACTTTTTATCCCGATTTTCAGTTTTTATCCTAATTTTTACTTTTTATCTCGATTTTTACTTTTTATCCCAATTGTTACATTTTAGCCCGGTTTTTTCTTTTTATCCCGATTTTTTTAATTTTAATCCGGTTTTTTTTATCCCATTTTTTACTTTTTATCCCAATTTTTACTTTTTATCCCGATTTTTAATTTTTATCCCAATTGTTACTTTTTATCCCGACTTTTACTTTTTATTCCGACTTTATTACTTTTTATCGCGGTTTGTTACTTTTCATCTCAATTTTTACTTTTCTAAAAATAAAAAAATTACACATTTTATGTACTAACTAATTTTTTATTTTAGTTTTTTAAGTTTTTGCTCAGTTTTAAAAATAAACAATTTGTCCAACTTATTTATTTTAGTTATTTTTTATAATCAAATACAACGTTTGATAATAAGCCGGTAATAGATCGCACTTAGGCCGGCGTTAGATTAAGGCTTTTTTTAATAGGCCGGTAATAGAAGAAGAAAACATTTTGTTGAAATTGACAGACAACTCTACCCTTTACGCCATTTAAAGGTGCGTACTGACTTGCAACAAATCACTCCAAACGCGCAAAACACTACGAACATTCCGATCTTTTTCCTCCGAATGCAACAAACATTCGCGCGCAAAAGATCGTCGTGTTTTCAAAGTCATTTGAAATACCTCCTAATACGGGGTTCTATCGATTTCGCGAAATTTTGCTTGATTCTGCCCTTCAAAAGTTATCTAAATTCATATAAAATCTTCCTGGTATAATTTCAACCCTACCGACACAAAACAGCCGCGGCCCTTTTCGGGTCCGACCAAAGTATTTGTCGGCCGCGGCGTCACTAAAAAGAAATGAGAACAAGATTTCCAACACTTCCCTCGCGGAAATCACATAAACTACAGGTAAATATAAATCGAACAGAAGTTCCAGGATCCTTGTATGTGGGCATATCCTCAAAAGGTGCGCTTCTGTAGAATATGAAATGATGATTTACATAAAGTTAATCTTTAATAAACTTTTTTCGATATGATTTTTGAAATTGCGTAAAATTTAAAAAAGTAATTTTTCGCACTTGGATATTTTTTAATTTTTAGCTCACATGTATGCATACAGACATACAGACATACAGACATACAGCCATACAGCCATACAGACATACAGACATACAGACATACAGACATACAGACATACAGACATACAGACATACAGACATACAGACATACAGACATACAGACATACAGACATACAGACATACAGACATACAGACATACAGACATACAGACATACAGACATACAGACATACAGACATACAGACATACAGACATACAGACATACAGACATACAGACATACAGACATACAGACATACAGACATACAGACATACAGACATACAGACGTATATACATATATATATATATATATATATATATATATATATATATATATATATATATATATATATATATATATATATATATATCAAAATTAAGTAAGTTTATTCAATATTTAGAGTCATTTAGAATAAAACTGTAGGTACAGACAGACGGACGGACGGACGGACGGACAGACAGCCAGACGGACAGTCGGACAGACGGACAGATGGACAGACAGACACCATAGCTCACCCTACTTATAGTATACGTGTGAGCTAATACATTATACTTGGTATTAAACTGGTCCATTGGTCGGGTCCCCGGGTATCGCAAAGAGGTTTTTTTTTGTGGACCAAAATTAGTTAAAATTATATTATACATACATTAATTGTGTTAGCTTAGGTGCCCAAAAATTGGGAGAGTATTTTATTTGCAAATTATTTTTGATTCTTTTTCTTTATTTACTATTTTTAAAATTCTCATTATAATCGGATTAGTAGTTTACTTTTCTTAAATGACGTCATTTTGAATTTTGAAAAGTCGAAAAATTTGAAACTTGTGGGCAAACAATATTTCAACTTACCCACACACCGATTGATTTTTAACGCTGCACAAGTCAAATTTAGTGGAAATTAGGAAAAGTGATTATTAATCAATTCATCACTTCCCTAATAGATAGTAGGTTATCGTAGTCCACGTGGAGTGAAAATCTGCAATGCACCAGGTGGACAGATGCAATGTGATTGGCTCATTTTTCTGAACTTACGGTTTTAATTGGTATATAGCATTTGCTCTGCGTCCTGTATTCTCGCTATTTTAAGTCAGTATCACCGTCAACCGTGATGGACGAAGACGACGCGGTAGTAGCCACCGGCGCTATTCTGATTACTCAAAAATAAAAAAGAGCAGCGAAAAGAATGGTCCAGACGTCTGTATTTACAAAGACAAAATTTAAGTTTACTGAGAGATATGGACTATTTCCATTTCAAAAATTTTACCAGAATATCTGCAGATGATTTTGAAAACTTAATTTGTCTAGTGGGTCCTAAAATATTCAAGAAAGATACCCAACTTCGACATGCTATACCTGTTCAAGATAGCTTAGCTATTACTCTACGTTTTTTAGCAACAGGGGACTCTTTCACTAGTCTACAATACCTATTTAAAGTATCAAAACAACGAGTTGGTTTTATATTTATAGAGACCTGCAATGCCCTTATTGAAAAATTGAAACATGAAATAAAGGTAAATATACCGGGTGGCCCAAAAAAAGGCATGAAATGATTTTTATTATCACTTTTGAACGAATTGGTCTGGGTTTTGACCAAAAATATTTTTTGTCCGCTATCAAATTCCAAGATGGCACACAGAATCAAAGGTAGGGTAGACCGGGTAGTGCCCACTTTTTATAAATGTGCTACTAAAAATATTGAGCTGATTCAATTGTTTTCTTTTTTGTTCTGTCAATAGCTACAACTTTAGACTTACAAAAACAATATGACACAAATCCCTAAAATTAAAAAAACTTTTGGTTGTTTGTAAACAGTACTATTAATCAACATATATACGAGGTATTTTGTCACATGATGTAGGCGTTAAGGCATACAAAATTTGCTGTAATTACTTTGTAGTCCTCCCTGGTCCTAGCTAGAGACCCTCTATGTATGACATATTTTAAATATGTCATACATACAGGGTCTCTATTTAAAATATGTCATGTCCTAGCCATCTCGCCGCCTGTCATTCCCCCTCACCCTCTTCAAAAACCATATTCGCATAAATTTCCCAAATATGGAGCGATTTCAAAACTTCTTTCTGCACACGGTTTAAGAATTTTTCAACAGCATTTTACTTCTTCCCTCTCCCTCTTCCTCCCCCACCTTGACTCAATGTTTGTAGAAACGCACCTATCTCCGAGTAACGCTAAATGAATGATAAATGCATTCTTTCTATAAGGCTGAATAAGAATTAAAAAATGGATGTAAAAAATAAATTAACAGAAAACACCCAACTGCTAAATCTACTTGTAACTACTAGTCGTAGTTGGGTACAAAATTACCCAATAACCTAATTCATGAAAATACAAAACTGTGCGCTTTGGGCATCAAAACTAAAAATTGAAGCATATCGTACATTATAAGTATATCTATTACAGTTTGTGATACCTATCAATTTTATACTCAACTGCGACTATAGTAGGCACAAATAGAACTAGCAGTTTGGTGTTTTATTTATTTATTTTTTTTATAAATAAGTTTAATATTTATTTATTATTATTCAAACATATTAACTAAAGGTAAAGTTTTTTTTACTTAATAACGAAACTAAATGAACCGAACCGCATAAATTAATTTAAAAACTTTTCCTCAATGTCGCAGTTTACATATGTTTTGTCAGCTGAATAATCAGATGCGTATTGAAATTAAGGATATGAAGGTTCAATACTTTTTGAGCGTTGTGCGGGAGATGGATGGTCCATTCCATTTTTTAGTTGCCAAGTAAAAAAAAAACCACCGCACCCACTGAACAAACAAGAAGGAATAAATCTCTTTGTGGTATTCCGATTTACCGACAAGCCTCGGAAAATGTTTTGCGCGTTCGCCGTGACGTATTGACTTGCAAAATTTGTTGCAGCGCGGTCTATGCTTTTGAAGTACACGTATTCACTCACACACACTCCGCGCATTTTCGCCGAAAATGTTTGTCCTGTTTGTAGTGTTTGATGCGCGCTGTGTTCCCAGATTGCAAAATCACATAAGAATTGCATAGACACGTACTCACTGAGCGAACATTTTCGGCGAAAATGTTTGGAGTGTTTGTAGTGTTTTGTTGCAAGTCAATACCCACTTTAATGATAAATTTGGCCAAAGTATGAACCCTTAACACTAATCCATGCGGGTAAAGTGAAAACTTCCTTAACTAAGCCGGTCATAGGCAAAGTTACCTTATGTTTTCATTGTTAAAAAAACATTTATTTTTCAATGTTAAAAAAACATTTCTTTTTCACTTTTAAAAATCAATATTTTTTTAACGTTCGAAAAAAACTTTAAAAACATAACATTATTTTTCTAACGTCTGAAAACGGGTTATTAAGCTTCTTTTTTAGTATGAATATGACGTTAGAACTAACATCCAACCTAACGTTATGTTTTTAACTTATACATTATTTTGACGTTATTAAAATGTTTTTGTGTTTAGTGGGTATCCATAGGTGAGTACAGGAAATATACATTGATTATACACTTTCGTTTTGAGGTACTGAGGATTTTTGTTTTTTAATATTTATAGCTTAATTTAGTAGTACCTGCCCAAGAACACAGCCCAACTTACTACCATGCCAAAAAAGCTTTATCGCTTAATAGATAACCAAACTAGAAACCGCGCAAAATATTTCAGAGCAGAAAATAACCTCAACTGACGAACCAACCTGAACAAGTCTGAACTGAGCTAAATTAACCTACACTAACAGAAACATAAAAACATAAAGAACTCATAATGGCATAATCTATTTATATGGTATTTTTGCGCATTTTTCGATCTTACGCGATAAAAGCTTTGCGCAATTTTTAATATTTTACATATTTATTAGACGATGGACAAACAATATCTCCATGCAATGAGTATACGTGGGTGAATATCTCTAAATTGAGTAATTGCTAGTACAGGCCTCTAAAAAATCAAATTTGTTAATTAGTTGTTCAAAAATATTTTTTCTTACATTCAGATTAAAATGTTATTTAGAACTACAAAGTTATTTTTTTTAAAACTTGCTTATTTTTTTTGTTGGAAAAAGAAATATGGTTTTGTAATTCCCGTGTCAGGTCCCCCTTAGGAGTTCATTAATTCAATTATTCAATGTAAGACTACAATTGCACAAAAACTATAAATGTTATATCTAGCAATTAAAAAAAAGGTAAATCTTTATATTTCCTTAAAAAATTAAATAAAAAAAAAATATCTAAAAAGATTTATAATCTATGTCCCTCAATATATTGGTAATTCCCGTTTCATTATTATTATCGCCATTTTTATCTACTCCCACCACTGGAAAGTATGTAAATGTTGCATCATCATGTTTGCTGGCCGGTTGGCTTTTAGTAACAATTTTTTTTTTAACAGTGCACACTTTGTTTTTGCTGCAGAGAAAAATATTATTTTTTTTGCCTGCTGTAAGCTACTGGCTGTAATTCCCGTAGTAAGTAAAAACTATTTTAATAATTAATATTTTTTTAAAGAAGGTATTGAAATGTTGAAAATTGGTGCCTCCTGTTGTTAAAAAGTAAATAAAACGTGTATCTTGTTTTAACGGGTCTAAAAATTTAAAAATATTAAAAAATTGTAATTCCCGTGCTGTAATTCCCGTGTATTTTTTCTAACACGGAAATTACATTAGAGTCACGGGAATTACACAATAGCATTTATAAGTATTTTTTTGCTAGAACTTTACTGTTAACACTATTGCAAATTATGGAAAATTTTAATAAATAATTATTTAATTTTGAAAAACCAGAAAATTACAATCCGGGTAAATTTAAAATAATGCTTACCCATACCCCCATTTTATAGTAAGCACGCGATATAATTGGTTGTTAGAACAAATTTTTTTTATCCACAAAAATTGTTTATACATTTTTTTATAAATTGAAGCAAAAAAAAGCTAAGTCTGCAAGAGAACTGCAAATAAAAGTGTAGGTACATGGTAGAGCTACAATGGTGGTAGTCGTAGTGGAAGGACTGAAAAGTCCACTCACATTATTTCATCAATAGTTAAATAAAATGGCTTAAATTCGGCATCATAGGGATTCGGCCCCCCCAAGACCCTCGGGCCCCCCAACACATATTTCTGGGTGCGCCACTGCCCTATACAATAACCTAGTTTTGTAATAGAGATTTTCTGAAGTTTAAAAAATATATTTTATTTGTAACCGCCCGGGAATATTTTAACCACGGAAAGCTTTTAACATTGTGTAATCAGATTTTTAAAAATATATTAAAACTGATTTTTATTTCCAAACTAGCAAAGTTCTTCTTGTATTTTTTTTTGTATCAGAATACGAAGTTTAATTTTTCTTTTAATTAACAAAGGTCGTGAATGTCGTTTTTTAGTGATGCTTGACATTTTCAAAACAAGCGCTTTGTTATTAATCATAACGTTTTTTTCTACCTTTATTAGAGACTTTATTAGTGTATGACATCTACGCTTGCGCAGTTACGCCGCAGAATACAGTAGTCACAAATAAAGTCATGCAGTATCTTTATGTAACTTGGCCTTATTTTGATAGTTTGTTGAATTTTGTCACTTTTTTAACTAACCATTTTCCATTCTATGTTTGTTTGGGGAGGTGTTTTATTAATTTTTTTAAAATTTTTGTTTTGTTTTTTTGTAATGTTTTATTTAGAAAAAAATTTATTAAAAAAGGAATCCGATTGTAATTATTTCGGTACGAACATGACAAATTGCTCTTCCGAAAGTATATAAATTACAAAGTTTAAGACATTTCTCGCTTGCAACAAATTGCCCCCATCCCTGTCTACCAGCAAATGTTCCATTATAATAGGTTCCAGACATGTTACTTGTTTTTTAGTTTAGCCGCATCACTTATTTCAAATTTGTCACAAATTCTACTTAATTAAAAAAAAAATTCACCTTTGGCTCCATAAATCTCCTTTAGATACTAAATTTCACACCTCAGATCTATCAAAATCCAGGAATAAAAAATATTTTGATGTTTGTTTCTTTTAAAAATATGATGAACAGAACAATAAATACACAGAAAAAAGTGTTTGGTTCAATCAAATAAACCAATTTATTTGAAAAAAAATATTCGGATTAAATAAATCTAGTTTGGATCAAACAAATATATTTATTTCGGACAACAGTACATTTTGTTACGACAAAAATCATTGTACATGTGAATTAAATAAATTACATATTTAAATTTGTTTGGCAATAGTAATATTTAAAAAAATATTGTTTACCGTATACTTAAATAATTGATTTTTTTAAAGCAACTCAATTGCTTTTTATTTCTTTTAATGCTCAGATTGACTAAATAATTATTTCAATTATATAAATTAATAATTTTAATATTGAGCCTTTGGACAAGTTAATATTTTTTTTTTTAATTTGAAGGAAGTTTACGAGGTAAAAAGTCTTAACAAAAAAAGGCTGTTTTCTGGGAGCAGATTATATCTGTCTCCGTCGCGACGTCAAAATTAGCCTCAAAACCGAGGCAACCCTGACCGAAGCTGCAAAATTGACAGTTTGTCTCTCCTCAGTAAACACCATATTTCAGATTTCTTTTTCAGATACCCACATCATCATTTCATCTCCTTCCATTTTATGGTTATACTCGGGCTGAATGAAGCCTAATGAGGCCGAAAGGCGTCCTCGAGCTACCTTTACCTCTGAGGACTTGCCCGTGAAACTTTTTTGTTAATAAATTTTTAAGATCAAACGCAATATAAACCACTTCGCAGATACTCTTATCTCGTTTTCTTTTCAACTCTTGTGGCTTTTTTCTCGTAAATGTGTTTCTCGTAGCATTCTTTTCTGTCTTGACTCACAATTTGCTTGTTTTTTTTTGCCATTCTAATTTCTTCACACAAATCGCATCTGTCTTTTCTTGGTTTAAAAAAATGGAGGTTATAGTTTGTATTGAAAATAAATCTATAATAGGACTGCTTTACGGGGTTTCTATGTTTTTCTGTGCAGGAATCTAAGTTTAACTCATACATATTATACATACATTTTTTGCAAATTTAATCCACTTTCCAAGTTTTTTCGGGAACTGTTTGCCCTAGAGTAGTGGGAATCGACCACAGGAAAGGATTTAATATGCTGCTTGACCACTATCTTGTCTTCTTTGGAATAGCTAGAGAGAGATAGCTTCAGTTTTTGTAAGTTGAAGATAATTGTTTTTATTTTGTCTTCGATACGACGATTCCAAAAGATTTGTATATGATACACATACGACTTTGTAACAATTGGAATATTGTCAAAACTAGCAAAATATTTTTGGATTTGTTGTTGTTTCTTAATAAAGCCTAGGAATGCCTTTTAATTTATGCAAAAAATTGAAAATGTCAAAAAAATTGCAGATACGACAGTGTAATTCTCAGGTGACGATATGAATCATCATCAATCATCATGGTAGAGACATATATTGGTGGTTGCCCTGGAATTCTTTCATACTAAGTATACCATTTGACAAAATAGACAATTTTTCCAAAATAATTGAGTAATAATTTTTGTCATCATTATGAACTAGGTGTTCTTCAATATAACCACTTAACTGCTTCATCATCAAGAGATGGTGATGATGATTTAGTTCAAATAACTTTTACAGACATAACTAATGCTGTAGAAAATAAAATTAAATTAAATGTTGATTAGATATATGACAGTGGTGATTACTCATAAAAAAACCTGAAAAAAAATCAGTAAAAACAGGACAATATATATCTTGGTATCGTTAAAAAGCGACAAAAACATAACAGTAATTATAAGTACATTGCAGTTTGCCAGGCAGACTTTCAAGACAACAAAATAAAAGTTGCATTCTTAAAGTTATGTGATTCCCAAATAAAGATCTATTTAAGCTTGAAAAAAATGATCTAAGCTACATTAAAAAATACCAAATTTTCCAAATTCTTCCCGAACCAACTGTTTTTAAAAGGTTTCAGACTTTTCTACAAGTTCCCTATTTCAAATGCAGTGGCGCACCCAGGAATGTGTCTTGGGGGGGGGCGAGGCCTCTTAGGGGGGGCCCGAAGCCTCATGATGTCAAATTTTAAGCTATTTTTTGTGTTTTATCATGAAATATGTAGAAGATATGTAAAAAAATCTAAGGCTTGGGGGGGCCCGGGACCCGGCCCCCCCCCCCCTGGGTGCGCCCATGTCAAATGACAGAGGGAGCTCTACGTATGGCATATAATGAGCTTGTAAGGGTTTTGAAGTAACACTTTTATGGGAAAAGTATTTAATATTTTTTTAGAAAAGAATTCTTCAGCGCGCATTTAAATCCCCAATAAAAAAATTAAACCTGAACCCTCAAACACCGTGCCTAAACTACCCAATTTTAAATAATTTTTCATACATTATTTTCTATAGAACCGTTTAACTTATCGCAATGGGGTTTTAAATACGCGGTGCATTTAAGTTTCTTCTTGAAAATGCAAAAAAAAAGATTTTTTTAAAATTTGCAAAACTCTGCTCAAGAGAGTGTTATTTTAAAACCCTTACAATTAGATTTTTGCCTACAATAATTAATATTTTTATTTCCAAATCCTCTGCACCGCCTCCACAGATTTAGCGGCTTCAGTAAATTTTAATTATTTTATAGTTGCCTTTTATTGTATAGAAATAAGTTTTGATACTCAAAAGAAATATTAAATTTTAGATTTAAAGCATTTTTGCGCTTTAATAGGTTTGAAACCGATTCAAACTTTAGCTTGAATTACGTTGAAGTTTGTACATACGGACGGGCGAAAAAATATCGAAACAAAATATCGAAAACATCCAAATATCAAAACTACATAATAGCGAAAACACAAAATGTCGAAACTACATTTTATCGAATTACGAAATATCGAAAATACAATATATCGAATAACACAATATCGAAAATACAAAATATCGAAAATACAAAATATCGAAAACAAGAAATATCGAAAATAAAAAACTCTTCTGACTTCTTTTCCGGGATCCTAGATGCTGTGAAACCAAACCAAACCGAAATATTTTTTTAAAAATTATTTCCTATTTGACTAATTCGTGGGTTAGAGGACAGGACCAAGAAAAAAAAAGAAACTATCAAGTTTTTGCCAACGTTTCGGAATATATTTTTCCTTTTTCAATCCTCAAACTATTGTTTCCAACGCAGTGGCGGATCCAGGATTTTCGTGGGGAAGGGGCCAAAGTGGTAGTAAACATCAAAATATTTTTTATAAGCGGTTTTTGATAGAACTGAGATGTAATATTTAGTTTGTAAGGAAAATTTATGGAGCCGCAGGCGAAATTTTTAAAAAAATTAAGAGGAATTTTTGAGAAATTTTAAATAAGTGATGCTGCTAAACTAAAAAAAAAAGTTATATGTCTGGGAGGGGGGGGGGGGGGGCAAGCCCCTCTGGCTGGATCTGGATCCGCCGCTGTTCCAAAGTCCGTTGTCCATCAGTGAATGACCAGTACAAAAATGGCCACATAATAGTATGTTATACAGTGTGTCCGTAAAGTCTGGAAACAGCGTAACTTTTTTAGAAAAAAGCTCGGACACGTCGATTTTTATTTAAAAAGGGGATTCAGAAAAAAAATGCGTTATTATACAGGGTGTCTCAAAAAAAATGACATAAACTTACATTTTTTCAAATGGAACGACGAATTATAGGTTATGAGCCACTGTACTATTATTATTATTAACCCATAAAACTTTGACTTTAAAGAGTTCTAACAGCACAGTAATAAACTCGTTGCCTTTAATAAATTTTGTGTTAAATTGAGTTCGTTAACTTGCCCCGTTCGTCATCTTGCCCCGCTCTCCCCTACAGGGTGTGACAATAAAGAAATAGATTTAGATTAGGATTAGGATTTGGTTTTGGCTTTGGGTTTGGATTTGGATTTCGTTTTAGTTTTAGATTTAAATGTACATTTAGATTTATAGTTAGATCGGTTACAAAGCAAAAAGGTAGGTTAGGTTAGGTTTTTTAAATATTGTAGCAGCAGCACAAAGCAGTTCATTTGTCCTGAGGAGGCCCTAAAAATTGGGTGGGCCCAAAACTTCTGGGCCCTAAAAGTTGGGGGTACCCACGAATAAAACTACTTAAATTATGACCTTTTTGTAAACATTTACCACTTTACTTTAAAAAAATGGAGGGGCCCGGGCCACCCTAGCCGCCCTCATCGATCCGCCCCAACTGAGGATATATTTTTTTGGGATTTGAGCTCAACTTGAGTAATTTTCCAAATGCGCAAATGATTTTTTTTTTTAACAAAAATTAACCAGTCATTTTCTGGATTAACTAGGTATCCAGTGAATGACCAGTCATTCAGAAGATTTCTCAGTTTTCACAATACAAGAAGATGACCACACAAATCGTTTTTTAAGGTTAATTAAAAATTTCTTTCATGCAGGTAAAGTAAACATACATAATAATTTTACAATTTTTATTGTATTTTTTTGCAAAATTAATAAGCCGTGTGCTTCGCTTACCTTATTATTTTAGTGTCAACTTTTTATTAAACACAAACAGCCAGTGGTGGATCCAGGATTTCCAGGGGGTAGGGGCCAAAGTGACAGCGAACATCAAAATATTTTTTATTAGCGGCTTTCGATAGATCTGAGGTGGAAAATTTAGTATCTAAAGAAGATTTTTGGCACTGCAGGCAAAATTTTTTAAAAAATGAAGTAGAATTTGTGACAAATTTTAAATTTAAAGTTTTGCTGCTAAACTAACTAATAAGTTATATATCTGGTAAGGGGCGGGCTTCTCGGGCCCCCCCTCTGGAGCCGCCACTGCAAACTGCTGTACTATTAATTGAAATTTGCAAAACACTGTTTGCGAAACATCTAGGGAAGTTAGGGATTAAGGTAAGGACAAAATGCAGAATAATTTATTTATTTAGTAAAACAGTACAAGGTGGTCATTCACTGGTACGTGGTCATTCAGTAGTCGGTTGACCCTATTTTCTATTTTGGACATTTCTTGTTTTGGATATTTTGTTCATTTGATATTTGGTGTTTTCGTTATTTTGTATTTTCGATGTTTTATTGTTTTGAAATTTTGTAGTTTCGATATTTTGTTATTCGAAATTTTGTGTTTTCGATATTTTGTGATCTCGATATTTTCTATTTTCGATATTTTTTGTTTTTGATATTTTGTGTTTTCGATAGTTTATATTTTCGGTATTTTATATTTTCGATACTGTTTCAAAATTTTTGGTTGCGATATTTTTTGCTGGTTTCGATATTATATTTTATAGTTTCGATATTTTGTGATCTCGATATTTTGTAATTCCATATTATGTAGTCTCGATATATTAATTCGATATTTTATTTTTTGATAAGGATAAGGAGAGTTTGGTTTGGTTATTTAACTAAAAAACTACTGATCCGATTTTCATAGCCAATAAGTCATTTTTTTGGTATCGGTGACAACAACATTAATTAAGCTATAAATTATTCAAATATGGCGGCCGAAAGAGGTGAAAAGTGCCAAATTTTTGTTTTACAACAGCAAAGCTCCTGGTAGGATTTTTAAAAGTCAAACGTGATTTGCTTGTATGGACAGTATGCGTTTTTACAAGTCGACGCAAAATGGAGGATTTTAAGTTTGGTTCCTTCAGTACATTTATGTACAGGATACTTTGGATATGACACGAAAACTAATTGAAGAGTACAATAAGTGGGGACTAGAGGTTAATCTCAATAAGACAGAGTATATATGTATCGGTGGAATGAAACAGGATCTAATCTTAAATACCGGGCAGCGAATTCAGTCCTGTGATGAGTATAAATACTTAGGTCTAAAAATTACAGCTAACGGAACACTAGACAAAGCTATAAAAGATCGGAACGTACAAGGAAGAAAAGCCATAACTTTATTAAATGGAATAATTTGGGACCAAAGTATATCAAAACATAACGAAAAGCTTATATATAACACCATTGTAAAAAGTATTATTACATACGGCTCAGAAGTATGGCCAATCAAGGATAGAACAGAAAAAATGCTTTCCGCTACGGAAATGGACTATTGGAGAAGAGCATCAGGGAAATCGAAAAGAGAAACAGTTACAAATCAAAGAATAAGAGAAATTATGACAGTGGGTGAACGTACCTAAGTGGATGATATAAGGACAAAACAACTGGTGTGCTACGGACATATACAAAGAATGAATGATAAAAGGCTACCTAAACAAATACTACAATGGAAACCAACTGGCCGAAGAAAACGAGGACGGCCAAGGAGAAGCTGGAGAAAAGGAATAGACAGTGAAATAAGAATAAGAGACCTAGATGATGAATTATGGGCAAACAGAAACGAGTGGAGATTGGGTATCGGAAGACGTAGAACGTTGTGAAACCGATAAATATATATATATATACTTTGGATACTTTCAGGGGGGGATGGAGGAAAAGTAACCCTCTGCAAGGCTCATATTTGAAGACAAGACTTGTAAATCGCATACTTGTCGCTATAGTAGAGTTTAAAAGCGCGTAAAAGGCTTCTAGAACCGATTTTCGTGTGCACTTCATTGCTAAAATGTAAGACACAATTTAAATCATTTCTTACACCCTAAGAATGCAAAATCGACTGGTCGTCCAAAAATCGTCGTGTGCAGGGGGTGGTGGGGGTAGTTTTTCAAAAAATTTGGAAAAAAATTTTTTTGCATTTTTTGAATCTATAAAGTGTGCTCATAACTCCACCAAAAGCATATAGTAATATTTCTATCAGAAACATTTATTTTTCAATGTTGAAAATATCGTTCCCAATGCTTTTATATGAAGTTCCCTATTAAACAAGTGCTTGCCCTGAAAACGCGTATTTACAACAATTTATAACTTGTGTAACGTGTCATTTTTACGTTTAAGGTAACGTTACATATTTGTTTATTGAGGTAAATAATCAAGGCTCTTCGACTCGTCTTTCTGTACACAAATTAAGGGTATTTTATAGAGCTAGGTTTGGAGGTTATATAATGTCTAGGAAGTCACCTTAAAATGAGACGTTCCATCGAATTACTGTGGACACTACGCACACCGTATTATCTGGACATCGTAATTGGAATTTAAGATCACAGGTTTCGGGAAAATCACATAAAAACTTTTGATTGTTTTGTTTTTATCTGTGGAATTTTGTGATTTGCTTGTCGTTCACGAGAATAAACAGCTGGGGAATAGCGGCGTTGCCGCATCACAAATGGTTTCAGTAACAGGAAGACCATTTAGATGAACATTTAATTCCCTTACGTTTATTTTCGAGGATATTGGGACAATCCGAACCTCATATCCTTCACGGATTAACTAGTTTGGACAGTACGAAAACATATTTGGGTTGACCAGTAACAACCGAGGCTCCGCCCCTTTGATATCTTTATTAATTTGATGAGGAGAAGATAAAATAAATACGAGTTATGCACTTTTGTAAATGGGAGATAAACGAGGGATAAAAACCAAGACTAAAAGAATAAACGAAATCGTGTGAGTTAACATCTGAACACTCTTCTGCCGAGTTTAAGCAGTAGTTCAGTGTGTATTTTTAGGTTCAGGTTCAGAAACAACTTTATTAATGTAGAAATGTTTTACAAAAATGGCGTCAAACCATATGAATCTTAGAGAAAACATTTATAAAGAGCAAAGGAAACTTTTGACTAAGACTGTAACTAAAATACAACGAAATTCTACACTTAGTACAGCTTTACTCATATGGGAATTGGTTGAGTGTTCGAATATTCCTGGGTTTGATGCAAGCTCTGATCTCCAGTAATTGATTTTACAGTTGATGGTTTCAATGCTGAGCTTCTTATAGTCCGTCTGGTTATTTTCCTTCTACTTGCTATGTTGGCGGGGGGCCGGTAGGCAAATGTTCGGTCTATGTATGAAGGGTGTCTCGACGTCCTTGTTATAAAAATGTCAACCGTGGAAATAGATCCGACAACACCTCAAGGTGCGTTTTACGTATTTTTCAATATCCCCTTGGACGGTGCTGCCCCTATATACCGGTACGAAACTATTCATGTATTTCCTCATTGGTTAGTTTGAAAACCGCGGGTATTTTTCCTCCACTGTTGCAAACCGAAGGTAGAGATTTTTTGGCGAAAAAGTTTTTTTTCTAAATAGGTTTGCATCTTTTATTTGAATTTAACCGGGAAGATTAGGTTGGTACTATTGCGTTTTACTATCCCCACCAGATCTACGAACGGTTTCCGGTGGCTTCATTATTTTTGTGCTCTCGACAAAGTGCTTTGTCTCTCCTCCTAAAGAATTTTGGCTGGGCTGGTGGCCGTCTTGTGGTGTCGCCATTGTTTTGTGGTTATTGGCATTGCAGTAGTTGCAAATTATACCCAAGACGGTATAATAGTGAGTCCGTCGTGTTTAGGCGAATCCTAAAGTGACGCTCGCACCCTTTTGAAGGGGATATAAGTCAGCCTACGCCTTTCTACGGGAAATAAGAGCAGTGGTAAGTTCGATTTTATTTTTTTCATTTTTTTTATTATTTGAGGACTCTTCAAGATAATATTTGCCTCCCAAATTGTAATTATTTTTCGTGTGAAATGTACTTTTTTTTTGACAAAAGACGTGGGGAATTTTTGGCGTTTTTATATTTTTCTTTTAACCACGTGTTGGATAAAAACTATATATTGTTTTTCTCCTTTGTCTACAGCCCTGTCCATTCCATCGACAGCTGTGCTGGACGCTGGTGGAAAGCCGGACGAGCCAGTTGTAACCCTGGGAAAGGTACGTTAGGGTTATTTTAGTTCATCTGTTTAAATCTACTTTATTTTATTGAGTCGACATGGGGTTCTCGATTTAAGTTACTCGGTGTAGGGGAACTTCGTGCAAAATTGACGAATTCCAGGAAACTGAAACATTTCATTTTCCACAGGGTTTTTATGCTCGGGCAAGAATCAACAACCGTTTGACCACCATGTGCTGCCCTAGCATTATGTCCTAGGAGATCCTCAGGGTGGGCGTGAACAGGACAGGACCCGGTGCAGTGGTGAGGAGATGTCTGGACAACAGGACTCCAGGTTTACAAAATAAAATAAGTCTTTTTTTTTATTTACTTAGGACCAAGGTAGGAGCAAGTACACCCTTAGATATAATATTTATTTTTATATATATATATAATTTTCACCATATAATTTCAACACTTTTTTGTAAACGCAAGATAAGGTATGACGTCATAACCCCAGTTTTGCGGCATAATTAAGCTAAGTTTAAATTGCTATTGCGTGCCATTCTGGCTCTGACTTGGTTTCCTTGTTACACTCATTTATTTTAAGCATGTTTCCAATATTAACTTCAACTTCAACCTTCATAATAAACAAGATGAACTAAATCTTTGCGTTATTTGTACAACCCAATGACTGACTTTGCAGAGACAAAAAGAGAGATGAGGTTATATTTTTTTTAGCGGTTTCCTTACATTGTTCTGCCTCATGGGGTAGATCTCGGACTGGGTTGCTGTCTGTCTCATTCTACCTAACGTAGAATGATGACAGCAGATCTCCCCTATGACAGAATAATTTTGGAAGTATATTTTTTTAACCATCATTTATACAACTGAGTCTCACACTACTGACTCAGATGTAGGTACACTATGACCTGTTAAAGGAGTCCATCTACCTGTAAAGTGCTTCTAGTTTTGTCATCTTAATTCAATCTTTTAGAGTTTTATTCTGTTTATTACTCAATTTTTTTGGTTTTTTTATTTCACAAATACTCTGGAAGCCTCGGAAGTAGGTAGAATTTCATTGTTTGGCTACAACGTTTGGGTTAAACTGTATTTTATTTAAGAACTTCTTTGTAAAACATTGGTATTAAATAATGTGGCGCACTTAAAATTTTCTTATTTCTGAACCCCCCCTTCTCCACTGTATAAAAGTTACCGGGCATATCAATGTTTTACCTAGCTGGAAAATACAGTTCTGCTTCCAGATATTTGTTTAATTATTCAGTGGTTTTGTTGTGTCACAAGCTGGCAAATCGGTATTATTCTAATTACAGTGTCACAAAATGGCAGCAACGTCTTTAAGCTGCCACAAATGTCACACAACGCATTTTAATAGGCCACAAATTGGCGCCCAACGTGTGCTTTGGCTAGTTTTTTAACATCTGATGTAATTTTTTTTGTTTTTTAATTTGGAAAAAAAAAGAAAAAACTTTTTTTGAATTTTTTTTTGGTGTTACAGCCATAGCCAGGTTTCAGTCTTTCAGTGGCTGTCGGTGTTTTTGACACCCAATCATTTTTTTAAATAAAAAACAAGATCATTGGTTTTCGGAAATAACACTTTTTAAATATTTTTTGGTAATATTTAAGCGTTGACTTGGAGTTTGTTATTTTAGTGATTCTCATAGGTTTTTGTTAGCTTATCTTCACAGGTTTTTTCTTGGAAAATAAAAGATTCTTTTTATTTATTAAGGAAGAATAAGTAGATAAAAAACATGGGAGTTTTTATTGAACGTCCAACTCATGTCTTAATTCTTTAAAGTTTTTTGTAAGGAAAACATGTTTTAATTTTTTGAATTTTTTAAGAAGGATACAGCAATGTAAATTTACTTCAATTTTTTTGTTGATTTATAGGTGGATGGACCTCCAGACATGGTCTTTTTATGTTTTAAATATATGACATAGGTAGTGTGTTTTTATTCTAACAGTTTTTTTTGCAGGTTGCCTACTACTAATATGTTATTATTTCCTGCTTGTGATAAGATAGAAATTGTTTCACAGATTATTTTTTAGTACAGTCAATTTATTTAGGTCAACAAGTTTTTTTTTTTGGTGACTTTAATTTTTTGTGGGATATCACTACTTGGAAGTTGGAATATTTTTACAGGGTTTCACACAAATTTTTCTTGGCTAGGTTGTTTTAAAGTAAATATAGCTTAACAGCTGGTATCTTTGTTTAGTTGAAAGTATTAATTAGTAATGAAAGAAAAGGAAAATGAGTTTATTTTGCTTTGTCATTTTCTTTTCTTGTTTTGGTGGTAACTGTTGATGGCATTTAAGACCTTACGTCACTCAGTTACATCGGGTCAGAGGAGGGTACTACTACTTATAGTTAGCTCGGAAGTTTAGGGAACACAAGGCTAAAATTCCTAGAGCAACATATTGGCTGAAGATCAACGCAAGAGGTCCAGTTAACATTTTTTTGGGGTATCTTTTTTTTGAAAGACAGTTTTTAGGTCTTTGGTTTAGTTGTCTAGTTGGTTTTCGTGACTGGTCAATTTTTTTTTGGTAGAAAATACAGCGTTGGGCTTTGGAGTGCATTTTTTTAAAAATGACCTACGGGTACTTCTATCAATTAAAGTTTTTCTGGTTCACAATTAATTTTTCTATATTTTTTTTCTGCGTTCAGGTCATAGCTTGGTCATGGCCAATGGAGAGCAAACATTTATGTTTGAGCCTTGAAAAGTTTTGCCTGCTCCGGATTGAATACAGAGAAAATGAATTTGAAGCCCAACTAGATATAATACCACAAAAGAAATGTTTAACTGAGACAGATATAGATATAAGTTTTTTTGATTTTTTTTTAGTTCATTTGTAAAGTTCAGTAATTTTTTTAAGTAATGTCATTGTGAGGCCGTGAAATTGGTCAGTGAATTTAAGAGAGACTTTCAACTAAATATAAATGCTAGGCGGTGGAAATTGGTAAAAATATCTCAAAATTTTACTTCTTTTTAAATAATTTAATCTTTTTTAAAAAAAAGATTATTTTTTTCCTGTAAACATAACTTCTCGAATTCTTGTTTTGGTCAAAACGGTTTGTATAGTGGTCGTAGTTTTAAAGGGTGACCAGACAGGTTATATTTTTTTGGGGGACCAAACATGAATGTCTTGAGTTACAAAAGGTGAACTTTTTTTTTGTCTTAGTTGATCAGGCAGGAATAAATAAATCTTTTACTTCCAAATCATAATTTTTAATAACAAGATTTATTGGTTAAGTGTTTGGGTCTTATAGTAAAAAACGTTTTGTTTTTGAGGATACTGGTATGATATGGAATTATTTTAATTTCATGCCAAATGCTGTTTGACGGCAGATATGCTAGTCTTCAGTTTTTTAGTTAGTTTGCATTTCAGGACAGTGGCGTGTACTTAAAGGGGCCTGTCATCTGCGCTCATTGTAAAGCAACTTCCAACTTACTTGCTTAGCTTTTTCACTTAATCTTCGTTTTGTTGCTTCTGAAATTAAAGCGTTATGTTGGATAACGATGGATGGTGTTAGACTGAGAAAGTACCTAGGTATTTAGGGATGAAAACTTGGAAGTTGTGGACAATTGGGAAATAATTTTTTTTTTCATTTTTTTTTAATTTTAAAATAATTTCATACTGGTGACCTCAAATAATGAAGCAAATTTTTAAATTACAATACACTTTTGTGGAACAAATGGGAAAGTGTTCAGGTTAAACAATAAATTTAAGATGATTGATTTTTAAAAAAAGATTTCAACCTAAGAATAATTTTAAAAACAATAGGTTTTCTTTGATGCGACTAAAAACAATGAAGAGGGCATATATTTTTTTTGTTATGCATAATATGATAGTAGTACCTTTTGTATTGCAATAATTAGGGGTTTTCCTCCCGCGAGCTGGGTGGAAATGGAAGAAATGTTTGGTTCGGAGTGTAGAAATCGAGGAACGAGGACTTCCTGCTAATCTTTTTTTAGGATTTCGCAACTTCGGTTTTCGCTAAATTAAAATACATCCAAATTTGGCCTACAGGCTGAATCTCACATCTTCCAGGACCTTGCAGATTTGCGGAGAAAGACAATTTTTGTGATCTGTTTAGTTATGATAGGAATTAAAATAGTAACATGCACATGAGAGAGAGAACTAGATATATTTAGGTTAAAAAGTAGTAAGAACACTGTCCTGAACAATTTTCCATAATAGTGTCCTATTTTTACAGGGTGCTTCAAAATATCTTCACCCTTTCTTTGAAATAAGATATTGTTTCGCCTGTGGGTGTTTAACCGTTTGAAAAATATATAGGGTCCAGATGGGATTGGAATGGAAATGTCAATAAAAACAAGTTTTGGGTTTTATTGACATTATACTTAGGGAATAAGGGAAATGTCTAATAAAAAGTTTTTGGTTTTAGGCCGAGTTTTGTTGAGATAACAAAAGCTTAATTGGGGCCGGGAGTTTTATTATGCTCTTTTAAAATTAATGTAATAGTTTTTGGTTCTTGATTTTGTTCTCTGGTTTTTGCGCAGGATTATTCCCAACTGTTTCATTTCAAAATGTCATTTATAAGTGATAGGGTCTCATTAGCCCTTGGACATTTGGTAATTTTGCTTTGACTAATAGTTGTGAAAAGGGCCCAACTTAATTTTATATCTCGTGAACACCAGGGATAAGGATCTGAGAATGCATTAAGCAGTAAAATTTTTTTGTGATCTTTGTGTGTAAAGACACTTGAGTAGGCAGATTTAGTTTTACAACGTTCTTATAGGTGAACCTTGAAATTGTTTTCATATTTGTTTTTTTTGGAAGTGCACACGAGATAATCCTTTACGGAGTTGAGTGCAAAGGTTTTTCACATTATAGTGGTACAGTAAATAAGTACTAACGTTACTTATTCCCTTAAGTAATAATTTTGAACAATTATACTAACATCGGTTGTTTTCGAACATAAATATATTTTTTCTTTTCCTAAACTGATTGGTTTTTTTGCAATGACGAATTTTTGTACTTTATGATTCTTAAGTAAATTTAATTTTCAATATTTTTTTGTATAGTAAATTAATTTTTCTAGCTCATTTACTTTTCACATTGCCACAGTTTTTTCAAAGAAAAAGAACAAAAACTGTTGCATACAACTCGAATAAGATTTTTCTAGTGCTAATTTTATTTTAATTCTTTTAAAATCGTTAATAGGAGCTGCAACCCCACTCAAACATTTTTAATTTTTTTTTGAAAATATTTTTTAAATATTTTTTTTTAATTTTTTTTAAGGGAAACTTGATTTTCTTGTTGCAAAATTTTTTTTTGGTGCATAGTAGTACCTTGTCCCTACAATGGTTCTACCAGTTTATTTAAATATTTTTTTTCTGAATTAAAATATAATTTCATTACGAACCCTCGCATTTTAACAACCTATCATCATTTGTTTTAACTTTTTCCTCCCTACTCCAAACCAGGGTAGAGTAATATTTTGAAAATTTTAGTGAGCCACTAATTAATCTTTTTTTGATTATTGGGCTACTGTGGTCGACACCAAAAAATTTTTTTTTATTTTTTTTTTGACACCTTCCGGTACGATCCTAGGGTCTTCTTGACCATGGTTTGCATCAATTTAGTTAAAATTTTGGGAATTTCATTTTAACGATTATTAAAGAGTTGCAGTCCTACCAAGACGTTATTTGTGTAATTTTTATTACCATCGGTAATTTTTTTTAAAACATTTTCTTTAAATTAAATTACACACAGCATCCTTACTAGTCTAATTCGACGCAATTTCAGCGAGCGGTTTTTTTTTAATTGAGCATATTTTACGATTTCTATAACATGAACATCTGTTCCGACGTTTATTGCGTTCACTTATATATTAAGGGATGATTTTGCCTTAAGCAATGCAAGTTTCGTGTAGACTCAGAATAGGTAAGCAGGTTAAAGTGGGTTTTGATTTGATGAGTGGAGCCGTTCTGCAATAGCAGGAGTATACCCTAGCTTTAACTCTGTACAACAGCTTTGGGATTTTTTTGTTATAGGTAGTCTGTTGTACGTTCCATTTAGGGATAAATTTACCTAATCGGTTGCTGAGGTAAACAAACATCACTTAACTTTAATTTTAATCCAGTTCAGCTAGGATAAGCGCAATTATTTTTTTTTGGGTTTTACTCACGCAGGAGTGGAACATAAGACCTGAACACTGCCAAAACTCTTGTCTCTCTTTTATTTTTTTTTTACTTTTTTATGGCTACTTGTTAATTCTAATTTAGGAATTAAGTAGTTATTTCTCTCTGCAGGGTTGGACGTCATAGTTGGTTGTACAAATACTTAATATAAACTATGATTATATTTTTATATGCAAATAAATCTTATTTTCTAACTGCTCCGGTGTTCTTCGATTTTGTTCGCGTCTGCCCGTATTTAAGTTTTATATTTTCTACATTTGTGAGAAAATTTATAGTGATTTTCACTAGTGAGTTTAAAGTGAACTTTGTGTTTGTTATTGCGTGGTTTAGTTTTTATAATTGGGAGGTATAATTAAGAGTTTTAAAGTTTAAATATAAAAGGCACCATGGCTATTTCTTTGAGTCGGTTGTCTGACATAAGGTACTTAGTCAAGGACGAGTTAATCTATGAATTAACATGGAGAGGCATAGCCATTGGATCGGTGGAAGAGATGAAGCAACAGCTCATACTGATTAGACAGAGAGAAAGGACCGATAGAAGTATGAGATACCCTCCGTATCTCTTTAAATTTGGCCAGGATGCTTTTAGCTGCATGAAGAAGCTAGATAGTCTGGTACCGCTGGTAGAGAAGTTCTCTGGTACGAGCAAGGGGGGAGAGTTTAGAAAAATCGCTGTAAGGTTGGAACACGTGTTGGCCAGGATAAATAACATGAATCCGTCTAACTTTGAAGAAAGCCAAACGAAAGGCATACTGGTTGCGGAAACTTTGAGTTTGATTGGGAGGTTGCAGAGCCAAGCAACAGATTTACTAAGAGTTGGCGTTACCTCAGATGATGATGAAGCATCTGAAACCCAATCAACGAGTCGAAGCTCAGACCACTCGACAAATGCTGGCAACACACCTAACCAGTCTCATTTCCCGCAACCACAGCTCTCGAGCACACAAACAGCTCAACAGCCTACGAACCAACCGTCGGTCATTCCTCCAGTGCAAATGCAAGTGCTAGCGAACCCAACTCAAGCACCAATACAGGCACCACCCCCAATGCTAATTCAGAATGACCGTGCAGCAGCTTTTCATTATCAACAACCGTCTACCGTTCCTGTGAGTTTAGCTGCCCTCCAAAGTAGCATTGCACCAATTGCTCAGTCACGACCATTTTCATGTTCGTCGCCAGTGCCAATGTCAAGTGATCCTGGTACTTCATATCATGTTGCACCTGTACCTCCACATAAATGGAACTTAAAGTTTACAGGCGAGAGGGGTACGATCTCCGTCACCGCATTTTTTGAGAGAGTGGACGAGTTGAGTCAGGCTAGAGGAGTTAGTAAAAAAGTTCTACTGAACTCAGGCATTGATCTTTTTGAAAAGTCAGCCTATACTTTTTATAAAGATGTTCGTAGAGAAGTTCATACATGGGAACAGCTGGAACAGAGGTTCATGGCAGAGTATCTTCCTTCTTCATATGGCGAGAAGCTATTGAAGGAGATCCAAAAACGTAAACAAGGCCCTGGAGAGTCTATAGGGGCCTATATTGCTGTCATGAACACGTATTTCCAAAGACTTGGCTGTCCTGTTTCTGAAGAGGCGAAATTAGCTATCGTCTTCAGAAATATCGCGGACATTTATAAGAAAGGGTTGATTGCTACTGAGGTCAATAGCCTATCACATTTAAAAGATTTGTGTCGTAGAATAGACCAGAGATATGGGTTAGAGGAGGAGAATTTTACTCCTAGAAGAAACCAATCTATTGAACCTGACTTGGCCTACGTTGACGTAGAGAGCGATTTTGACGATTTTCCAACAGGGGTTGATGCAATTCAGATATCAGGTGCCGGGACATCAAATCAACAGAATTTGAATATTCCTGATAATAGATTTAACAGAGATAGGCAGCAGCCAGTAAGAGAGCTAGAGCTGATAGAGATAGGCAACAACCAGCTAGTGGTCAGTCTAGTGAAAATGATAGGGATAGACAACCACCACAAGGTGCTAGACCTGGTAGGGCGAATAAAGACGTTGTTTGTTATAGATGCAACCAAACAGGGCACATGGCAATCGGGTGCGCATTATCTAGAGGTAAGCAATGTTATTCGTGTGATCAGGCAGGGGTAACGGTCAGAGAATGTCGAAATTGTAATCATCAGGGAAACGGACCCAGGCGCTCGTAGGCGGTCGACCTTCGAGTCAGCCTGAACAAGCATCGACCGATAGATTATATGATAAGTCATGCTCGGAAAGATGAAAGGGCTTATTTAGAAGTGGATGTACTCGGAAATAAGTTATTAGGTTTGTTGGATTCCGGGGCTTCACGTACCTTTTTAGGGAATCATGGTTGGTCAATCATCGAGAGGTTTGGTTTTTCACTTGATACGACGAAGAAGGCGAGTTGTATTGTGGCAAATGGTTAAAGCACGAGTAGTATTGGGACAGTGCAGCTTCCTATGCGAGTTCAGGATAAATTTAGGTTAATAGAGGTCGTCGTCGTTCCTGAGTTGCCGCACACTTTGATTCTAGGATTAGATTTTTGGATTTCGATGGGTATAGTACCGAACTTAAGTACTAATGAGTGGCACTTTGCCGATAATAAAGATGTGATTTGTTCTTTAGAAACATCAGACCAACAAACTACTCTTTCGCCTTATGAATCAGAACGACTAGAGGAATTGGTCGATAAATATAAGACTATTATGGGTGACTCACTAGGATGTACAGACAGGGTAGAGCATAAGATTACAACAGATGCAGCACCGATAAGACAACGTTCATATAAGGTCTCACCGGTCATTCAAAAACTTATTGATGACGAAATCGACGAAATGCTGAAAATGGATGTGATAGAACGTAGTAGTAGTTCATGGGCTTCACCAGTGGTAATGGTACAAAAGAAAAACACAAAGAAATATCGTTTCTGTGTAGACTACCGCAAATTGAACTCAGTGACGGCGCGTGATAGTTATCCTTTACCACTCGTATCCGAGACTCTTGACAAATTGAAAGATGCTAAGTACTTGTCAACTTTAGATATTAAGAGTGCTTATTGGCAAGTACCAATGGAAGAATCATCGAAGCCACTAACAGCATTCATCTGTCGATGAGGTCTCTTCCAATTTAAGCGGTTACCATTTGGTCTTCATAATGCACCTGCAACTTGGCAAAGACTCATAGATAGCATCATAGGGAACGATTTAGACCCCTACGTGTACGTATATCTCGATGACCTCGTAATTGTCACACAGAGCTTTTCTGAACATCTTAGAATTCTTGAGGAAGTCCTACGAAGATTGCAGAATGCAAAGATAACGGTAAGTTGGGAGAAATGCCAACTGTGTAGTCCAGAAATGACTTATTTAGGATTCGTAGTGGACCGTCGAGGCATCCGAGTTGACCCTAATAAAATTAAAGCCATGTTAGATCTCCAGAGGCCAAGAACTGTCAGAGAAGTTCGTAGAGTTGTAGGTACAATATCCTGGTATAGACGTTTCATAGAGAATTTTTCAGCGATAATAGCTCCGATTACAGCTCTAACTAAAAAAAATCAAAAGTTCGATTGGACTCCAGACTGCGAAAGAGCATTTATTAAGATTAAGGAACTTTTAGTGACTGCACCGATTCTTACATGTCCAGATTATACCAAAGAATTTGTCATTCAAACAGACGCATCAGGATATGGAATAGGAGCATGTTTAACGCAGCCTTATCCTGAGGGAGACAAAGTCATATGCTATTTGAGTCGATCTTTGACTAGGCAAGAACGTGTTTACACGACCACCGAGCGAGAATGTTTGGCATTGGTTTGGGCGATAGAGAAGCTCCGGCCTTATATTGAGGGGATCTCATTTAAGGTCATAACAGATCATTTTAGCTTAAAATGGCTTCATAGCTTAAAAGAGCCCAGTGGAAGACTTGCTCGTTGGTCTGTAAAACTGCAGCAATATGATTTTGAAGTAATCCATCGGAAAGGGAAAGATTTAGTTGTCCCGGACATGTTGTCTCGTGCAGTACCCATGATTGATACAATTTCGCAGCCCAGAGACGTTTCAACAGCAATTAAAAATCGATGGTACCAAAAGATGGTAAAGAGAGTCGTAGAATCACCGTTAAAATTTATGAATTAGAGATACACTGATAATAAGTGTTATAAATATGTCAAACAAGAATCAACTTTCACCATCTAACGAATATTGGAAAGAGGTAGTCCCCAAAGATCATAGGCGCAGAATTATTGGAGAAGCTCACGATCCTCCTACCGCAGGACATATGTGTATAAAACCTTCCACAGACTGGCAGAAAAATATTATTGGCCAAAAATGCGCCAGGACGTGGCAACTTTTGTAAAGAAATGCTTTGTCTGTGCAGCACATAAAGGTGATACACAAGGTGTATCTGATCAGATGATATCTCACCCAAAACCAACTCGTCCTTGGGAAATTATTTCAACAGATTTATGTGGACCTCTACCTCGTTCGACAAAGGGTAATTGCTGGATTCTCGTCGTTACGGACTATTTAAGTAAGTTTTCCTTAGTTTTTCCAATGCGAACAGCCCCTACTCAAGCTGTTGTTAAGCACCTTGAGGAGCAAGTATTTATGGTCTTCGGAGTACCCCGTTTGATACTTTGTGATAATGGCCCTCAGTACAAAAGTAACGAGTTTAAGCGTTTTGCTGAGAGTTATCAGGTTAAAATTCAGTATAATCCGTATTATCACCCCAGAGCGAATCCAACAGAAAGGACGAATCGTACGTTAAAAACCATGTTATGTTGTTATATGAAAGACAACCACAGGAAGTGGGACGAACAAATACATAAACTTGCCTGCGCGATTCGTACTGCAACCCATGAGACGACCAGGATGTCTCCTTTCTTTGTTAATTTTGGTAGGAATATGTGTTTGTCAGGAAAAGATTACTCCAACCCAGTTTTGTTTTCTGAAGAGAATGGTGTACAATCCGCAGCTGAAAGTAAGAACGAAGGTTTCCGGAAGCTCTATGCTGATGTTAAGAGAAGGTTAGAGGTGGCTGGAGAGAAAAACGTAGTTCAGTATAATTTGCGTACAAGGGTACCCAACTTTGCTGTGGGTCAGCGTGTTTGGAAGAAAAATTATGTTTTGTCAGATGCTGCGAAGTTTTTCTCGGGTAAAGTACTACCAGGGAGTTGGCATGCCAAAGACCTTAAGTCGGCAGCGGACCGCTCCGATTAACCTTTTAGGTTAATCGTCTTGAAGTTGGGGGGGGGGGATTATGTAACGTGTCATTTTTACGTTTAAGGCAACGTTACATATTTGTTTATTGAGGTAAATAATCAAGGCTCTTCGACTCGTCTTTCTGTACACAAATTAAGGGTATTTTATAGAGCTAGGTTTGGAGGTTATATAATGTCTAGGAAGATACCTTAAAAGAAGAGATTCCATCGAATTACTGTGGACACTACGCACACCGTATTATCTGGACATCGTAATTGGAATTTAAGATCACAGGTTTCGGGAAAATCACATAAAAACTTTTGATTGTTTTGTTTTTATCTGTGGAATTTTGTGATTTGCTTGTCGTTCACGAGAATAAACAGCTGGGGAATAGCGGCGTTACCGCATCACAAATGGTTTCAGTAACAGGAAGGAACCATTTAGATGAACATTTCATTCCCTTACGTTTATTTTCGAGGATATTGGGACAATCCGAACCTCATATCCTTCACGGATTAACTAGTTTGGATAGTACGAAAACATATTTGGGTTGACCAGTAACAACCGAGGCTCCGCCCCTTTGATATCTTTTTTAATTTGATGAGGAGAATATAAAATAAATACGAGTTATGCACTTTTGTAAATGGGAGATAAACGAGGGATAAAAACCAAGACTAAAAGAATAAACGAAATCGTGTGAGTTAACATCTGAACACTCTTGTGCCGAGTTTAAGCAGTAGTTCAGTGTGTATTTTTAGGTTCAGGTTCAGAAACAACTTTATTAATGTAGAAATGTTTTACAAAAATGGCGTCAAACCATATGAATCTTAGAGAAAACATTTATAAAGAGCAAAGGAAACTTTTGACTAAGACTGTAACTAAAATACAACGAAATTCTACACTTAGTACAGCTTTACTCATATGGGAATTGGCTGAGTGTTTGAATATTCCTGGGTTTGATGCAAGCTCTGATCTCCAGTAATTGATTTTACAGTTGATGGTTTCAATGCTGAGCTTCTTATAGTCCGTCTGGTTATTTTCCTTCTACTTGCTATGTTGGCGGGGGGCCGGTAGGCAAATGTTCGGTCTATGTTTGAAGGGTGTCTCGACGTCCTTGTTATAAAAATTTCAACCGTGGAAATAGATCCGACAACACCTCAAGGTGCGTTTTACGTATTTTTCAATATCCCCTTGGACGGTGCTGCCCCTATATACCGGTACGAAACTATTCATGTATTTCCTCATTGGTTAGTTTGAAAACCGCGGGTACTTTTCCTCCACTGTTGCAAACCGAAGGTAGAGATTTTTTGGCGAAAAAGTTTTTTTTCTAAATAGGTTTGCATCCTTTATTTGAATTTAACCGGGAAGCTTAGGTTGGTACTATTGCGTTTTACTATCCCCACCAGATCTACGAACGGTTTCCGGTGGCTTCATTATTTTTGTGCTCTCGACAAAGTGCTTTGTCTCTCTTCCTAAAGAATTTTGGCTGGGCTGGTGGCCGTCTTGTGGTGTCGCCATTGTTTTGTGGTTATTGGCATTGCAGTAGTTGCAAATTATACCCAAGACGGTATAATAGTGAGTCCGTCGTGTTTAGGCGAATCCTAAAGTGACGCTCGCACCCTTTTGAAGGGGATTTAAGTCAGCCTACGCCTTTCTACGGGAAATAAGAGCAGTGGTAAGTTCGATTTTATTTTTTTCATTTTTTTTATTATTTGAGGACTCTTCAAGATAATATTTGCCTTCCAAATTGTAATTATTTTTCGTGTGAAATGTACTTTTTTTTGACAAAAGACGTGGGGAATTTTTGGCGTTTTTATATTTTTCTTTTAACCACGTGTTGGATAAAAACTATATATTGTTTTTCTCCTTTGTCTACAGCCCTGTCCATTCCATCGACAGCTGTGCTGGACGCTGGTGGGAAGCCGGACGAGCCAGTTGTAACCCTGGGAAAGGTACGTTAGGGTTATTTTAGTTCATCTGTTTAAATCTACTTTATTTTATTGAATCGACATGGGGTTCTCGATTTAAGTTACTCGGTGTAGGGGAACTTCGTGCAAAATTGACGAATTCCAGGAAACTGAAACATTTCATTTTCCACAGGGTTTTTATGCTCGGGCAAGAATCAACAACCGTTTGACCACCATGTGCTGCCCTAGCATCATGTGCTAGGAGATCCTCAGGGTGGGCGTGAACAGGACAGGACCCGGTGCAGTGGTGAGGAGATGTCTGGACAACAGGACTCCAGGTTTACAAAATAAAATAAGTCTTTTTTTTTTATTTACTTAGGACCAAGGTAGGAGCAAGTACACCCTTAGATATAATATTTGTTTTTATATATATATAATTTTCACCATATAATTTCAACACTTTTTTGTAAACGCAAGATAAGGTATGAAGTCATAACCCCAGTTTTGCGGCATAATTAAGCTAAGTTTAAATTGCTATTGCGTGCCATTCTGGCTCTGACTTGGTTTCCTTGTTACACTCATTTATTTTAAGCATGTTTCCAATATTAACTTCTACTTCAACCTTCATAATAAACAAGATGAACTAAATCTTTGCGTTATTTGTACAACCCAATGACTGACTTTGCAGAGACAAAAAGAGAGATGAGGTAATATTTTTTTTTGCGGTTTCCTTACATTGTTCTGCCTCATGGGGTAGATCTCGGACTGGGTTGCTGTCTGTCTCATTCTACCTAACGTAGAATGATGACAGCAGATATTTGGTCCAGATCTCCCCTATGACTAATTTTGGAAGTATATTTTTTTAACCATCATTTATACAACTGAGTCTCACACTACTGACTCAGATGTAGGTACACTATGACCTGTTAAAGGAGTCCATCTACCTGTAAAGTGCTTCTAGTTTTGTCATCTTAATTCAATCTTTTAGAGTTTTATTCTGTTTATTACTCAATTTTTTTGGTTTTTTTATTTCACAAATACTCTGGAAGCCTCGGAAGTAGGTAGAATTTCATTGTTTGGCTACAACGTTTTGAACTGTATTTTATTTAAGAAATTCTTTGTAAAACATTGGTATTAAATAATGTGGCGCACTTAAAATTTTCTTATTTCTGAACCCCCCCTTCTGCACTGTATAAAAGTTACCGGGCATATCAATGTTTTACCTAGCTGGAAAATACAGTTCTGCTTCCAGATATTTGTTTAATTATTCAGTGGTTTTGTTGTGTCACAAGCTGGCAAATTGGTATTATTTTAATTACAGTGTCACAAAATGGCAGCAACGTCTTTAAGCTGCCACAAATATCACACAACGCATTTTAACAGGCCATACTTGTTATAACTCGAGAACCCTTTGCTTAATAAAAAAAAACACCTTCTATAAACTCTGTGTATCAAAGATCAAGTATCACAATGGTTTTTGAAAAATGTCAATCGGACGAATAGATTTTTTTTTAAGTAGCAAAGAGTGATGCCATGATGCGACGAACGCGGCGGATCGCAGACATGCGACGAAGGGTCGGATATTTTACAAATGCACGGCGGGCCAGGCGAAACGCGACTCTATTAGTCGAGACACACGTAAGTATGCTTTTCGTTGATTATCTCGCTTTTGCCATTGTTTCCCTTAATAAACAATGCTTTTGCGTTGCGATGTCCGTGTAGGGTCATAGTAAATTTTTTAACTTATTATGACAAGAACGTTGAATTAGTTATTCTTTTTGTGTACTGATTACATAATCTAATACAGTGTCTTCAATGTGTGTATGTATAGTCAAAACAGACTGTATTTAAAATAAACAATATACAGAGTGTAAATAATATATAAGTGCAGAACGAGTGGATTATTCCTTTTGTAGAGTAATTACATAATGTAATCCCGTGTCTTTAATGTGTGTAATTAATATAGTCAAAACAGAGTGTATTTAAAATAAACAATATATACAGAGTGTAAATATTGTTACAAATTTAAGTATTTAAATGTTATAGTTAGAATTTATTTAGGTTTAGTGTAGTATTAGGTTGATGTATTTTATGGTTGTATTCTTAATCTAGGTTTAGTTGCGTTATCTGTGACAAACTGGTATGCGGAAGTCTAGAAAAGGGCTGGAATGATTGCGAATCGAACAAGGATGGAAGGGTTCTAGAATAGTGGGCAGCCCTCATATATAAGGCCGGACGTCGTGCATCAGTCAGTCAGTCACAGATAACATACTGAAGTGATCGTGAGCTAATAACACGAAGTTAATAGACCGATTATAGTGGTGAATTATTAGTAAGTTGGAGTGCGTGTTTTTGTACATAATTTGTGGAAATAAATTGACGTATCGTTTTCAACAATTGCGAGTTTTTAATTTGTCGTTGTGAACCCGTAACAATTGGTGTCAGAAGTGAGATTAAAAGAAATAAATAGTGCAAAGACTATCCTTACACAGTACCACCGGCTAGGACAATTAAAAAGAAGAGCAGTAAGTGATTTTGCCAGAATATTCGGAACTGAATAGTGCAAAGACTACCCTTACATATTACCACCGGATAGGACAATTGGACAGAAAAACAGTAAGTGATTTTTTCAGAATATTCGAAGAAGTTCGATATTTTTCTATTCAAAAACTAGAAGAGATATACAAATACCGACTTCGACATTAGATTAGTAATTTTAAAAGTAAGAATCAGAAAGAATTTCTAGAACATTCCATCACTTTCTACGACGCTCTATTCGAAAACCAGAAGAAATATCCAAAAAGAGACTTCGACATTAGCTTAGTAATTTCAAAAGTAAGAACTAAAAAGAATTTCTAGAAGATTCCATAACATTCTACGACGTTCTATTCAAAAACTAGAAGAGATATACAAATACCGACTTCGACAGTGGCTTAGTTATTTTAAAAGTAAGAATTAGAAATTATTGCTAGAATATTCCAGAACATTCTACGACGGTCTATTCGAGAACCAAAAGAGATAATCAAAAAGTGACTTCTACATTTGCCTAGTAGCAGAAAGAGTAGCATTTACCAGTATATTCCAGAACATTCCATTAGGTTCTATTTAAGAATTGGAAGAGATATTGAAAAACCGACTTCGACATTCGCTTTATAGCCCTAAAATAGACGTTTTAAGTGATTTATCAGGAAGTTGATGCTTACTAGACAAAGATCGGCCAAGATGGAAGATTTAACTAAAATGATGCAGGCTCTAGCAGCTCAAATAGCTCAAAACCAGGGCGATATGAAACACACCATGGATGACATGAAGCAGACCATGGAACAAAACCAGAACGATATGAGACGGACATTTGAAGAAAGATTAGATGGTATGCAAGAAAACTTCGACCAAATAAAGAGCAACTCCGAACAGCTGAGAGGAGAATTTAAGGTAGCAACAGAAGGTCTTAAGGAAGAAATAACTCAAAGAATGCAGAATGTAGAAGAAAAGGTGCAAAACAAATTGCAGAATGTTGAAGAAAAAGTGGAGACCAAACTACAGAATGTTAGGGAAGAAGTTTTTCAAACCATGGAAGAAAGATTCCAGGACATGTCAAAGCAGTTTATACAGCTTCAGAAAGAACACAACAAAATAAAAACTCAGGGATATGTTGTGAATTCCAACCAAAACATTAAGCCTCCAAATTTTGATGGTACGTCTTCCTGGTCTACCTACAAACAACAATTTGAAGCTGCCGCCGCTGCAAATAGTTGGAACGATGACGAAAAAGCTAGAGCTTTGTTAGTAGCTCTACGAGAACCTGCTCTTGGACTTTTACGGTCTATTCCAGCGGAACAAAAACAGAGTTACAATGCTTTAGTGGCAGTTTTAGAAAGAAGATATGGAGATGAACATTTACGAAATTTGCATTGGTCAGAATTAAATATTCGCCAACAAAGAGCAGGGGAGTCATTACAAGAGTATGAAGCGGATATCAGGAGGCTGATGTACTTGGCTTACCCAGATATGCCAGAAAATTACAGAGATCCCTTTACGGTAGATCGCTTTATTAACGGCTTGCGAGACACGGACTTAGCAAAGTTACTTCGTCGAGAACGCTTCCATAACAGCAGTGAAGTGTTGATTCGAGCCCTTGAAATTGAATCATCAAATAATATCTCCAGGCCAAAAGTAAGAGCTGTTTCAATTCAGGAGGGAGAAGAAATGAGCACTGGAGAGGAGGTCAACTTAAATACGCTAAACCAACTGTTTCAGTCACTGATAGAGAAGATTGATTCTTTGAAAGAAAGTAGACGATCCCCTCCAAATGTAAAGTGTTTCAGATGCGGACGTACAGGGCATATTCAACGCGATTGTCGTGTCCAAATGAGGTCTCGCTCACCATCTACTGGGACAGAGTACCGAAGAAGAGATCAGGAAAACTAAAACTAGTCAACGCAGAGGGGCGGGTGTTGGCTAATGGGAATTTAGCCCCCAAAATTTACTCTATCAAGAGCTTAAAACATACTGCTGACAGTCTTAACATCGACGGGCTTATTAATGGAAGAAAAGTTAATATAACAGTAGACACTGGTGCTGCCATATCATTGCTTAAGTTCAAAATTGCAACGAGATATAAAATTCGACCAACAGAAAAGAAAATAACACTTAAGACTGTGACTGGAGAATCCGCCGACGTGTTGGGGCAGACAGACATAGACCTACAGCTGGGGAGGTTGAAGATTCGCCACTCGGTATTAGTTGCAGACATAGAAGACGAATTTATTTTGGGAATGGACCTGATAAGTAAACATGGATTTGCGTTTGATAATAAACTTAATACCCTAAGATTTGGGAACGAAGAGTTCATTTTGTCAAATAGTCACATCAATAAAGAACCAATTAAGATGGTGGCAGTATGCACAACAAGACTAGTCGGTAACAGTGAGACCATAATTTTTGGGAGGCTGGAAAGTAAAACATCAAGCTGCGTCGGACTCATAAGCCAACAAAACACACCCAACACCTACCTCGTTGCAAAGTCACTAGTTAAAACCGATAAAGACATCCCGATTAGAGTCGCCAATATTTTCCCAAATAGTGTCAAAATTAATAAGGGGGAGGTGGTAGCATTATTTGAGCCAGTCCAGAAAGTAACAAGATGTGAAGAGCCAACTTCGGAGGATAAAAGTAAGTTACCAACGGAGGTACTTCAGCAATTTCAGTCAACTTGGCAACATCTCACTCCAGAAGAATTTCGTAAAGCGAGAGAGTTTATAGAAGAACAAAGTAATATCTTCGAAACTAGGAGTAGTTCGGGACGCACAAACCTTATTCACCATGCTATCAACACTGGCGATGCCCAACCGATAAGACAACCCCCAAGAAGACTACCAATGGCCAAGCAAGAAGAAGTTCACAATCTCATTAATAAAATGCTCAGCGACGGTGTTATTGAAGAGTCATCAAGTCCTTGGTCATCTCCTGTGGTGTTGGTCACTAAAAAGGATGGAAGTACTAGATTTTGTGTCGACTACAGGAAACTTAACGATGTGACCAAGAAAGATAGTTACCCACTGCCAAGAATAGACGACACATTAACAACGTTGGCAGGATCATATTGGTTTTCTACTCTTGACCTGAAAAGTGGGTATTGGCAAGTAGGAATCTTTGAAAGAGATAAAGAGAAGACTGCATTCTCTGCTGGAAGTGGACTTTATCAGTTTAATGTGATGCCATTTGGCCTGTGCAATGCCCCAGCTACATTTGAAAGACTAATGGAAGTCGTTCTACGAGGCCTTACTTGGAAAACCTGCCTAGTCTATTTGGATGATGTCATAGTAATGGGGAAATCATTTCAAGAACATCTAGATAATTTACGAGAAGTATTCTCAAGAATCAGGAATGCAAATCTTAAACTAAACTCAAAGAAATGTTTTCTGTTCCAAGAAAAAGTTGAGTTCCTGGGTCACGTCGTTTCCCGAGAAGGCATCCATACCGACGAAAAGAAGCTACAAGCAATAAAAGAATGGCCTCAACCTCGTGACAAACATGAATTGAGAAGCTTTTTGGGTCTGTGTACATACTACAGACGATTTGTAGAAGGATTCGCCAAAATAGCGTCTCCGTTACATAGACTTACAGAAGACAAAGCTTCTTACAAATGGAATACCGAATGTGACCAAGCATTTAGAAGACTAAAAGCAGCATTGTGTTCTAGTCCGATTCTTGCATATCCCATTCCAAAAGGAAAATTCATATTAGATACTGATGCGAGCAACGATGGCATAGGAGCAGTACTCTCCCAAGTACAAGATGGAGTAGAAATGGTCATCGAATTTTTCAGCAAGAAGCTATCCAAACCAGAGAGAAATTATTGTGTTACTAGAAAGGAGCTCCTAGCCATAGTTAAATCCGTAGATCACTTTCACAAATATCTCTACGGACAAGAGTTTCTAATTAGAACGGATCATGCTGCGTTACAGTGGCTCATGAAAATGAAACAACCTGAGGGGCAAGTGGCGAGATGGATAGAAAAGCTACAACAATACCATTATCAAATTAAGCACCGAGCAGGAAGGGTGCATAATAATGCAGATGCATTGTCCAGAAGACCTTGCCCCGAGGATTGTAAACATTGCAGGAAAATTGACCAGAAAGAAGGAATTACCTACGTGCGCCAGATAAAGTTAGAACCAGATGAAGAATGGATGTCGGCTTCGATTAGAACCACACAACTTAATGATAAAGATGTAGGACCTATCTTGCGATTGAAGGAAGAGAACAAGCCACGACCATCATGGCAAGATATCGCAAACCAAGGGGTGATACTCAAATCACTGTGGGCACAATGGGATTCACTGATAGTAGAGGAAAACATCCTTAAACGTGCCTGGGAAAGTGCCGATGGCTTTACTGTGGTTAATCAAGTAGTGGTTCCTAGGAGCATGGTAGACAATATAATGGCCGAATGCCATGGTGGAAAATCAGGCGCGCACCTAGGCATAAATAAAACCATGGACAAAATTCGAAACCGATTTTATTGGGTCAATTACTTTCAAGATGTGAAAAACTGGTGCCGCCGATGTTCGACTTGTGCAGCCAGCCAAGGTCCCAAAACAAGGTCCAGAGGTCAAATGAAACAATATAACGTAGGTCTACCATTCGAACGCATTGCCATTGATGTGGCTGGACCATTTCCAGAAACTATAAAAGGCAACAAATACATCCTTGTTGTCATGGATTACTTTAGCAAATGGCCAGAAGTTTTTGCTTTGCCTAACCAAGAGGCCACTACAGTTGCGGAAGTTCTGGTAAATGATGTTTTCAGCCGATTTGGCATTCCTTTGGAACTACATTCAGATCAAGGAAGAAACTTTGAATCAAAGCTCTTCCAGAATCTCTGTGACCTTTTAGGAATACATAAAACACGGACTACGGCTTTACATCCGCAGTCAGATGGCATGGTTGAAAGATTTAATAAAACAATAGAAGAACATCTGTGCAAAGTTGTTGATGAGCACCAAACAGATTGGGACCAATATATTCCATTGTTTTTGATGGCCTATAGAACCGCCATTCACAATACGACAGGAGCTACTCCATCTAGTATCCTGTTTGGTAGAGAACTGCGTTTACCATGTGATATCATGTTTGGTTCACCTGAAGAAGAACACTTAGAGATTAATGAATATGTCGAACGTTTAAGGCAAAAGCTGCACTATATCCATGAAGTGGTTAGAGAGCGAATAGAAATAGCCAGTGACCGCATGAAAGCGAGATATGACCTGAAAGCAAACTCTTCAGGGTTCAAAGAGAATGATCAAATCTGGCTATACAATCCTCAACGCAAGAAAGGAAGATCACCTAAGTTGACACCACCATGGGAAGGGCCTTATAAAGTTGTTAAGAGAATTAATGATGTAGTCTACCGAATCCAGAAAAGCCCGAAGTCCAAGATGAAAGTTGTTCATCTAGACAGACTAAAACCTTACCTGGGAAATGTTGATCGAGGCGATCAAACCTGAAGAGGAGGATAGTGTTACAAATTTAAGTATTTAAATGTTATAGTTAGAATTTATTTAGGTTTAGTGTAGTATTAGGTTGATGTATTTTATGGTTGTATTCTTAATCTAGGTTTAGTTGCGTTATCTGTGACAAACTGGTATGCGGAAGTCTAGAAAAGGGCTGGAATGATTGCGAATCGAACAAGGATGGAAGGGTTCTAGAATAGTGGGCAGCCCTCATATATAAGGCCGGACGTCGTGCATCGGTCAGTCAGTCACAGATAACATACTGAAGTGATCGTGAGCTAATAACACGAAGTTAATAGACCGATTATAGTGGTGAATTATTAGTAAGTTGGAGTGCGTGTTTTTGTACATAATTTGTGGAAATAAATTGACGTATCGTTTTCAACAATTGCGAGTTTTTAATTTGTCGTTGTGAACCCGTAACAATATGTATTATAAAAGTGCATAACGGGTGGATTTTGGTTAAAACAAGAACGTCGATTTGATTTTTTTTTGTATAGTAATAATTAATCACTCTAATACAGAGTATTTAATGTGTGTATATAGTCAAAAAATTAACATACTGAAATAAACAATATATACAGAGAGTAAATAAAATATACTTCTTAAGTGCAAAACGAGTGGATTTCAGTTGATATAAAAAAGGTAAGCTTTTTGTTTGATAACACGTTAAACTTAGACTTTCTGACATTAAGAGTAATATGGCCCAGTTTGATGATGAATCCAAAATTGACCTAGAAAAAGTCCGGGCCATTTTACATCTGAGAGCATTTCAAAAATTAAAAGTATACCTAAAAGTTTTATACAGTAAAATACTGTCAAAAACTACAAAATTCGCGTATGTTATCTGGTGGTCTTTTTCAATAAACGCCGAAACAAACTTACTTTAAAAATACAAGATTTGCGTTCAAAAAATGTATTCAAACCTTTCTTCATTCCTGTCAGTGAAGTTAGCAAGAAGTTTTCTACCCCTGTGTATGGATTCCTCAATGAGTGAGAAGGAGTACTCCCTCAAAATCAGGTGAATCTCGAACTACGCATACGTTCTTCCTAGATTTCCGCATCTCTATTGGTCCCATCCGAGAGATATGTAAATTCTCACTGTCACTTTTTTAAAGAATACATACACTGACAGACAACTAATTTTCAGCACCGGTTAATTAATGTCGTCAGATCTCCAAGTATATTAAGGTGGGCCATAATTTCGCCCAGGCCATATTATCCCAACGTACCTTATACTAATATAAGTTTAACGTGTTATCAAACAAAAAGGTTACCTTTTCATATCAACTGAAATCCACCCGTTTTGCACTTGAGACGTATATTTTATTTACTCTCTGTAGAGTAAAGTGGGGTAATATGGCAACTTAAAATTCAGAGGGTCACATTTTAGTAACTAACGTCCCTTCTAAGATACTTTGATTGCACTTTAGAGCCTACACATTCAGATATTTGTCGTAAGAGGCTTTTTGCCAAATTGCCGCATTCTCAAGTGTTACAAGCAAAAATTCATGGATATGCACTTTTGCCATATTACCTCTGGTCATGGGTAGGAAGAATATGGCAACATACTATTCTCGTAAGAATTAAACTTTTTTATAAAATTTAAAAAAAATTGTTTAAAAAATAACACATACTATATTAAGCATAAAATTTATAAGATAAGGCTTATAAAATATTTGTTTACATCAGTTGCTTTATTGGAATACAATCGGCGGAGTATTTAAAGGATGGAGTACATATGGGGTTAATATTCCGCACTTAGGCATATTACCCCAAATTGACTTTTATCAAAAACAAAATTAAATCAGGTATTTAAGGTAGGTATACACGTAGTATGCCGCCAGAATAACTAAGGTTGTAAAGCATATTTTGACACAAACCTATTAAAATTGAACTTAAACTGACTAAATCTAGTTAAAACTTTTTTCGCCAGTATTTTTCTAATTACTACTTTTAATGATGTTTTTTGCATTAAAAAAATAAAAGAAATTGGGTTTTCTACCATTCACTTGCACGTGCCGGCTTATACTGACATGTTACAAAGAGCATTGTTGTCAAATGTTGGCTTGGAAAGAAATTATTGAACTGCGGCGTATTACCCAGTGCGTCATATTACCCCACTTTACTCTATATATTGTTTATTTCAAATACAGGATGTTAATTTTTTGACTATATACATACATTAAAGACTCGGTATTACAGTAATTAATTATTACTATACAAAAAAAATAATCAATTCAACGTTCTTGTTTTAACCAAAATCCACCCGTTATGCACTTTTATATTACATATTTACACTCTGTATATATTGTTTATTTTAAATACACTCTGTTTTGACTATATTAATTACACACATTGAAGACACGGTTTACATTATGTAATTACTCTACAAAAGGAATAATCCGCTCGTTCTGCACTTATATATTATTTACACTCTGTATATTGTTTATTTTAAATACACTCTGTTTTGACTACATACACACATTGAAGACACTGTATTAGATTATGTAATCAGTACACAAAAAGAATAACTAATTCAACGTTCTTGTCATAATAAGTCAAAAAAATTTAATACGACCCTACACGGACATCGCAACGGAAAAGCATTGTTTATTAAGGGAAATAATGGCAAAAACGAGATAATCAACGAAAAGCGCACTTACGTGTGTCTCGACCACAGTAAACTAATCATTTATAGTAAGGAAAGCACCCCGGTCTTTTCATAATACTGTTATACATACCCCCTGTATACATTAGTTCGGAATACAAAGTTCGAGAGGCGCTGATTACAGACCGTCACCCCTTGTATAAAAATATTATGGACAGAGTTCTGCGCTGTCGCAATATATATTAACCGCTACTCTTGGTATATTTTGACAATTTGTTTTTGATTATGACTGACATTGACTTTAGCAAAATAGATAAAAATATGTAATTTCATTTTACATTTTTCGTTTGTGGATGCAATTTTTCGTTATTTTTCGACTTTTTACGCTAATTTTTATGATGTGTTTTGCTAAATTATGACCAATCGGTTTTTTGCGCGTTTTGATGGGGGCGATCCATCGCTTAAGAAATTGAAAAGAAAACAATGTTGTGTTGGTGGGTGCGAAGACTATGTTAGCAAGGGCCATTGCCTTCCCAAACGAGACCCCAAGCTATTTGACGAGTGGCTAAAAATACTTCGGCCTAAAAACTGGCTAACTTTGACGAAAGACGAAATTTACGTTAAATATATAGTGTGTGATTTGAACCAGGACAGAGTTTAAAATGTTTAGTTTTAAATTTTAATATTTAGAAAACAAGCGCGGATCTAGGTCAAAATCAAGGGTGGGGGAGGGTTATAATCGACGATATTTATTTATTAAATTTTTTTCAAGGGGGGTGGCGGTAATTTTCCTGTTTTCACTTTAATTATTAAAAAAAAGTGTATATTTTTTATTCTAGGGGAATAATTACCACGTTACCCCACCTCATATCCGCGCTTGGAAAAACATAGTTTATTTCACTATATTTATATACAGGGTCCGGCATAATGATCTCCCACATTAAAAACGCCATTAAATGCTATTTAAAATCTATATCTATCTATTTACTGAAACTCTATTCTATACCATTGGTTTTTATTAAGTTTTGAAATTTACAGAGTCCCTGTGGCGGCCATTTTTTTCGATACACATTCAAAGCTGATTTCTGAAAGTTTCACTCGTACAGTAACTTAAAAGCGATATACTTTACTTTAATTTAAAAAGCTTACGTAACATTTTTTTTGACACCCAAATATAATATAATAATGTTTAATATATATACATTTTTACATCACATAGCTAAAAGGATTAGGCACACCTCTAATGGGATTTCTGTAATCAGTCAAACTTCATGAAGTTTTGGTATGTTGTCTGGCCCAACTCAAATTAATGACCAGTTTTTGAAATACAGGGTGTTGAAAGTGATAATGTCCAAGAAGCATAATTGCTCTTTAGACGGCTTTTCCAAACATATGCGCAATGCGACTATTAAACGTATTTACGATTTATTTATTATTTTTAATCTGTACCTTTAAAACATTCTCTAGAGGGTGTTTAAGTAAATATTATTCGAAAGTGATAATGAGAAACAAGCGTTAGTGTGTTTTAGATTGAACCTTTCGTATCAAAAGTTTTATAGGGCCAACTTAAATTAATGTCTAGTTTATAAAATACAGGGTGTTAAAAGTAATAATGTCTAAGAAGAATTATCTTTAGACGGATTTTCCAAACACTTATGCAATTTTACTGTTTCATATATTTACGATTTATTTATTATTTTTAATCTATGCCAATAAAACATTATCCACAAGGTGTTTTAATAAATATTAGTCAAAATTTTTACTGAGGAACAAGCATTATAGCTTTTTACAGGGCACGGTACAGATACAAAACGCTTAAATATTTTTTAATATTATTTAAAAAATGATATATGCCGAAACACCCTGTATTAAATACTTAATAAGTCAAGAACCATTAAAAAGCTAATAACTACTCTCTCTATATGTAATAATAACATTTCGTATATGTTTGGAAACTCCGTCTAAAGAGCTATTATGATTTTCGAACATTATTACTGTCAACACTCTGTATTTCAAAAACTGGAAATTAATTTACGTGGGCCCATCATAAGAACATCTGATCATCAAGTTTCAGTCTACAACATACTAAAGCTTGTATGAAACTCGTAGACAATGATTGTGTAGAAATAAAATTTCGGACTTCCGTTGTCTCTATTTATATTAAAACAAATAAAAGACAATGGAAGTCCGAAATTTTATTTATACTAAAGCTTGTTTATGTACAGATAAAAATAATGAATAAATCGTAAATGTGTGTAATAGTAACATTGCGTATATATTTGCAAAACACTTCTAAAAAGCTATAATGCTTCTTGGACATTATTACTTTCAACACCCCGTATTTTAAAAACTGGTAATTAATTTAGGTTGGGCCCATAAGAACTTTTGATATAAAAGGTTCAACCTAAAACACACGAGCGCCTGTTCCTCATTAACACTTTCGAATAATATTTACTTAAACACCCGATACGGTTTTAAAGGTATAGATTTAAAAAAATGAATAAATCGTAAATACATGAAATAGTAACATTGCGCATATGTTTGGAAAAGCCGTCTAAAGACCCATTATGCTTCTTGGACATTATCACTTTCAACACCCTGTATTTCAAAAACTGGTCATTAATTTGAGTTGGGCCCCTGAGAACTTTTGATAAGAAAGGTTCAGTCTACAACAAACCAAAATTTCGTGAAGTTTGACGGAGTACGCAAATCCCATAAGAGGTGTGCCTGATCCTTTACCAAATCCATTAGTTTTTATTTTTCATTAAAAAACAATTAAAAAAGGTTCCGTTGATAGAAAAATAACCTATATTTGCATTATATTATGTGTAAAGCATTGTAATTATTAAGTTAATGTATTCTATGCATAATGCTAATAAAAAGGAATTTACTGCAGAATATTCGTCAAAGAGCCTTTTTTTACTTAAAAATTATCCTCTCAAGGAAATTTATATACCTAAATCAATGGAAAACAAACTTCTAAACCTTAGATTTAATTTAAAAAATTCAATTTTCCTTTTTATTGTTGCTAATAATTAATATTAATAAAAAATTCTTTGATTGAGCATCCTTACTAAATGGTGTTTATAGAGTGTTTTTAGGCACATTGAGCGTTGACACAAAATAACTCATTCTTATCAGCGCGCAAATTTTAAATTTAACATTAATTGACGAGTAGAATGGATTTTTTGGTGTTAAAATTCAATTTGATAAAAACTTTTCAAAACACTATATTATAAGATGTAGCTTGATTGGGGAACGATTGCATTGATGGCTATGAGCATCCGGTATACAATAAATTGAAAAGCCACCCTGTAGCTTAGAGACAATCTGCGCAAGCGTTATATTGTTTCAAATCCCCCTGTAAATGTTTAGTACGGAATACAAAGTTAGAGAGGCGCTGGTTTTTCCACGGCACCCCGGTATACTGCGCCAATTGAGTAATAAAACTCCCACCGTGTAAGTGTCTGGTCTATCTCTGTCATTCGTCTATGGTCTCGACTAATAGAGTCGCGTTTCGCCTGGCGCGCCCTGCATTTGTAAAATATCCGACACTTCGTCGCATGTCTGCGATCCGCCGCGTTCGTTCTGTCATGGCATCACTCTTTGCTACTTAAAAAAAACCTATTCGTCCGATTGACATTTTTCAAAAACCGTTGTGATCCCTGATCTTTGGTACACAGAGTTTATAGAACGTGTTTTTTTGATTAAGCAAAGGGTTCTCGAGTTATAACAAGTTATAAATTATTGTAAATATGCGTTTTTAAGGCGAGCACATGTTTAATAGGGAACTCCATATAAAAGCATTGGGAACGATATTTTCAACATTGAAAAATAAATGTTTCTGATAGAAATATTACTATATGCTTTTGGTGGAGTCATGAGCACACTTTATAGATTCAAAAAATGCACATAGTGCCCCATAACCCCCCCAAACCCCCCAAAATCTAACATATTTAAGTTTTCTCAAATTTTCTAAAAAAATACGCTTCTAAGAGAAAAATGTGCAATATACTTTATTGTAGACAATGAAATTTCCTTTTAAAAAAGGTACAATTCGATGGGGGTCAACTATTTATAAACTCTTCAGCGACGTCCATTAATTGAATTAATTTAAAAAAGTCAAAAAATTAGATAAAACTTGTAACAAAAATATTTTAATTTGTAATTTTTTAAAATTGGTTAAATTTACGGGCGCCACTGAATTTATAACCATGAAACCAATCCTAGTTTCTTGTACAGCATTTTAAAGGAAATTTTATTTGCTACAATAATGTATAACACATTTTGTTCTATAAACCATGGTTTAAAAAAAAAATCGAATAAATCATGGAAAAAACATGGATATTTTTTGACTTTTTTAAATTACTTCAATTAACGGACGCTCTGAAGAGTTTATAAATAGTTGACCCCCATCGAGTTCTATCTTTTTCAAAAGGAAATTTCATTCTCTACAATAAAGTATATTACACATTTTTCTCCTAGAAGCGGATTTTTATTTATATGTTAGATTTTGGGGGGTCTGGGGGGGTTTTTGAAGAGGTGGTTAGTTTAAGGAGGTGTTTGACCCCTAAGCTTTCTTACCTTTTTGTACGTCACTAAATTTACAAAAAAAAATAAAAATAAATAAAAAACGTGTCGTTTAAAGCACTAAATTTTAAAAAATGATTATTTTCTAACTTACTTACTGTAAGTTAAAAGTTACTCCCACTCCATTACAATATTTAAAAATACATTTAAGAAATGGATTTTGTAGCTGATAAAATTCTCTACAAGATATGTTCTTAGAACTTTTACCCTAGAACAAAGTATTTCGGAGCTTATGCCGTCTAAAGTAGAAAAAATCTGAAAATTTGCCCAAGCACGTGATTTTAGTCATTTTTGGAAATTACCTAGCTCCGTTCCTACTGCTCGCAGAACAACCATAGTACCACACAATTGTAGAAAATTATATACTCTAAAAAATTTCATATAACTCTTTTTGCGATTTAGTGTACTGGAACGAAATTAAAGGCAAAAAACTAAAAAAAGTGCAAATTTTTGATGGTTTTTTCAAGGTGGCGGAGGGAGCACAGGGGTAGGGGTGACGAAAACTCAGATTTTTAACTACCCTCCTGAGCTTAACAACATATCCAAAATTCAGAACTACCGGACCTTTTGTAGGGTAACCCCCCTATTTTGACCTCTATTCATTGAACTATATGCGAAAAGACCTCTAGTGCGCAAGCTTTTCCTACGATTCGACCGAGAAACGTTCAGTCTGTACGGGGCAGGAGAATAGATTTTACTTCAAACGCGTAAAATTCACTAACCCTAAACAGCGGGCGACTATGCCATTGGTAGAGACAAGTCATTTTTCACAACACGCGACCGCTCAGAGTTTGCTATTCGTCAAAGCCCCTGGTCCACCTCGGCTGGAAAGGGCAATTGGACTTGGTTATAGGTTGTTTAGAACTCCGATACAAATACATGCGCGCAATAGGCGGTTTTTACGCGCTATTGTTTGCGCGCAAATGGTTGCGCGCATTTGTCCGCGCCCAATTGGTTGCTCGCTAATGGTTGCGCGCATATGGCCGCGCGCAATTGGTTGTACGATTGCGCGCTAATGGTTGAGCGTAATTGTCCGCGCGCAATTGGTTACCCGCATTTGTCCTCGCGCATTTATTCTGCGCGCAAATGACATGCGCACTAAACATTTCGCCGCCATTTTGGATTTTGACCATTTGTTTTTAGTGGCCCTTAACTTCGACACTGCTTATTTTTGAGAAAATCTATTAAAACATAAACTAAAGATTAACTAATAGCCTATAAAATAAGACATCACTGAGTTCTCTGGGTAGTACCCTTGCCAATATACGAACCCTGAAGTGTTAGTAGTACATATCCGTTTCCTATGTATTTCCATAGTAACTACAAAATATACCGAAACTATTCGGTTGTCATTTTGTCAAAAAGTAAGCTTTTTACAGAAAGTATGTTATTAACTTTATTGTAGAAAATTAAATTATTCTTTGAACGATGTATCACTTAAGTGGGCACAGTCCACGGTTAGCATTGAATTCACATTTATAAATTGGGGTAATTGTTTAGGATCATGAAAAAAAATCGTGTTTTGTAGGTTTTATTCGCTTTTCAAGAAAACTAAGCATTTTCGGGAAACATGTTAAAAGACCGTTTTTGGAGAAAATAGAATGTCCTTTTAAACAGATTGTAACAAAGTTGTATGGACGCTCTTTTTGACACTCCGGGGGCGTCCGCATATTAAAGTTATTTTTTTCTAATTATTTAAAAAAAAAAATTATTTAATTTTCTTAAAAACTAAGCTTTCTGAAAAATATTGTTTTGCTCTATTTTGTTGAAAATAAAATTTTCTTTACAACCATATGTATGCAGGGGGATTTTGTTAATGAGGAATACTCAAAAAATATACGCAAGCTTAGTAATTTTTTTTCATTTCAGTTTTTGGACGCCCCTGGATTATTAACGGTTTCCTTAATATTATAGCTATACACATCGTTCGAAAGAAAATTTCATGGTCAATAAGACAGAGCAAAACGTTATTCCCGGTAGGGTTTGCTTTTTAAAAAAATTGGTAAAATACATGATAACTGGAGGGATTTGTTTCTCCGCTCCACTCTGGTGAACATAGGTGCGCTGGTTCGGGGTGAAATAATTAAGATAATTTGTGGATATTTGGTGTATAATAATGCACTGTAAAACCATCTTCTGAATACTTAAACTTAATTAAAAAAGAGAGCGGGTTGAAAAACCAATATTTTTCGAACCGATAGAGCGAACAAAGCGAAAGTAAAATGTGGAGCCGAGAGACGTACGGACGCATTGAGAGTTCTCTTTCCACTGCTCTGGTCGATGCAACGACCTTTTTCGCATTTGTACCCTTCTAGCAGGCTACGACCTGAATTACGCAGGTACCCTTTTTTTCTAATTATAATATTTGAAAGTTTGAAGCCATAGATTTATTAAAATGTGAAGAGAAATCTGAACATATTCCCCGATGAAATTTTAATTCAAATAAAGTAAAATCATATTTCATACTGTTCAGGAAAAGGACAAACCTTTGCTATTGACCTAGAAAAGACGCCTTCTTTAGTTTTAAGCTTAACTAACCGAACATTTCCATCAGATCCTGGAATTATCTGCGTTATACGTCCTATATTCCATTTTAGTGGTGGGAGATTATCACCTTTGAGCAACACCAAATCACCAACCTTCAAGTTTTTTGTAGGGCATAACCATTTTGGACGGTTTTGCAAACGATTTAAATAATCAATTGACCATTTTTGCCAAAAATCTTGCTGCAACTTTGTACAATGTTGCCACATGGTTAGTCTATTTACAGGTGTGTCACTTAAATTCTTTTGGAGAAAAGAAGTTAAATTTCTTCCAACTAGAAAGTGACCTGGTGTTAAATAAGTCAAATCCGAGGGGTCATTACTTAGAGGAAGTAATGGTCTTGAGTTGAGTATGGCTTCTATCTGAGCCAGAATAGTACTCAGTTCTTCAAAAACCAAAAGAGAATTTCCGATGGTTCTATAAAGGTGTCTTTTTGCACATTTTATTGCGGACTCCCATAAACCACCCCAGTGTGGGCTTCGAGGCGGAATAAACTTCCACTGAATCATGTTTGAGGATAAAAATGAACAGGTAGACATCGTGAAGCTGATTATAGCTACCAACAAAATTTGTAGCGTTATCGCTATAAATTATCTCAGGATAGCCTCTACGAGCTATAAATCGCTTCAAAGTAAGGAGAAATGCTTCTGTGGACAATCTACTGACAAGCTCCAAATGTATTGCTTTAGTTGCCATACAAATAAACAATGATACATAACATTTTTCTTTGGATGCTTTCCTTAGTTTAGAGCTTCTAATCGTAAATGGACCTCCAAAATCGACTCCTACTCTAGAAAAGGGAATTGCTCTAGTTATTCTATCCTTAGGCAAATCTGCCATAATTTGATGTTGAGGTTTTGCAGTAAACCGAAAACACACAATACAAGATTTAAAAATTCGTTTTATTTCTCTGAGTCCATTTAGAGGCCAAAACTGCGTTCTCAAATTAAAAAGCACGGTTTGAGGACCAGCATGAAATAAGTCAGAGTGAGTTTTTCGCATAAGTAAACTTACAACATGATTTTTAGATGGTAGTAAAACAGGATGTTTCTGATTATATTCTATACCTTCTGCTTTGGAGAGTCTACCACCCACTCTAATTAATCCACATTCGTCGAGAAAAGGTTTTAGAGACAAAATCTGTTTATCAGTAATAATTTTGTTTAATTTTAACTCATCAATTTCCTTTGCAAAATGTTTTTCTTGAATAATTTTAATTACAAAAATCTGAGCATTTAATATTTCCTCGACTGTGGGTTTACCAATTATTTTATCTACAAAATTTTTCCCTAAGATATTAAAATATCTTAAACAGTAAGCTACAATGCGCAATAATTTTGTCCAACTTGAAAATTTTAAAAAAGTGTCAATCCAAAAATCGAGTTTAAAATTTATAATCAAATTGGTGATTTTTCTTTGTTCGGGAATATCACTTTTTACAGTGTCTGGGAAAAAATCATAATCCGCCAAATTTAAATCAAATTTAAACAAAAAATCAGGCCCAGACCACCAAATTTTACAGTCACTAATTTGATCAGGCTGTAATCCCCTGCTAGCGTAGTCACAAGGATTATTTTCAGTCGAAATATATCTCCAAATACAACCTAGAGTGAGTTTTTGAATCTGACTGACTTGATTTTTAATGAACGGTGACCAACGTGAAGCATCAGAATTTAGCCAATATAAAGCAATTTGAGAATCACACCAGAGATTTATGTTTGAGATTTGAAATCTATTCTGAAAAATATTTACTATTCTGTTCATTAATTTAGAGAGTAAGAGACAGCCACATAATTCCAACCTTGCAATAGAATGAGTATTTTTAATCGGTGCTACACGAGTCTTAGAACAAATCAGTTTGCACGATACAGATCTATCTTTGTACAAAACTCGAAAATATAAGCAGCAAGAATATGCTTTTAAGCTAGCATCGCTATACCCATGTAATTGAATTTCTAAAATATCTTCTGGCGATTGATCAAAATCAAAGCAATATCTAGAGATTTCTATTTCAGTAAGACAAGGTAAATTTTGATGAAATCTTATCCAGTCTGACAAAAGACTTCCATCTAAAAAATCGTCCCAATTTAGTTTTTCGGACCAAAGTCTCTGCATGAATATTTTAGCAGTCAAAATCACAGGAGCAACCAATCCTATGGGATCATACATAGAAGCAATAATCGACAAAACTTTCCGTTTTGTGAAAATTTCAAGTGTGTCAAATTTAGGAAGAGTAATCGAGAATACATCGGAGTTTGGATTCCAATTTAAACCTAACACCTTATTGCAGGTGTTTTCAATCTTAATATCAAACTTATCATGTGAAAATTCTTGAGAACATGATTTTAATGCCAATGTTGAGTTTGGCATCCATTTATGAAGGGTAAATTGTCCTGATTTTAACAAATTAATAAGCTGATCTCCTAAGCATATTAAACTTTTTTTGGAGTCCGATCCTTCTAAAATATCGTCCATATAGGTTTGATTTAGTAGAGTATCACTTGCTAAACTATAATCAGAATTTTGACTTTCTTGAATAGCAAGTTCTTTGAGACATCTAGTGGCCAAAAATGGCGAACTTTTATTTCCAAAAAATATAGTGGAAAGTTCGAGACATTTTATTGGTTCATCTGCGCTTTCGCGCCATAGTAGATTTTGCAAAAATATTTGAGAGGGATTCACTGTTACCTGTAAAAACATTTTTTGAATGTCCAAAACTAAAGTGAACTTATAAGAGCAAAATCTTAACAAAATATCAAATAGCTCTGGCTGCACGGTATATCCTTTTAACATAATGTCATTCAAATAATAGCCTGAGCTTGATATCATTGACGCGTCCAGTACTACGCGAAGCCTTGTTGAGACGCTATCTTCTCTTATAACACTATGATGAGGCAAGAAATATTGGTTTTCGTTAAGCTCATTTTTGAAATTTAAGGGTACTTCTCTAGCATAACCTTTTTCTGCATAATCATCGATAATTTTTTTATACTCCAAAAATAAGTTTTTATTATTAGAGAACCTTTTTTCCAGTGTTAAAAAACGCTTATTTGCTTGATGAAATGAGTCAACTAATTTTAAATACGCGCAAGGTTCAGTAAAGGGTAAATCTACCTGAAATTGACAGTTTTCTAATATTTGCACAGAATTTTTGAAAATATTTTCGGCTAGTTCTTCTTGAAGTGATAGAATCGAACTTTTTTCATTTCATGTGCACCGGGTTAGAGTAGGTTTCGTGACCTAGTTTTTGAGCTAAATCTTCAGAAATTATACTTATTTGACTGCCTGAGTCAAGCAAAGCTTTAGCTTCAATTTGAGTTCCATTCTGAGTAGAGAGTGTGACAATAGCTGTAGCTAAGATAACTTGAGAGTTTTTTGTAGCGTGATGAGATTGTGAAACAGGCATAGTGGTTGTACGATTAACTCTTTCATTTGGAGGTTGCTGTCTATTTTGAGAATGCATTGAAGAAATCGAAGGACCATTTTGAGTTGTGTTCATATGATCATTACTTTGGGTGGTAGGTGTACTATTATCAGTAAAACCTTGAGAATAATTCGGATCATTTGAGCGTGGCTTTTGTGAGTAAATAGTAGAGGGCGATCTTTGAGTGTACTCTATGGAGTGAGACTGATCTTGAGAGGATCGAGGAAAACTATTATGACCCTGAGAGCTACTATGAACCTGAGAGTTACTATGGACCTGAGAGTTACTATGACCCTGAGAGTAACTATGATCCTGAGAGTTACTATGACCCTGAGAGTAACGAGTCGGTGGGCGATTTCTAAAGTGATTATTTTGAGGGGTATTATCTAAATTTCGAACGAAATTGGAGCGTTGACCTTTATCTTGAGTGTTGCATAACAAAGAATGGTGTTTTCCCCCACAACTACACTACTACAAAATTCTACTGTGTGTTTAGATCCTAAACAATTAAAACATAATTTTTTACTGTAAACAAACTGCTTTTTGTCATAGAAGGGAAGAGTTTTGAAAGTTGAGCAAGAATAAATCGAGTGATTATTTAAACTGCAATATAAACAAAACTTTGCTGATTTATTTTGGTTATTAATTGTCGTTACGTGATGTGCATGCTTTTGTTTATATTTATATTCTTTTTGAAATGACTGTCCAGAGCTTGAGTCACCACTTAGGCACTCTAGAGCTACACATCTTTTTTCCAAAAAGCTCACAAATTCTTGAAGGGTTGGTAACTGGGTGTTGTCTCGCTCAATTTCAAACGACCTTTTTGTGTTAAAATCTAATTTTGATGAAAAAATATAAATTAATATTAAGTCCCAATACTGTACAGGTATTTTCATATTTTTTAAAGCGTCAAGATTTTGTTTAATGGTAGTGATAAAGCTTCTTAAATTCGTGGAGTTTATTCTTGAAATAGCAGGAAGTTCCATTAGACTTTTTATGTGGGTGTTTACAATAATCAAACTATTACTGTAAATATCTTGAAGAGTTTTAAGAGCAATGTTAAAATTGGTGCTTGTTGATTGCAAATTACTAAAGGCCGCTTGACATGGTGCATGACAATAAAATTTGCAGGCAAATGGCATGAAATTTTGCCCAGGTGCATGCGCAGTACAAATCCAGCTGATTGTTGCAGGCAATCCATTTTTATCGGTCCGGTGCCATTCTTTTGCACGCAAACTATACTTGCATGCAAACTGGGGAATTTTTACCTAGATTCTGGGGAATCAATGCATGGCCATGCACAATGTCAAACGAATAGAAGATTTTTTGCAGGCAACAATTTGAGCGAAATTTTTTGCTTGCAAATATTTGCAGCGTGTCATGCACCATGTCAAGCGGCCTTAATCAATTTCAAAGGTTCATCACTTAAGTGAGTTTTTAATGCAATGAGCCGCGTGACATTTGTGTATTTTGGATTTCTTATGACTACCGTCGAAAATATGTCATAGAAACTTGCCCATTGAGAAAAGTCACCTTTAAAAATAGGTAAGTTGGGAATTTTTGTTTCTGGGTAAAAATAAGTATTAGACCCGGAGCCGACCGATGTCTGAGAGTGAGAATTTTGCGACTGATTATACATAAATGGTAATCCCAATTCATCAAATTTATCTTGAAAACGCGACAAAGCTGAAAAATATTGATCTTCTACACCATTCCTATCACTAGCCTCAGACAAGTCCAAATCTTCAATCGAGTCTTGAGCTATAGTATACTTTTCATAATGCTCTTGCAACTGGTAAAATCTAATTTTAAAAGCATTTTGGCTAAAATCTTCGTTATTGTAATTTTCATTTAACCAGTCTATATTTCTCATGATACCAGATTTTGCCGATTTTCTACTTGACTTGTGACCTTTTAAGAGTCTTGTCTGAGCCTGTGCGTCTTCCATCTTAAATATATAAATTTAACCTTAAAAAACTTAGAGCACAATAGGCACAAAATACACAGTGTTTATAAGTGATTATCTGAGCAGTTGAGATTAAAAAAGATCTGACCTTTTGTTTCCTGACCTCCTACTTGTCTGGAACAACCAAATGCAGCATCAAACATCCAAAAACTAGGTTTGGTAGACTAGATTTTTCCGGAGCATATGTAGGTATTTTTAGCTTTTTCTGGCGTTTTTTACTAAGCCGAACTTAGTGAATAAACATCGATGCAAACAAGCTACTACAGTTTTTTGGTATATTCACTTTTTAAGAGAGTTTTTATTTTACATTTGAGAGAATTTTTCAAACATTTTGAGTTTTATGCTTTCACACAATTTTTGAGTCTTTTCTGAGTGAGACGGTCCTTATCAAACTTTAGGTGAGTGTCTTTAATAAACTTTGAGTGAGAGTGTTCTTAACAAACTTTGGGTGAAAGTGTCCTTAACAAACTTTGAGTTAGAGTGTCCATAATAAACTTTGAGTGAGAGTATCCTTATCAAACTTTGAGTGAGAGTGTCCTTATCAAACTTTTTGAGTGTCCATAACAAACTTTGAGTGAGAGTGTCCTTAACAAACTTTGAGTGAGTGTCCTTAACAAACTTTGAGTGAGAGTGTCCTTAATAAACTTTGAGTGAGAGTGTCATTATCAAACTTTGAGTGAGAGTGTCCATAATAAACTTTGAGTGAGATTGTCCTTATCGAACTTTTTGAGAAATATTTGCACTCACTGTTTTTTAGTTTTCACTAGAGTTGGGTTCACTTTATGAGATCTGTAACAAGTTCTCAATCTCCACAATTAGCACCTTAATTAATTTGAGTTTATAACCGATCCTGTTCGTGGAATTAAATTATAGGAATCCGGCTTCGTGGGACCAAAAATGGAGGGATTTGTTTCTCCGCTCCACTCTGGTGAACATAGGTGCGCTGGTTCGGGGTGAAATAATTAAGATGATTTGTGGATATTTGGTGTATAATAATGCACTGTAAATTTTACATTAAACACATTTAAAACCACTAAAAGTAACATCTTCTGAATACTTAAACTTAATTAAAAAAGAGAGCGGGTTGAAAAACCAATATTTTTCGAACCGATAGAGCGAACAAAGCGAAAGTAAAATGCGGAGCCGAGAAACGTACGGACGCATTGAGAGTTCTCTTTCCACTGCTCTGGTCGATGCAACCACGGATCACCTAACAAAAGGTGATCCGTGATGCAACGACCTTTTTCGCATTTGTACCCTTCTAGCAGGCTACGACCTGAATTACGCAGGTACCCTTTTTTTCTAATTATAATATTTGAAAGTTTCTTAAAATGTGAAGAGAAATCTGAACAATAACAATACTTTTTTTGTGCCTAAAAAAGAATCACTAAATATGCGTATATTCTTTGAGTGTTCGCCGTTAAGAAAAGCGCCACCGTTTTAAAGATAATTTTATTTTTACCAATATAGAGTTAAATAATATTTTTTAGAAAGGTTAGTTTTTAAGAAAATTGAAAGAAACAAATAAAAATTACAAAAAAAAATAGGGCTGTCTAACAAAACATATGATCAAATCCAAGATGTCTTCCATAGGACAAACAAACCGATTTCCCATAAGCCGTAATGTTAACAAAAACGTAAATTTTACAAAAACGACAAGAGCTTTAGTCTAAAAAACTAATCAGTTTTAAGAACAGATCCTTTGTGCATATGGGAAAAATGCGTTTTTCTTAAAAATATTAAACTAAAGCCAGAAAATCTGAAATAAAAGGGACCATGTTTTCTTCAAAAAAGTAGGTTATGTTTTTGTTTATTTTGTTTTTTTTTAACTTTTTTTCTAGTTTTTTCACTTATTTTGAATTATTACATGGGCGCACCAAGGGGGCGGGGGCTAGGGGCCCGGGCCCCCCAAACCACATATTTTTTTAGATATTTTCCATATATTTCATGAATAAACAAAAAAAATAGCATAAAGTACATCATGAGACCTTTGGGGGCCCTCCAAAGGTATCGGGCCCCCAAAGGTTTTTGAAGTTTTTTGACCAATGAATCAATGAACTATCAGCCCAAGGTAGAGGAAAGTAGTTCTATTCAAAAAGCTCACTTCAAGGCTCAGTTAACAGAGACGAAATTGAAATAGACTAAACTTTTCTCATCAGATTCAAGTTTTCTATTAGGATCTTTTGTTGTACTTGAATAAACCTTTTGCTAAGTAATAGGCCTTCTATAGCGTTAAACTGTGAAAAATATTTCATTATGATTTTTAGGTTTAGACAAAGTTTAATTGTTTTAACCCTCCAGTAGTGACATGAAAAAGAGGCACAACTTATAGGTAGGTCAGTCCAACAGATCAATATGCACATATGAGTTCCAACTGAGGTTGGTCAAGCAAACTTCTAAAGGCCGCTTGACATGCTGCATGACAATAAAATTTGCAGGCAAATGTATGAAATTTTGCCCAGGTGCATGCGCAGTACAAATTCAGCTGATTGTTGCAGGCAATCCATTTTTATCGGTCCGGTGCCATTTTTTTGCATGCAAACTGGGGAATTTTTACCTAGATTCTGGTGAATCAATGCATGGCCATGCACAATGTCAAACGAAAATAAGATTTTTTGCAGGCAACAATTTGACCGAAATTTTTTGCTTGCAAATATTTGCAGCGTGTCATGCACCATGTCAAGCGGCCTTAATAAGTACTTTACAAAATATGTTTATTTAAAAAAATATAAGTAAACATTATATAAAAAAAAACTTGCAAAATTAAAATACAGTTTTTCCTTGTCATTGGCCTCACACACCGTACATCACCATATGATTTTCCACGAACTATAATACATAGGGCTTAAGTACAGTCAAACCTAAGGTTCATCAGCTCACAACAGTAAGTACTGTTCAAATTTTACAACAGTACAATATTCGCTGTTGTATTACTACTGTTACTATTACTTTTATTTCTGTTTTTTTGTAACAATATTTGCTCAATTATGTATCTAAAAGTTTATGCATATAAATATATACTCTACTCTACAATTGGGCGTAACAGCATATGACCCATTAGGAGTATTAGAACCCAAGTTTTTTTGAGAGAAATTTAAAAAAATATCTGAGAGAACTTATTTGTTTTTCTTGTGGTCATCAAAGTCAACAAACATTACTTTTTTTCCATCTATTATTAATAATGATGCCATAAAAAAATTTTTTTGGTAATAAGCTCAGAACAGTACCATAGAAATTTCACAACAGGACTTGTAGTAGGTCCAGCCAGATACTATACAAATTTTACGGTGTACAATTTTTAGGTGTCAAAACGCATGGAAATAAAGGAAAATTTGCAACAAAATAGTTTAAGATAAAAAGAGGTTTGAGTTATGGAGATTGTCAAATTCACCAGTTTATTCTAAACTGTTTTGAGGTCTGTAAAATAAATATTTATTAAAGAAAAAGAAACTTTGATGATACAGTACTTCACTCAACACTATACAAGACGCTACACTACCAAAAGTTTATTTAAGAGTTCTGTAGGATGGTGTACAAATTTGGTTCAGCTCATTATTCACACTTTAACCTCATATTGTTTTCCTTTTCTTTCTTCTCTAGACCCTGTTTTCAACCATCATTTTTAAAATTTTTCAACCGTTTTGAAATAATAATCCATTCAAGAGAGACCCAGTCATGATCATTGCTGTATTCTAGTTTTGAAAGTTGCTTGCCTAGAATAGTAAAAAAATCATAGTGAAATATTTCTTACAGTTTAACACAATTCTATGTTACACTTCTGCAAAAGGTCCACTCAAGCTCAAAAAAAGATCCCAATAGAAAATGTTGCCAAAATGGCAGTTAGACATTTATCCAAAACAAATCTGACAAAAAACTTTCGAATATTTCAATTTATCCTCTGTTAAGTCAGGTAATAGAGCACTTATCCACTTTCTTTTCCCTTCTTTGACCTGATACCTAGTTCATTTAAATCAAGATGATTTTTTAAGCTCAAAATACTTGGCATTCCATCAAAACTAACATTATCAAGCTCTCCCCAGCTGCCACAATTCATAACAGCACAGAAACTAATAATAATGATTCAAACTGAGTAAAAAACTGGAAAAAAAGTAAAAAAAACACAAAAGTAAATAAAAACATAACCTGACTTTTGAACAAAACATGGTCCCATTCATTTGAGATTTACTGGCTTCAATTGATTTTTTTGAAGAAAAACGCATTTTTCCCATGTGTACAAAGGTTCAATACTTAAATCAGCATCTTTGTTGTAAATTAAATCGTTTCACTTTTTTTTAAAATTACGTTTTTGTTAACATTGCGGCTTATGGGAAAACGCTTTGTTTGTCCTATGGCGACCATCTTGGATCGAAAAACAGCTGATCGTGACAGTTCGTTAGACAAGCTAATAGTTAAAAAAAAATAACCTCAATATGCGGACACCCTGGAGTGTCAACAATAGCTGAAACACAACTTTGTGATAAGTCGTTTAAAAGAAAATTTAGTTTCTCTAAAAAAGATGTTTTAACAGTTTTTCTTAAAATGCTTAGGTTTTTTAAAAACTGAATAAAACATAAAAATGTTGATGTTAAAAAATAACCTTCATTTATTGATGCCAATTACGTGCTAACCGTGAACTCGACCCACTTCAATTACAAACATATATACATCGTTTAAAATATAATTTAATTTTCTACAATAAAGTTGATTACACACTTTCTGTAAAATGCTTACATTTTGAGAAAATGACTTAAAACTGAATAATTTCGGTTTATTTTGCATATACTATGAAAATACATAGGAAACGGGTGTACTACTAACACTTTATGGTTCGTATCTTAGCAAGGGTACTACGCAGATAACTCAGTGACATCTCATTTTATAGGCTATTAGTTGTCCTTTATTCTATGTTATTACAGATTTTCCCAAAAGTAAACAGTTTCCAACTTAAAGGCCACTAAATAAAAATATTGGTTAAAATCCAAAATGACGGGGAAATGTTTAGCGTCATAACTCGAAAACCATTCGTCTGACAAAAAAACCTACACAAGCATTTTTGTAGGAATTTTTATTGTCTTCAACTTTTGTCCAAAAATTTTTTCCAAAATTTTTTCTAAAAAGGGAAGTCATTTAAAAAAACCTTTTTGTGCACACTAAATGCAAGATGGCGGGGGGAGCTCCCCCAAGGTCGAAAGCTCAAATTTTTTATGTGGAAAATATCAAAAAAAATCTTATCTCGCCCCCCCCCCCCGCCTTATATACGCCACTGTGAAAAACACTTGTCAAAACACAAGCCATAGATTTTTATACATATTTTCGACATATTTCAGAAAAAAACACAAAAAATAGCTTAAAATTCGACACCATGAGGCCCCCCCCCTCCAAGAGGCCTTGGGCCCCCCCAAGACATATTCCTGGGTGTACCACTGCAAAATCTCGACTACACCACCTTTTGCAAGCTGGGGGTCTTTTTTTTGCTTTAATGTCTGGCCTACTGTAGAAAAAAGTGTACCTTACACGCACTTAAAATGACTTTTCCGTACTTAATTGCTTGTCGAGCAATCGCGTGTGGAAAACTGGCACTTTCCGCACCTGTTCGGTAAAATGCTATTTTATTTAAATGTCGTATGTCTATTATATCAACCAGCTAAGTAGATATAATATTTTTAGTATATTACAAATAAATAGTATTTATCATTATAGTCGAAAAATTTTTTTGTATCCTAAAAATAAAATACTTGAAAGAAATTTATCTCACAATGGATATTTTATTAAATTAAAGCCACGGATCACCTAACAAATTAAAGCCGAGCGACCGACAGCCATGGCGACGCACAGTAGATCGGGGCCATGCTAAGATCGGGACATTGGGGATTTTCTCAAAATGCAAATTTTGATATTTTTATTGAATATTTTTTTTCTAAACATGTTGGCGTAATAGAAAACCAACATAGTATCCCGCTCATAATATAGTCTAGCCAGCTAGAGTTAATGTTTGTGGTAAAAATATTATATGACAAAAAATGATCAGAAAAATATGTCAAACTTGAAGCTTAAAAATAAAACCTATGTATATCTTATCAACTTTCGGGCACTGTATGTAGTACTAGAGGTAATATTAGAACAAAATCACATTAAAAGAAAAATAAAAATATTTATCGTAATTGTGGGGGAGTGTGCACAATTTCGCTGTTCATAAAACATTAAAAAATTACCTTTTCTTGACTTTTAAAAAAATGGCCAAAGATGGCCAAGCAACTTTTGCCTGTGATGCATAAACCCATCCTCGCTCTAAATGAACCAATCGGCATTGGCTGCCCGAAAGTGCCACTGTAGGATTTATTTAGATTTTAATTAACTCCCAACCTCTAAAAGTTTGAATAAATCCACTTTTGCCTCAACATTTTAAAAAATAATAAATACTCACAGGTATTTTGGACCGCGGACAGTTTTCTTTAAAAAAAGAGGACATTGTTTCTTAGAAAACACGCTTGGGGTAGAGGGGGGGGGGGGGGTAATGAGTTATATACGTGTTCAATTTCATCACAGGTGCGAAGCAAAGAAAAGTTAAAAATTACGAAAAACTTAATTTATGAGGAGCCCCAATGCAACGTAACGATGTTTGAAGTAGCCTGTGATTACCCTGTATGTTTGTTTTATTTATTTCTTTGATAGTTTGGCACATGAGTGACCGTGACTTTCACGGTAAACATGGTTGAATTTAATTCAAACAAAGATATTTTTAATTATTTGAAAATCAACAGGGTCCCAAAAAACACAACTTGTGTAGTATTAAAGTGAATGTAATTTTGTTCGAAATTCAAAAAGTATATTTACACGTTTATTGGATTATCTTTTTGGCATTTATCAATTGTTTATAAATCGTATGTAACTCCAGTTCAAAACAAATCTATTTAGGTCGTCCGCCATTTTGAATAAATAAGAAATGTCAAACTTATATACTTTTTCTGAAAAGATGACGCAATTTGCTTTCCAGAAAGTCCAAAATTATCAAAATCGGACTAAGACTTCAAAAGTTATTACCAATGTCCCAATCTTCCCTATACTTCGTTCCACTGTGCGACGCGCGACGGTCAACTTTAAGTCGGCGTTATTCGTTTAGCCAGACTAGCTGAACTGTATGACTTAGATCTTTGCCCATATCATAAACTTATATTATTAGTTTATGCCCATATGAAGGATTTTGACCCGCTATCTTTCTTTAGTATGTAAAGGGCAACCAGGAACTCGTTGGTAAAGGGGAATTAAATTATTCGTGACAAATAAAAGGAATACTTGCGGAAATAAGATAGAGCTTTTACATGGTTCTTTTATGCAGATTTTCGGGTTTAAAAACCGGACCTGGAATTTCACAATTCTTTCGTAATTTGATGGGATTGGTTTAAATTTTTGGCAAAGTCCAGCCCCACAGGGTTCCTTTTACGCACACCTTTGCCCCTGTGGTTTCAAAGTGTTTTGTATAGCTCGATCTTAAGTAAAGTTAAAAAAGGTATTGTTTGCGTTGTTTTTAGGTTTACTTACACTATAAGTAATATTAGTTATACGTTTTTGTTCTAATTTTCTTATATTTAAGCAATAATAAGTTACCATTTTGTTAAGGTTTCAATTTATTTTAAATAAATAAAATTATAAAACAGTTTTGTCATTCCCATGTATACTATGTAATTCCCGTCAAGTACTTCTGCATAAATATAATTTTTTTGAAAAATACTTGATTAAAACTTGGTTAAATGCAGAAAAGTGTTCAATGTGATGTCTTGTCTTGTAGAAACACTTCTTTGCAGAAAAAAAAATCTTTATTCTGTGCCGAATTTGGTAAAAAAATTACTCAATTTAGAGATATTCACCCATGTATACTTGAGTGTCACATTTGATAAGACACGAACAGACTCTAAAGAACTGGAGAAAAGTATTTTATGAAGCAGATAAAAAGAATGTAAAATTTACCATATATGAAACAATGGTGAAAAGCACGCTGTTGTGTGGAATAAAGACTTAGGTAATAATAATAATACGAAACAAAAATGAAACGTGTCGAAATGGATGCAATAAGAGATCAATAACAATATCTAGAACAAATCATATAAGAAAGAATGGGAATAGAGAGAAGCAAAACGGATGATATCACTAAAAGACAACTGATATGGTATGGAAATGTACAACGTATGAACAACGAAAGGTTAACAAAGCAGGTCCTAGATGATCAACCAAAAGGGCGTAGAAACTGGAATGGCAATAGTCAATCCAAAGATCAATGAGTCAAAAAACTTGACCGAAGATAATTGTCGGGATCGAATGGCTTGGAAAATAGGCGTCGGACAACGTACTAAACGACATTGTAGTAATAAATATTTATCTTTTTTTTCGTGGTAATTACGGGCTCGATTTAAGCTTATGCGATATATCTTGCGCGGTAATGACCGCAAACCAAAAAACGAAACGATATTCTCTCAGCATTTCGATTTAATATTAATTTGAACAAACAGTGCCCGAATTAGCTTCGCCTCATATGGATTACTGCCACTTTTAAGATGGGCCAGAATGCTCTCGATGCCTAATCAATAGAGGCTTATTGGAAATGTCAAAATAATGCTAGCTATAATAAGGCAACAACTTGATTTAAATATTGCTAGACTTTAACGCTAAAACTATTTACCAAAGCACAGATCTTTTCATAATTTATGCCAAAAATGGCCAATGAACTCTTCCTTGTGCCAAATCATCAAAAGTGCGTCAGATCTAGGGAAACTGTGGAAAATTGCAGAAATTATCATTATTCCAAAACCGGGAGAGCCACCCCATGACAGGTCATCGTACAGGCCAATATCTTTACTGCCAATTATATCCAGGCTCTATGAAAAAATATTGCTTAAAAGAATAGAACCAATCATCGAAAGACAGGAGATTATTCCATTTCATCAATTTGGGTGGCGAGACAAGCATTCTACGATAGAATAAGTACACAAGATTACTAATATAATATAAAAAGCACTAGAAGAGGGAGAAGTTTGTTCTGCAGTCTTTCTAGATGCAGCACAAGTATTTGACAAAGTGTAGCGTAAGACCTTAATTTTAAACTAAAACGTTTTCTGTGCGAAAACAATAGTGTAATATTTTCGAGTCATATTTTTCTGATAGACATTTCAGAGTCAAACAGGAAGATTCATACTCAAACTTAAGAGAAATTCAAGCAGGCTTGCCCCATGGTGGCGTACTGGGCCCTTATTTATACTTACAATATCCCAAAGCCAGAAAAGCAACATTTGCCGATGATACTGGTTTATTGACAGTAGAAAAATCTTTTGAAATATCAATAAAAAAAAATCAGGATGCAGTCACTCAGGGCTATCAAAACGGACGGGCCACGATCCTGATGGCCACGTTACGACACAGCTGATTGTCATTAAAATATTGAAGTTGGAATGACGGTTCATGAATATTTGATTTTTTTAAATAAAGCCGGTTTTGAGATTGTTTTTACTATATTCTTTTAGAACATTTTTTTTAAATCTATAGTAATCCTTAATTTTTCAGAGCCGCTTCATTAGCTCACACAAAAATTAAGTTTAAAGCAGAAGGGAATGTGACAATCACAGATGACAAAGTCAAATAGATGTCAAATATAATAGTTGGCATGTGGTACATGGCTGGTAATTTGTATTCAAAATAAAGAATGCTAAATCTTGAAGATTTTAACCTTTTAATCATGTTGATTCCTTACAAAACTTTGGTGGAATATCGGGATGGTGTCTGAGAATATTTCACTGAAATTTCGCGGAAATCTGTGGTGCCATTTTAAAAATATCATAAAAAAAAGTCTGACCTCCCATAAGACCCAATGTAAAATTCAGCCCCCGGAGAACAGCTGATTTTTTTAGGGTCGTGGCCTCTATTTTTGTGTTGGCCTTGAGTTATAGAAGTTCACAGTTTGACCATAAAGTGGCAAATAAAATTAAATGAAACCAAATCAGTTCGTACTGATTTTGCAAAAAAAAAATGTAAATCACATACCAATCACAATTAACAACATTCCCGTACCATATTCAAATCAGGCAAAATATCTAGGTATGATACTTGATGCCAAAGTGCGCTGGGAGGCATATGTTAAGTAAAAAAAGAAGAACTTAATATAAGATATAGAAAAATGAATTGCTTGATAGACAAATACTGAAACAAGTATGGACATAAGGTATTCAACTATGAAGTTGTTATAAAGAGAGTATAATTCTAGTTTTACAGAGATTTTAAAATAAAGTATCAAGAAGCTTTCTGAATGCACCTTGATACGAATTGAAATGGACACTATAAGGAAGTACGCAAAAAGCAATAAAGATAGATTCCATGTACATGTGAATTTGGAAACAATTGAGCTTCTAGACAATACTATGCTAGTTCGAAGACCAAAACAAGTAAAGTTGCTTGAGCTAGTGAACTAAGAGAAATATATAAAACAAAATAACGCTTAAAAATTACACAAACATGAGTTACAGATAAAGCAAAGCGGGAAGAACTATTGAGTGAACCATAAGTTTAAATATAACTTTTCAAGTAAATTAAGTTAACACAAAATTTCTAATTAGTCTTATTGACTACAGTGTAATAAAGACAAAAAAAGAAAAACAAAATAAAATAAAAAAACACCCAACTGCAAAATTTACTTGTAAGTACTTGTTGAGTACAAAATTGATAGGTATACCTATAATGTACGACATGCTTTAACTTTTAGTTTTGATGCCCAAAGCGCACTTACGAAATTGTATTTGTTTTGTATTTTCATTAATCAGGTTGTTGGGTAATTTTTTACCCAACTGCGAATAGCAATTATAAGTAAATCTAGCAGTTGGGTGTTTTTATTTATTTATTTATTTTTTTTTCCAACTTTAAGGTTAATTCTTATTCAGCCTTATAAAAAGCACTATGCATTTACAATTCATTTAGCTTTACCCAAAAAGTACGTGTAGATTTTCTACGGATGCGAACAGTGTTACCTTCCATTAAGTGATGGTGGGGAGAAGAGAGGGAGGAGGGAACTAGTAAATGGTGTAGAAAAAAATCTAAAAGCGTGTGCCGAAATGATTTTTGAAATCGCTCTAAATTTGTGAAAGGTATAGCTACAACTATTACTAATAAGGAGGGTGGGGAGAAGAGTGGGAGAGGAAGGGTGAAACTAGTAAAATGATGTTGGTAAAAAAGTCTTAAAGCGTGTGCAGAAAGAATTTTTAATTATTAATTTAATTACTAATAAGGAAGGAGGGGAGAAGAGAGGGAGGAGGAAACTAGTAAAATGATGTTGGAAAAAAGTCTTTAAGCGTGTGCAGAAAGAACTTTTGAAATCGCTTTATATTTGTGAAATATTATTACTATTACTAATAAGGATGGCGGGGATGAGAGAGGGAGAGGGGGGAACTAGTAAAATGGTGTTGGAAAAAAAGTCTGAAAGCGTATGCAGAAAGAATTTTTCAAATCGCTCCAAATTTGATAAAATTATGCGAATATGGTTTTTGAATAGGGTGGGGGGAATGACAGGAGGGGAGATGGGTGAGCGCAGGGAGGACTACCCTATAAAAAATAATGGATTCAATGGCATTAAAAAGTATTCAGTTTTTATACCTTTTAATAACTATGTATCCTGCTCAATTCCCTGAGCAGAGGATAGGTATTCAGAATTTATTCCAACCAATACTTTTTTATCCAAAACTGTTTTGGTTACATGTATATACCAAATTCTGAATTCATTTTTTATACATTTAAATAGTTCTCAATATCTTTTGCAACCTATCCATTTAAATGACATTTTATGAATTCATTATTTATACCGTTGAATACTTTTCAATACCTTCCTTTATCAATACAATTGAATGACTTTTCAAGTATTCATTTTCTATAAATTTGAATACATATTTATACCCTTTAAGGCAATCCAACTAAATACCTTTTTATGTAATTATTGTTTATACCAATGAATACTTTTTAATTCCTTCCCTTCTCAATACAACCGAATAAACATAGAAGGTTTCATTTTTAATACATTTGAATACATACTAATACGCTATAGAACAATCCATTTAAATGACTTTTTATGAATTCATTATTTATCCCGTTGAATACTTTTTAATACCTTCCTTTATCAATACAATTGAATGAACTTTTCAAGTATTCATTTTCTATATATTTGAATACATATTTATACTCTCTAAAGCAATCCAATTAAATACCTTTTTATGTAATCATGATTTATACCAATGAATACTTTTTAATTCCTTCCCTTCTCAATACAACCGAATAAACATAGAAGGTTTCATTTTTAATACATTTGAATACATACTAATACGCTATAGAACAATCCATTTAAATGACTTTTTATGAATTCATTATTTATCCCGTTGAATACTTTTTAATACCTTCCTTTATCAATACAATTGAATGAACTTTTCAAGTATTCATTTTCTATATATTTGAATACATATTTATACTCTCTAAAGCAATCCAATAAATACCTTTTTATGTAATCATTATTTATACCAATGAATACTTTTTAATTCCTTCCTTTCTCAATGCAACCGAATAAACATAGAAGGATTCATTTTTAATACATTTGAATACATACTAATACGCTATAGAACAATCCATTTAAATGACTTTTTATGAATTCATTATTTATCCGTTGAATACTTTTCAATACCTTCCTTTATCAATACAAATGAACTTTTCAAGTATTCATTTTCTATATCATTATTTATACCAATGAATACGTTTTAGTTCCTTCCTTTCTCCATACAACCGAATAAACATAAAAGGATTCATTTTTAGTACATCTGAATACATACTAACACGCTATAAAACAATCCATTTAAATGACTTTTTATGAATTCATTATTTATACCGTTGAATACTTTTCAATACCTTCCTTTACCAATACAATTGAATGAACTTTTCAGGTATTCATTTTCTATATATTTGAATACATGTTTATACTCTTTAAAACAATCCAATTAAATACCTTTTTATGTAATCATTATTTATACCAATGAATAATTTTTAATTCCTTCCTTTCTCAATACAACCGAATAAACATAAAAGGATTCATTTTTAATACATTTGAATACATACTAATACGCTATAGAACAATCCATTTAAATGACTTTTCATGAATTCATTATTTATCCCGTTGAATACTTTTCAATACCTTCCTTTATCAATACAATTGAATGAACTTTTCAAGTATTCATTTTCTATATATTTGAATACATATTTATACCCTTTAAAGCAATCCATTTAAATACCTTTTTATGTAATCATTATTTATACCAATAAATACTTATTAATTCCTTCTCTTCTCAGTACAACCGAATAAACATAGAAGGATTCATTTTTAATACATTTGAATACATATTAATACGCTATAGAACAATCCATTTAAATGACTTTTTATGAATTCGTTATTTATCCTGTTGAATACTTTTCAATACCTTCCTTTATCAATACAATTGAATGAACTTTTCAAGTATTCATTTTCTATATATTTGAATACATATTTATACTATTTAAAGCAATCCAATTACATACCTTTATATGTAATCATTATTTATACCAATGAATACGTTTTAGTTCCTTCCTTTCTCAATACAACCGAATAAACATAAAAGGATTAATCTTTAATACATCTGAATACATACTAATACACTATAAAACAATCCATTTAAATGACTGTTTATGAATTCCTTATTTATACCGTTGAATACTTTTCAATACCTTCCTTTACCAATACAATTGAATGAACTTTTCAGGTATTCATTTTCTATATATTTGAATACATATTTATACTCTTTAAAACAATCCAATTAAATACCTTTTTATGTAATCATTATTTATACCAATGAATAATTTTTAATTCCTTCCTTTCTCAATACAACCGAATAAATATAAAATGATTCCTTTTTAATACATTTGAATACATACTAATTCGCTATAGAACAATCCATTTAAATGACTTTTCATGAACTCATTATTTATCCCGTTGAATACTTTTCAATACCTTCCTTTAACAATACAATTGAATGAACTTTTCAAGTATTCATTTTCTATATATTTGAATACATATTTATACCGTTTAAAGCAATCCAATTAAATACCTTTTTATGTAATCATTATTTATACCAATGAATACTTTTTAATTCCTTCCCTTCTCAATACAACCGAATAAACATAGTAGGATTCATTTTTAATACATTTAAATACATACTAATACGCTATAGAACAATCCATTTAAATCATTTTTTATGAATTCATTATTTATCCCGTTGAATACTTTTTAATACCTTCCTTTATCAATACAATTGAATGAACTTTTCAAGTATTCATTTTCTATATATTTGAATACATACTTATACTCTTTAAAGCAATCCAATTAAATACCTTTTTAGGTAATCATTATTTATAACATTGGATACTTTTTAATTCCTTCCTTTCTCAATGCAACCGAATAAACATAGAAGGATTCATTTTTAATACATTTGAATACAAACTAATACCTATAGAACAATCCTCTTAAATGACTTTTTATGAATTCAGTATATATCCCGTTGAATACTTTTCAATACCTTCCTTTATCAATTCAATTGAATGAACTTTTCAAGTATTCATTTTCTATATATTTGAATACATATTTATACTATTTAAAGCAATCCAATTACATACCTTTATATGTAATCATTATTTATACCAATGACTACGTTTTAATTCCTTCCTTTCTCAATACAACCAAATAAACATAAAAGGATTCATTTTTAATACATCTGAATACATACTAATACTCTATAAAACAATCCATTTAAATGACTTTTTATGAATTCATTATTTATACCGTTAAATACTTTTCAATACCTTCCTTTACCAATACAATTCAATAAACTTTTCAGGTATTCATTTTCTATATATTTGAATACATATTTATACTCTTTAAAACAATCCAATTAAATACCTTTTTATGTAATTATTATTTCTACCAATGAATACTTTTTAATTCCTTTCTTTCTCAATGCAACCGAATAAACATAGAAGGATTCATTTTTAATACATTTGAATACATACTAATACGCCATGGAACAATCCATTTAAATGACTTTTTATGAATTCATTATTTATCCCGTTGAATACTTTTCAATACCTTCCTTTATCAATACAATTGAATGAACTTTTAAGTATTCATTTTCTATATATATGAATACATATTTATACTCTTTAAAGCAATCCAATTAAATACCTTTTTATGTAATCATTATTTATACCAATGAATACTTTTTAATTCCTTCCTTTCTCATTGCAACCGAATAAACATAGAAGGATTCAATTTTAATACATTTGAATACATACTAATACGCTATGGAACAATCCATTTAAATGACTTTTTATGAATTCATTATTTATCTCGTTGAATAGTTTTCAATACCTTCCTTTATCAATACAATTGAATGAACTTTTCAAGTATTCATTTTCTATATATTTGAATACATATTTATACCCTTTAAAGCAATCAAATTAAATACCTTTTTATGTAATCATTATTTATACCAATGAATAATTTTTAATTCCTTCCTACCTCAATGCAACCGAATAAACATAGAAGGATTCATTTTTAATACATTTGAATACATATTAATACGCTATAGAACAATCCATTTAAATTACTTTTCATGAATTCATTATTTATCCCGTTGAATACTTTTCAATACCTTCCTTTATCAATACGATTGAATGAACTTTTCAAGTATTCATTTTCTATGTATTTGAATACATATTTATACTCTTTAAAGCAAAACAATTACATACCTTTATATGTAATCATTATTTATACCAATGAATACGTTTTAATTCCTTCCTTTCTCAATACAACCGAATAAACATAAAAGGATTCATTTTTAATACATCTGAATACATACTAATACGCTATAAAACAATCCATTTAAATGACTTTTTATGAATTCATTATTTATACTGTTGAATACTTTTCAATACCTTCCTTTACCAATACAATTGAATGAACTTTTCAGGTATTCATTTTCTATATATTTGAATACATATTTATACTCTTTAAAACAATCCAATTAAATACCTTTTTATGTAATCATTATTTAGACCAATGAATACTTTTTAATTCCTTCCCTTCTCAATACAACCGAATAAACATAGTAGGATTCATTTTTAATACATTTGAATACACACTAATACGCTATAGAACAATCCATTTAAATGACTTTTTATGAATTCATTATTTATCCCGTTGAATACTATTTAATACCTTCCTTTATCAATACAATTGAATGAACTTTTCAAGTATTCATTTTCTATATATTTGAATACATATTTATACTCTGTAAAGCAATCCAATTAAATACCTTTTTATGTAATCATTATTTATACCAATGAATACTTTTTAATTCCTTCCCTTCTCAATACAACCGAATAAACATAGAAGGTTTAATTTTTAATACATTTGAATACATACTAATACGCTATAGAACAATCCATTTAAATGACTTTTTATGAATTCATTATTTATCCCGTTGAATACTTTTTAATACCTTCCTTTATCAATACAATTGAATGAACTTTTCAAGTATTCATTTTCTATATATTTGAATACATATTTATACTCTCTAAAGCAATCCAATTAAATACCTTTTTATGTAATCATTATTTATACCAATGAATACTTTTTAATTCCTTCCCTTCTCAAGACTACCGAATAAACATAGAAGGTTTCATTTTTAATACATTTGAATACATACTAATACGCTATAGAACAATCCATTTAAATGACTTTTTATGAATTCATTATTTATCCCGTTGAATACATTTCAATACCTTCCTTTATCAATACAATTGAATGAACTTTTTAAGTATTCATTTTCTATATATTTGAATACATATTTATACTCTTTAAAGCAATCAAATTAAATACCTTTTTATGTAATCATTATTTATACCAATGAATAATTTTTAATTCCTTCCTATCTCAATGCAACCGAATAAACATAGAAGGATTCATTTTTAATACATTTGAATATATACTAATACGCTATAGAACAATCCATTTAAATGACTTTTTATGAATTCATTATTTATCCCGTTGAATACTTTTCAATACCTTCCTTTATCAATACGATTGAATGAAGATTTCAAGTATTCATTTTCTATGTATTTGAATACATATTTATACTCTTTAAAGCAAAACAATTACATACCTTTATATGTAATCATTATTTATACCAATGAATACGTTTTAATTCCTTCCTTTCTTAATACAACCGAATAAACATAAAAGGATTCATTTTTAATACATCTGAATACATACTAATACGCTATAAAACAATCCGTTTAAATAACTTTTTATGAATTCATTATTTATGCTGTTGAATACTTTTCAATACCTTCCTTTACCAATACAATTGAATGAACCTTTCAGGTATTCATTTTCCATATATTTGAATACATATTTATACTCTTTAAAACAATCCAATTAAATACCTTTTTATGTAATCATTATTTATACCAATGAATACTTTTTAATTCCTTCCCTTCTCAATACAACCGAATAAACATAGAAGGTTTCATTTTTAATACATTTGAATACATACTAATACGCTATAGAACAATCCATTTAAATGACTTTTTATGAATTCATTATTTATCCCGTTGACTACTTTTTAATACCTTCCTTTATCAATACAATTGAATGAACTTTTCAAGTATTCATTTTCTATATATTTGAATACATATTTATACTCTCTAAAGCAATCCAATTAAATTCCTTTTATGTAATCATTATTTATACCAATGAATACTATTTAATTCCTTCCCTTCTCAATACAACCGAATAAACATAGAAGGTTTCATTTTTAATACATTTGAATACATACTAATACGCTATAGAACAATCCATTTAAATGACTTTTTATGAATTCATTATTTATCCCGTTGACTACTTTTTAATACCTTCCTTTATCAATACAATTGAATGAACTTTTCAAGTATTCATTTTCTATATATTTGAATACATATTTATACTCTCTAAAGCAATCCAATTAAATACCTTTTTATGTAATCACTATTTATACCAATGAATACTTTTTAATTCCTTCCCTTCTCAATACAACCGAATAAACATAGAAGGTTTCATTTTTAATACATTTGAATACATACTAATACGCTATAGAACAATCCATTTAAATGACTTTTTATGAATTCATTATTTATCCTGTTGAATACTTTTCAATACCTTCCTTTATCAATACAATTGAATGAACTTTTCAAGTATTCATTTTCTATATAGTTGAATACATATTTATACTCTCTAAAGCAATCCAATTAAATACCTTTTTATGTAATCATTATTTATACCAATGAATACTTTTTAATTCCTTCCTTTCTCAATGCAACCGAATAAACATAGAAGGATTCATTTTTAATACATTTGAATATATACTAATACGCTATAGAACAATCCATTTAAATGACTTTTTATGAATTCATTATTTATCCCGTTGAATACTTTTCAATACGTTCCTTTATCAATACAATTGAATGAACTTTTCAGGTATTCATTTTCTATATACTTGAATACATGTTTATACTCTTTAAAACAATCCAATTAAATACCTTTTTATGTAATCATTATTTATACCAATGAGTACTTTTTCATTCCTTCCTTTCTCAATGCAACCGAATAAACATAGAAGGATTCATTTTTAATACATTTGAATACATACTAATACGCTATAGAACAATCCATTTAAATGACTTTTTATGAATTCATTACTTATACCGTTGAATACTTTTCAATACCTTCCTTTACCAATACAATTGAATGAACTTTTCAGGTATTCATTTTCTATATACTTGAATACATGTTTATACTCTTTAAAACAATCCAATTAAATACCTTTTTATGTAATCATTATTTATACCAATGAGTACTTTTTCATTCCTTCCTTTCTCAATGCAACCGAATAAACATAGAAGGATTCATTTTTAATACATTTGAATACATACTAATACGCTATAGAACAATCCATTTAAATGACTTTTTATGAATTCATTATTTATCCCGTTGAATACTTTTCAATACCTTCCTTTATCAATACAATTGAATTAACTTTTCAAGTATTCACTTTCTATATATTTGAATACATATTTATACTCTCTAAAGCAATCCAATTAAATACCTTTTTATGTAATCATTATTTATACCAATGAATACTTTTTAATTCCTTCCCTTCTCAATACAACCGAATAAACATAGTAGGATTCATTTTTAATACATTTGAATACATACTAATACGCTATAGAACAATCCATTTAAATGACTTTTTATGAATTCATTATTTATCCCGTTGAATACTTTTTAATACCTTCCTTTATCAATACAATTGAATGAACTTTTCAAGTATTCATTTTCTATATATTTGAATACATGCTTATACTCTTTAAAGCAATCCAATTAAATACCTTTTTATGTAATCATTATTTATACCAATGAGTACTTTTTAATTCCTTCCTTTCTTAATGCAACCGAATAAACATAGAAGGATTCATTTTTAATACATTTGAATACATACTAATACGCTATAGAACAATCCATTTAAATGACTTTTTATGAATTCATTATTTATCCCGTTGAATACTTTTCAATACCTTCCTTTATCAATACAATTGAATGAACTTTTCAAGTATTCACTTTCTATATATTGTCGGGTAGGATTTTATTTTAAATCGAACCCTTAAACGAGGGTACCGTAGTAGATCTCTTATGTGAATAAAATAAATCTGAAACAGTTTTAAAAACGTTACAAACTTTAATGAATACAAAATAAAACTCTGTTGCAATTTACAAATTGTTACAAGACTTTTCTTATGACCTATAAAACGAACAAGACCCAAAATATTAAAATAAAACTTAAACTTACCAAAATAACGAACTGCAAAATATTCTTTAAATATAAAAATATTATATTTCTTTACTGATAATTACTTTTAGAGGTTTTTAGTTAAGTTCAACAAAACTTAGAATGTGTCTACCGACTTGTCTCCTCCAAGTTTAGGTTTTTATAAACGGTAGGTTGGACCTAAATAATCCATTATCCCCTCTTTGAAGAGCTTCGAGGAACCAAGTCAGTGGCGTTGCTGATAATCCTAAAATTTACTTTACATTCTAGCTAATGATCTAAACAAGATAAGCTAAACAAAAACAGAGATAAAATACATTTTATAGACAACATTTTCTTATCTCACAATTTTTCCATGTCCAATCACTTTAAAGGGAAAACCCTCTCGCTACTTGCTGTATCCCCACGCTCAACCATCACGACTCCCACTCTAGACTTTTCAATAGTTTTTCTCGCCACAACCATCTGCTGTGTAGTGGGCGGCAACCAAATGTTTTCTATTTTGGAGGGAGGCGGAACCACTTTCTTATCTCAACAGAACCATAATTGTGTTTGTCGCTTTTCCAAGATGGTTTCGTACAGTGCCACAGTCAGGGGTTATTTGCATTCCTGACATATGCCCCCCACCAATTTGTCGGCGACCTCGACGACATGACGTTATATGGTCTAAGGGTTGTTTGGATTTGACTATAACCAAACTTTCGAACCATTCATCTTTACTGTGGTACTGACATCAAATGCTGGGAGTTTTTAGGCTGCTTTCGTGTGTTGTGCACCATTGACATGTAACAAAAGTGAGGCATTAGTTCTGAGCTTATACCGATGATTGTTTTCAAAATATGAGAGATAATGTTGTTGTCTTTACAATATTTAAAAAAATGTCTTTATGTTTAATTATAAAATTACTTAGTATAAAATTATCAAAATATTAAATCATTTACATTTGCAAAAAAATACATTTTGTTTAAAATAAATATGTCCTGAATAGTATGAATACAAAATTAACTATAATAAAAGTATTCAAATATTCCTTTTCAAAATAATTAATTTGGGTCTTGCCAACAGAGTATTTAAAAACTAATTTTCCAAATATCACTTGTTGCTTATTTTCACAAAATTATAAGCAAAAAGTGATTTATATTTTCCAAGAAAAATATCTCTCTCATATTTTCAAAATATTTAATACACATATTTAACCAAATAAATATTTTATATGATGCGCGCGCATTACCTAAGACTATTTAAGTAGGTAATTAACAAAATCGTTTGCTATCGCTATATAGCTTTTTTCACCTTGTATTTGAAAGAAAAAAAAGTCCACCTTGTATGTTCACTTGGTATTTTCACCTTGTATATTCATTATGTACCTTCTTGCAAGAAACAAAAAAAAAATTTTCCAAAGTTTTAAATTATTGTATCCCACCAAAATTCAAACATGCATGCATAAAATCAAATCAATAAAATAACATCCCCTCAAATTTTCCAAATATTATAGAAATCCAAGTTTCCTATGCTGCAGCTATATTTTTTACTTAAGATGCGCCCATTAGATATATTTTTGTATCTTTTAATTCCTTTAAAGATTCAGGGACAAAAGTATAAAATTATCGTTTTATAAACAAATCAACCATTGTGTGAATTTCAGAACAAAGCTTTGTTGTTCTGTGAGCTTTTTACTGCTCTTGAAGTCATTAAGATAAAAACCAAACTGAATCTGTATATGTATATCAAACTGCAACTTTAGCGTTTTTTGTTTAATTACTTTTAACAAATACAGAGTCTCTCATCAGGAAATATCACATGTTAAAAAAATGTTCTTTATTAAGAAAATAGGTATTGTAATATCTTTAATAATTAAAAAAAAAATCTTAGTGTAAATACTTTTTAATTTTCAACAAAAATTAACTTTTTGGTTAATAAAGCTGACAGTTGAGCTAAATAGCTTTAGGTTAATCTTTTGAGCTAATATTATATATTAAAAAATCTGCACAGTTTTTTATGTGCTATTTGAATTTTTAATATAATGTCCTAATTTTGACATTGGAACAATAGTCCTGTTTTAGTGGCTTTGAAAATATGCTTAGCCCGTTTCTCGAGAAATAAAAATAAAAGTTATTTTTCTTTTTAGTAAAATTTATTTAAATGCCAAAAGATCTTTTGAGACTAAATTTATGCTAAATATTAAATTTTATATAAAACAGTTAAACTTTTTGTGCAAACTGATTAGTTGTTCGCTTTCTCAGCTACGAGTGAAGCTGAAGGGTCATTGCGTGCTTATTTAGTTCAGCTAACCAATTTGAACACTGGCCATTGCTCATACTAGTATGCCAAATATTGTACAGTTGCACTAAAAAAATGTTGTTTTTTTTTTTTTAATGCTAAGAGATATGCCCTATTGGGGCATGCGCAAAACGTACCCTTTTAAATCTTACTGTTTTTGTATATTTAGCTTTAAGTTTTTCAGAAAATATCAAAAAACATATTTTTTTTTTAATTACTAATTTTTTTCACTCGCCCTGTATTTTGTTGTTCCTGTAAAAGTCCCTACTTGCACAGGTTACCCATTTGTTGCGTGTTCTGTGGTACTTGTGTAAGTTATAAGTATGTTTTAGTCGCTTTTCGTCCTTCCAGATGTTAAATTATAACTTGTGTTCTGCCAAAAAGTTGGCATCAAAGGTCGGTAACGTCGTGACGGTTATTGAAAAAAATAAAATAAAACGTAAATCGTTCTGTTCGGTAATTTGTGTATGTGTAATGTGTGTAATCTCCAAAATTGTAAAACGTGTCAACCTATAAAAAAAAATTATATTAGTATCTGTGTTTATGCTAAAATAAATTTAAAAATATTTAAAAAAAAATTGTGAAAATAAGTGGAGAAACATTATGTTGAAGTTCTACATTACACTTGAATTCTGTACGCACCATCCATCGAAAGAATTCATTTTTTCTTGGAGATACCGATGTAAGTCGTTTTTATGTTATTTTTTGTAGGAAAAATATTAAAATAATTTTTTATGGATAATAAGTTATAACTTATTTGAAGTTTTTTTTTAAATTTTTTCCAGCGCTGAGCAATAGTTATGAAAACAACTAAATTTACAACATGTTTTTACCTTCCTTTTTTGTTGCGACTTTAACTGACTTAAAAAATTGACGTTCAAAGCACTTAACATTTTTAATAGTCTGAAATTTTAAATTCCGACTGACTGATTTAATCTTTTTTTAAAATAAAATAAAATTTCTAACTTGGTCTTCTGCCTATTTTATAAATTTGCCCTGTATAAATATTTTGCCGATATTTTCTATCCTTGTCACTAAAAACCGTGACTTTCTTTTTATGTCCAGATTTTAAAACAAGAAAAACATTCTGTGATTTTCCACGAAATCGCTTTTTATACCTAAAAAGTTTAGTACATTAACAGAAAAAATTGTTTAAAAGATATAGCGATATTGCTATTCTATTTTTATATAAGTTTTTTCCAAAACTTTTTTCTTGCGCCAATTAAAAACAAAGTTCTACTAATTGAGTTAAAGATTATGTTATTTACCAATTTTTCACAAATCCATCCTTCATTTCTTTTTTAAGATTTATTTTCAATAACTCTAAAACAACTATTTTTAAAAATACAATTTTATATGAGCTTTTTAAGAAATGTATTGCCTGTGGCGCTGCAGTTCCTTATGAACTTTAGTTCAACCTTGTATGTTTTGAAAAAAATCATTGAAGGAAACCAAACATGTTTTCAAAATGCGTGTTTTGGAAAAACATTGCTTTTGGGACATAACTATTCACTTTATTTCACTCCATCTGTGTACTTTATTTCACAAAAGCATAATTAAATACGGCAAAATTTCTTATTTTGGCACTAGTTTAATTATTAGAACACGAAAGTCTAATTAATTCAAGTGGCTATCGAGAGCCTTTCCAATGCGACCTCAAGCGGGTCTTTTGTGGCTAACAAAAACATAATATGAAATCTTAACTTGTACTTGGTTTTTCATAAACTGACAAATCTTATTTTTTCCTTTTCATTTCAATACCAAATTTGTTGTTTAAAATATAATTTTTTCATATTTTCGAAATATTGTCTTACTGAATGTCAAAGTTAGAAGTGGGTGTTTTGCATAAAAAATATTTACAAAAAATCGCGTTCAATAAATAAAAAGTATAAATTTAAGTGTTTCTGTACCAATTTTTTTTTTATGTGCTTACATTCGCTAGTAAATATTAAAAAATATTTTTTTTTTTACTTTTTTAAATTTTTACAAAGAGTAATTCAACTTTGGTGTTTTAGAGTTCTTGGATTTTCGAAATTTAAGTAAGAGATGCGTGCTTATTTTTCAACATGATAACAATAACGCACATATTAAAATATAAAAAATACTAAAATAATAAAATTTATCAATGTATTGTAATCGAAAATTTTACCTTAGATAATTATTTTTAAAATAGTAACATTAATTTACAAAAAAAAATTAAATAAAATTCGACATATTAAAAATTTTGAAGTTAGTGTCTGTTTGATACCTTTATAAATTATAAATATATACTACTAATTTATATAAAAAAAAATTCCTGCTGTACGAACTTTAAAAAATTAACCAGAACTTAATATCTAATGTGCTATTAAACTTTGGATTGAACTCAAGTGATTTATTAACTTTAAAAGATCGTCTGGATCTGTCGGAGGTTCTTTTCGTAAAATATAATAACTTGTGAGTATATCATTATGCAAACCACTTTCAAAATATTCCAAAAAATTAGAAAATGTCATAGATTCATCATATTCGTCACAAATATTTGTTAATCGAAAATAATATTTTTTAATATCTTCATTCTCTTTTTGCTTTGTATTTAATAAACAAATTTTTAATTCACGTTTGTAAAAAACTGTTCCAAATTTTTCTAAGAAATCGCCGGATACATCTTTCCATTTTTTATTTTGATTTTCTGCCTTTTCTTTATATTTTTGAAACCAGTAAATGCCACATTTACTAAATACGTGCCAAAATACATTAGTTTTTCTTTCTCTGTCCAAGAATTTTGGACCGCACATCTTTCGAAATGCCTCAAAAAATCACGAGCATTTATCTCTGAGGAGGGATCAAATAAATTTGGGGATACAAACTTTGGCTTTGCCGGCGTCCCGGTCTCATTTTTAATATCAGAAATTGTAGTATTCGACATTTTTAAGTACTTACAGAGCTCTTTTATTAAAATAACCTCTAACCTTGTTATATATTACTAAAATAAAAAAATCGAATTCAGACCAGGGGGTAGCACAACTTTGGGCCCTCCAAGTTTTGAAGAAGTTCAGTTTTACCTGGTCGGAATTCGGTACAGGGTTTGCTTGTCTTATAGTCTTAACATTGATTTAAAAATAAATTTTATTAAAAAAAATCAAATTGATGAATAATAAATAATTAAAAATAAACTGATAAATAAAAAATTATTAGCAAAAAATTATAAATTTTTAAAGCAAAAATAATTTTAGAAAAAATTAATTTTACAAAATTATTTGCAAGATCTTATTCACACAAGCCTCAAGCCTCCACCAACTTGTCGGGTAGGATTTTATTTTAAATCGAACCCTTAAACGAGGGTACCGTAGTAGATCTCTTATGTGAATAAAATAAATCTGAAACAGTTTTAAAAACGTTACAAACTTTAATGAATACAAAATAAAACTCTGTTGCAATTTACAAATTGTTACAAGACTTTTCTTATGACCTATAAAACGAACAAGACCCAAAATATTAAAATAAAACTTAAACTTACCAAAATAACGAACTGCAAAATATTCTTTAAATATAAAAATATTATATTTCTTTACTGATAATTACTTTTAGAGGTTTTTAGTTAAGTTCAACAAAACTTAGAATGTGTCTACCGACTTGTCTCCTCCAAGTTTAGGTTTTTATAAACGGTAGGTTGGACCTAAATAATCCATTATCCCCTCTTTGAAGAGCTTCGAGGAACCAAGTCAGTGGCGTTGCTGATAATCCTAAAATTTACTTTACATTCTAGCTAATGATCTAAACAAGATAAGCTAAACAAAAACAGAGATAAAATACATTTTATAGACAACATTTTCTTATCTCACAATTTTTCCATGTCCAATCACTTTAAAGGGAAAACCCTCTCGCTACTTGCTGTATCCCCACGCTCAACCATCACGACTCCCACTCTAGACTTTTCAATAGTTTTTCTCGCCACAACCATCTGCTGTGTAGTGGGCGGCAACCAAATGTTTTCTATTTTGGAGGGAGGCGGAACCACTTTCTTATCTCAACAGAACCATAATTGTGTTTGTCGCTTTTCCAAGATGGTTTCGTACAGTGCCACAGTCAGGGGTTATTTGCATTCCTGACAATATTTGAATACATATTTATACTCTCTAAAGCAATCCAATTAAATACCTTTTTATGTAATCATTATTTATATCAATGAATACTTTTTAATTCCTTCCCTTCTCAATACAACCGAATAAACATAGTAGGATTCATTTTTAATACATTTGAATACATACTTATACGCTATAGAACAATCCATTCAAATGACTTTTTATGAATTCATTATTTATCCCGTTGAATACTTTTTAATACCTTCCTATATCAATACAATTGAATGAACTTTTCAAATATTCATTTTCTATATATTTGAATACATATTTATACTCTTTAAAACATTCCAATTAAATACCTTTTTATGTAATCATTATTTATACCAATGAATAATTTTTAATTCCTTCCTTTCTCAATACAACCGAATAAACATAAAAGGATTCCTTTTTAATACATTTGAATACATATTAATACGCTATAGAACAATCCATTTAAATGACTTTTCATGAATTCATTATTTATCCCGTTGAATACTTTTCAATACCTTCCTTTATCAATACAATTGAATGAACTTTTCAAGTATTCATTTTCTATATATTTGAATACATATTTATACCGTTTAAAGCAATCCAATTAAATACCTTTTTATGTAATCATTATTTATACCAATGAATACTTTTTAATTCCTTCCCTTCTCAATACAACCGAATAAACATAGTAGGATTCATTTTTAATAGATTTGAATACATACTAATACGCTATAGAACAATCCATTTAAATGATTTTTTATGAATTCATTATTTATCCCGTTGAATACTTTTTAATACCTTCCTTTATCAATACAATTGAATGAACTTTTCAAGTATTCATTTTCTATATATTTGAATACATGCTTATACTCTTTAAAGCAATCCAATTAAATACCTTTTTATGTAATCATTATTTATACCAATGAATACTTTTTTATTCCTTCCTTTCTCAATGTAACCGAATAAACATAGAAGGATTCATTTTTAATACATTTGACTACATACTAATACCTATAGAACAATCCTCTTAAATGACTTTTTATGAATTCATTATTTATCCCGTTGAATACTTTTTGAACAAGTTTCCCAACTTGTTTTTATTTTTGTAAATAATTATATTCTCTAATTTTCACTTAAAATTCGAGAAGCTATCTCTCTTAGTTTTTAAATATTTTTGGGTTACATTTTCTACGCTTACAAGCGTTTTTAGAATATTATTTTGATTTACTTTACGCTATATCTTTCCATATTTTAAATGTAAACTTCGCGCGCTTCTTCCAGCAATGAAGGATTTGAGATAAGCGGCTAAATTCGGCCTAGCAGACGCAAACGCCGATTGTCTGAGCGAACAACTCAACCACGCGCCACGTGCAACTAAAGTCACCGCACCGCTATTATTTTATATTAAAATTGTGGAAACTATTAATTTTACGCTTTAGTTTATTAGATATTAGTGTTTGGAACATTTTGAACTATAGAACAATGGAGAGTCTGGTACTTCGCGTATAATCGGGCTGGCCAGCCAAGTAGCTACAAAAGACATCTAAGGGTAAGTCGTTTCTTGATAATTTTTCATTGCTACGCTTTTTTTAGTATTTAAGTTTTTAGGCTCTTTTTTTCCTGTTGGAGCCCTGTGGAAAGATACAGTCCCTCTTAACTCCCCCACGTTTTTCTCGAGCTATCTCGAGTGGTCCTTCGGTATATTTTATTTTCTACAGAAGGCCTGACCTCACCATTTGGTCCAGGTTCGAGCCCGATAACAGGACCCCGGGAAAAATTAAAGTCTAAATCGCATTTTGTTAAATATAAAATTTTTAATACATACGCATGACCTTGCTCTTTTTGCTGTGCTCGCAGTAAAAATAACAAGTAAAAAAGTACCGAACGCGCATTGTTTTCGCGCATTTCCTACCTCTTTTTGGCTTGGCGTCGAATGCACGTAGGAAAAGTTTCCAACACAAAGATATTAAGAGGTAAATGAGACTTGTTTACATTTTTTATCGCCTATTCTCTTTTCTTTTTAAACGCTTTTAATTTTTAAATATTAAAAATTTCGGAAACTAATCGTTCACCTGTGTTAACGGAGTTTTTTAAAAACATTACAATGAGTACGCAACTTAAGAAGTTAGAAGCACTCCGTAATGTGCAACATAATCGCATTAATACTCTTCATAACTTAGCTAATGCATGCCTAACGGATGATACAAAAAAACCGTGTTTACAGGTTCGACTTATCGACCTTGATGAGATGAAAGAAACATTTTTTATTTATCAAAATCAAATAATAGAGGCTTATTCGGCAAGTCCGGAGAGACTGGAAGAAGAAAATGAACGCCTTACTGAGTTTGACGACAGCTTCTATGATATTAAAAGAATTCAAAAACAACTATTTGAGGTGAAAATTGAAGCTCCTCAACCTCAAAACTTAACGCAAATTTCAAATTCTTCTGATCCAGACCGCTTTATGGCGTCTTTAATGCCAAGACTGCGCATTGTCGAATTTCATGGCGACATCACTAAGTTTCCAACCTTTCTAGATATGTACAATAGTTCTGTCCACAATAATCCTAGTATTCCTACAAACGCTAAATTTAATTTGTTACTGTCCTACCTAAAAGGACCGCCTTTAAACGTAGTTAAACATTTACAAATAACCGACGCTAATTATATAATCGCTTACAATACGCTTCTAAAACGCTATCATAACCCCCGCTTATCGGCTCAAACTTATTGGCGCTCCGTGTATAATTTTCCCGCTCTCAAAGACGACAATCCAGAAACGCTGCGCACGTTGCTTGATGTTTTTTCAGAAAACATTGAGGCTTTAAAAACTCTAAATTACGACACTGATCAATGGTGTTTTCCGCTCGCCAACATTTTACTAGATAAATTGCCTGAGGTACTACTTTCGCGCTTTGAACTAGCTAATTCTAGGTCTAATGAAATGCCCAAATATCAAGAAATTTATAATTTCCTTGAAAGTCAATGTAATTCGCTTTATTCGCTACAATCTAAAAATAGATTTAAAAATAATAAACAGTTTTATAAAAATAACGCCTCGCCTTATTATACAAAAACGCTACTTGGTACGGAAAATACTCATTCTAAAGATAGATGCGCTTTTTGTGATTCTAACACACATTCAATATATTTATGTAACGCATTTAAAGGTAAATCTCCCTACGAACGCTATTCTTACGCTAAAAATAAAAAACTATGTTTAAATTGTTTAAGTTCAATACATTTAACAAATTCTTGTCAAAGTCTACGCTCATGTCGCTATTGCCCTGGTAATCAAAGACACCACTCATTAATTCATTTTGAGCGAAATTATAATTGCGCTAATTCTCAAAATCAAAATAGATCACATTTTGATGCTAACGTGAATTTCTCACAAAATCTCTCTAATATGTCTCTTAACGCATCTCCAAGTAGTTCACCACGTGGTTACTTGGCCAGTCAGCCAAGTTTTAGATCCCCGGCTACTGGTTGTCCGCTTCAAAATTACTCTACTCAAAATAAGTTCCCTCAAAGTGCCTCTTCTCAAAATAATCAAAATTTTACTTCGACGTCTTCTAATTCACAAGTACCAATCGCAACTCCTTCGGGTTCTAACCCCACGCATTGTGGTTTTATTTCTGCGCAATCGCAAGTTTTATTGTCAACTATCCTAGTAAAAATTCAAGATGTCCGCGGTAACTTTCAAACAGTTAGAGCCGTTTTAGACAGCGGTTCGCAAAACACTTTCTGTTCTCAAAAATTAGCGCAACAATTGGGCCTTCCCAGACAACCCTTATGTTCAAATATACAGGGGGTTGGAGGCAACTCTCTTACTTCTGATCTAGGATCGATTTTTATTAAAATTTGTAATTTTCAAAAACCAGATATTTTTGTGTCTACGCAAGCGATTATTTTGCAAAAGGTTTGTACTGATTTACCGTCAGTAAAAATAAATACAGAAAATTGGCATTTTATAAAAAATTTACCCTTAGCAGATCCCACTTTTTACAACCCTTCGCCTATAAATTTACTAATTGGTATGGATCTATTTCCACTAATTATACAGGGTGAAAAAATCGCTAGCGATGATCCAAATCATCCCTTTGCTATGGGAACTATTTTCGGCTATATTTTGATGGGACAAATAAATCAACCCTTCATTTCTACCCCGCCAATTAATGCTCTTTTTTGTCAAAATGAAAATGACTCGCTTTCGCAATTAATTTCAAAATTTTGGGAAACCGACTGCGTCCCCCAAAAAACTCATTTGAAACCAGAGGATGAAATTTGTGAAAATTATTTTAAACAGAGCGTGTCGCGTAATCAAGAAGGCCGGTATACTGTCTCCCTTCCCTTTCGCACATTTGAGAATCCACCGCAGTTTCCTACAATCAAACAAGTCGCGCTAAATCGTTTCTTATCTTTAGAAAAAAAACTGCTTCGCGATAAAAACTTGTATTGTGAATATTCTAAATTTATGAATGAATATTTGGAATTGGGTCATATGGACTATGACTCAGAAAAAGAAGACGATTCAGACAGCTATTTTATTCCACATTTCGCTGTTGTTAAAAATGAAGCTATCACTACTAAGACAAGGGTAGTTTTTAATGCGAGTGTTACCGACCCTTTTACGCATATTTCGCTTAATCAAGTCTTATTATCGGGTCCAAAACTACAAAAAGATATTATTCAAATATTATTACATTTTCGCCTTAACCCTGTGACGCTCACCTGCGATATTCAAAAAATGTATCGGGGTATAAATATCAACCCTGATCATCAAAAATACCAAAAAATATTTTGGCGGTTTAACCCTAATGAAAAAGTTTCAATTTTTAAACTACGAACTGTCACTTACGGAGTGAACTGTTCACCATATCTCGCTTTACGCACCCTTCAGCACTTAGCTGAGTCCGAATATGATAACTACCCTCACGCTGCTAAAGTTATACTTAACGATACCTATATTGATGACGTCACTACTTCATGTAAAACGGTTCAAGAGGCGTTAAATTTGCAGCATGAGCTTACGGAGTTATTAGGAAACGCTGGCTTGAAATTACACAAATGGTCTAGCAATCGCTCAGAAGTGATCTCTCATTTAGATCCCTCCTTAGTCAACCCCGCAGTTTTATCTCTCGATTCGGATGACGTCACTAAGGTCTTAGGCCTGTGCTGGCATCCTTCATACGACGAGTTTCGATTTAACATATTACCTAATCAGCAAAGCTGTACAAAAAGGACGCTTCTCTCTTTTTTAGCACGCTGCTATGACCCCCATGGTTATCTTACCCCAGTAACATTCACTTTAAAATATTTGATTCAACAAATTTGGTTACTTGGTATTTCCTGGGACGCCACGCCTACTTTAGAAATAGTTCGTCAGTGGACACTCTATCAATCTGAATTTCAAGTTTTAGAAAAATTTAGTTTACCCCGCCACATTGACATCACAAACGCCGAATCCATCGATCTCTGTGGTTTTTGTGATGCGAGTGAACGAGGGTACGCATGCGTAATATACTTACGTGTCTTACGAAACGCTAAATATCACATATATTTTGTTCTTGCGAAAAGTCGCATCGCTCCACTTAAAAAATTTGTTAGTATTCCGAGAATAGAACTTCTAGCCGCTACTCTTTTATCTGAGGTCTTAAAATACACACATGATATATTCATAAAAAGGTTCACAATAAATAATATTTACGCTTTTTCGGACGCAATGGTTGTTTTACACTGGATAAAATCCCATCCAAGTAAATGGAAAACTTTTGTCGCAAATCGTGTTAGTCTTATCCAAGATAATATTAATCCAGAATGTTGGTTATATACCCCCACATTTCTCAATAGTGCCGATGTAGCCAGCCGCGGCTGCTCGCCGAGTGAGCTTTTAAATCATCCCCTATGGTGGGCCGCCCCTAGTTTTTTACAAGAATCTTTCGATAAATGGCCAACAAAAACCCCGCAAGTCAAAATAAATGACAGTTTAGAGACTGAGGAACGAAAAAATGTTGCTCTGATTTCTTGTGACCGAACAACGGAAAATTTTTTAGATTCGCTTTTAAATAATAAATCCGATTTTTACGCTATTCAACTACTTTTAGCCCGCAGTTTACGATTCATAAATAATTGTAGACTATCCGCAGACGTCAGAAAAAAGACAAATATAGATTATATCGATCTCTTTAACGCTTTAAAATGTTTGGCTAAGCACGAACAACAAAAATACTTTTCTGAAGTAATTCTTAACCTTCAAAACCAGAAAAAATGCATAAAACCCATACAAAAATTGAATCCCTTTTTAGACCAGGATGGTCTTATAAGAGTTGGAGGACGCATTCAACAAGCCATGACTATTTCTTACGGACAAAAACATCCTCTTCTTTTACCCAAGGAAAGTAGACTTTCTTATATTTTTGTTGAATATATGCACAAAAAATATTTGCATGTCGGAGTGCAAACAGTCCAATATCTCATTAGTCAAATTTTTTGGATTTTATCTGCCAAACGCTTAATTAAAACGGTTTTATCCAAATGTGTTCGTTGCTTTCGCGTCAAACCGCATTCTTATGAGCAAATCATGGGACAAATTCCGTCCTACCGCTTGATTCCACAAAAGCCTTTTACTTTTAGTGGAGTAGATTTTAGTGGTGCTATACCTATCACTCTCAGTAAACACAGAGGTGTAAAAACACAAAAAGCATATATCTGCCTTTTTATTTGTCTAAATACTAAAGCTTTACATCTCGAGTTAGTGTCAGATCTAACTTCGGACGCTTTTTTAGCTGCGCTACGTCGCTTTGTTGCCCGAAGAGGTTACATAAAAACTCTTTTTTCAGACAATGGCACAAATTTCGTTAAATCAAGCAAAGAATTGCTTGATCTTGCAAGAAATGCTTGCACGCAACAAGCTATCGCCTGGAATTTTATCCCTCCATCAGCTCCCCACTTCGGCGGTCTTTGGGAGTCAGGGATAAAATCAGTAAAAACTCACTTAATTCGTACCATTGGCTCGCAAATTCTAAGTTATGAGGAGTTGTACACAGTTCTTTGTCAAATTGAGGCGATTTTAAATTCTCGCCCCTTGACCCCGCAATCTACCGACTGTAACGATCTACAGGTTTTAACACCGGGATATTTTTTAACACATGGACCTTTAGTTTCTGTTCCTGACGAAGATTTTTCAAGTAAACCTGAGAATCGGTTATCGCGATGGAACTTGGTCCAACGAATACAAGCCGATTTTTGGCGTCGTTGGAGCCAAGAATTTTTACATACCCTTCAAGTACGAAATAAATGGTTGGAACCATGCGCAGAGCCAAAAATAGGTACCCTCGTTCTTATCAAAGACGATTTATCACCGCCCCTTCAATGGCGGGTAGGTCGCATTATTGAAATTTTTAAAGGGCCTGATGGGCACGCTAGGGTGGCAAATGTTCGTACCGCGTCCGGTATCTTTAAACGACCTTTAGTCAAGCTTTGCCCCCTTCCAATTGATTCAGATTCACCTACCGAAAAATGATGCTCATTTTGGTGGGCCGAATGAACAAGTTTCCCAACTTGTTTTTATTTTTGTAAATAATTATATTCTCTAATTTTCACTTAAAATTCGAGAAGCTATCTCTCTTAGTTTTTAAATATTTTTGGGTTACATTTTCTACGCTTACAAGCGTTTTTAGAATATTATTTTGATTTACTTTACGCTATATCTTTCCATATTTTAAATGTAAACTTCGCGCGCTTCTTCCAGCAATGAAGGATTTGAGATAAGCGGCTAAATTCGGCCTAGCAGACGCAAACGCCGATTGTCTGAGCGAACAACTCAACCACGCGCCACGTGCAACTAAAGTCACCGCACCGCTATTATTTTATATTAAAATTGTGGAAACTATTAATTTTACGCTTTAGTTTATTAGATATTAGTGTTTGGAACATTTTGAACTATAGAACAATGGAGAGTCTGGTACTTCGCGTATAATCGGGCTGGCCAGCCAAGTAGCTACAAAAGACATCTAAGGGTAAGTCGTTTCTTGATAATTTTTCATTGCTACGCTTTTTTTAGTATTTAAGTTTTTAGGCTCTTTTTTTCCTGTTGGAGCCCTGTGGAAAGATACAGTCCCTCTTAACTCCCCCACGTTTTTCTCGAGCTATCTCGAGTGGTCCTTCGGTATATTTTATTTTCTACAGAAGGCCTGACCTCACCACTTTTCAATACTTTCCTTTATAAATACAATTGAATGAACTTTTCAAGTATTCATTTTCTATATATTTGAATACATATTTATACTATTTAAAGCAATCCAATTACATACCTTTATATGTAATCATTATTTATACCAATGACTACGTTTTAATTCCTTCGTTTCTCAATACAACCGAATAAACATAAAAGGATTCATTTTTAATACATCTGAATACATACTAATACTCTATAAAACAATCCATTTAAATGACTTTTTATGAATTCATTATTTATACCGTTGAATAGTTTTCAATACCTTCCTTTACCAATACAATTCAATAAACTTTTCAGGTATTCATTTTCTATATATTTGAATACATATTTATACTCTTTAAAACAATCCAATTAAATACCTTTTTATGTAATTATTATTTATACCAATGAATACTTTTTAATTCCTTCCTTTCTCAATGCAACCGAATAAACATAGAAGGATTCATTTTTAATACATTTGAATACATACTAATACGCTATGGAACAATCCATTTAAATGACTTTTTATGAATTCATTATTTATCTCGTTGAATACTTTTCAATACCTTCCTTTATCAATACAATTGAATGAACTTTTTAAGTATTCATTTTCTATATATTTGAATACATATTTATACTCTTTAAAGCAATCCAATTAAATACCTTTTTATGTAATCATTATTTATACCAATGAATACTTTTTAATTCCTTCCTTTCTCATTGCAACCGAATAAACATAGAAAAATTCAATTTTAATACATTTGAATACATACTTATACGCTATGGAACAATCCATTTAAATGACTTTTTATGAATTCATTATTTATCTCGTTGAATAGTTTTCAATACCTTCCTTTATCAATACAATTGAATGAACTTTTCAGGTATTCATTTTCTATATATTTGAATACATATTTATACTCTTTAAAGCAATCCAATTAAATACCTTTTTATGTAATCATTATTTATACCAATGAATACTTTTTAATTCCTTCCTTTCTCAATACAACCGAATAAACATAAAAGGATTCATTTTTAATACATCTGAATACATACTAATACGCTATAAAACAATCCATTTAAATGATTTTTTATGAATTCATTATTTATACCGTTGAATACTTTTCAATACCTTCCATTATCAATACAATTGAATGAACTTTTCAGGTATTCATTTTCTATATATTTGAATACATATTTATACTCTTTAAAACAATCCAATTAAATACCTTTTTATGTAATCATTATTTATACCAATGAATACTTTTTAATTCCTTCCTTTCTCAATGCAACCGAATAAACATAGAAGGATTCAATTTTAATACATTTGAATACATACTAAAACGCTATAGAACAATCCATTTATATGACTTTTTATGAATTCATTATTTATCCCGTTGCATACATTTCAATACCTTCCTTTATCAATACAATTGAATGAACTTTTCAAGTATTCATTTTCTATATATTTGAATACATATTTATACTCTTTAAAGCAATCAAATTAAATACCTTTTTATGTAATCATTATTTATACCAATGAATAATTTTTAATTCCTTCATATCTCAATGCAACCGAATAAACATAGAAGGATTCATTTTTAATACATTTGAATACATACTAATACGCTATAGAACAATCCATTTAAATGACTTTTTATGAATTCATTATTTATCTCGTTGAATACTTTTCAATACCTTCCTTTATCAGTACGATTGAATGAACTTTTCAAGTATTCATTTTCTATGTATTTGAATACATATTTATACTCTTTAAAGCAAAACAATTACATACCTTTATATGTAATCACTATTTATACCAATGAATACGTTTTAATTCCTTCCTTTCTCAATACAACCGAATAAACATAAAAGGATTAATTTTTAATACATCTGAATACATACTAATACGCTATAAAACAATCCATTTAAATGACTTTTTATGAATTTCTTATTTATACTGTTGAATACTTTTCAATACCTTCCTTTACCAATACAATTAAATGAACTTTTCAGGTATTCATTTTCCATATATTTGAATACATATTTATACTCTTTAAAACAATCCAATTAAATACCTTTTTGGTTAGGTATTCGTGGGTAGAGGACAGACCAAAAAGGAACTAAGGTACCTTTGGCAACGTTTCTGATTCAATTAATCCTTTTTCAAGCCCTAAAAACAATGAACAGGTTTTATATTTTTACATGGAAAAATATAGAACCTGTTCATTGTTTTTAGGGCTTGAAAAAGGATTAATTGAATCCGAAACGTTGCCAAAGGTACCTTAGTTTCTTTTTGGTCTGTCCTCTACCCACGAATACCTACCTGATTCTATAATAGGACACAAAATGCACACAAATATATACCTTTTTATGTAATCATTATTTATACCAATGAATACTTTTTAATTCCTTCCTTTCTCAATGCAACCGAATAAACATAGAAGGATTAATTTTTAATACATTTGAATACATACTAATACGCTATGAAACAATCCATTTAAATGACTTTTTATGAATTTATTATTTATCCCGTTGAATAATTTTCAATACCTTCCTTTATCAATACAATTGAATGAACTTTTCAAGTATTCATTTTCTATATATTTGAATCCATATTTATACTCTTTAAAGCAATCCAATTAAATACTTTTTTATGTAATCATTATTTATACCAATGAATACTTTTTAATTCTTTCCTTTCTCAATACAACCGAATAAACATAAAAGATTCGTTTTTAATACATCTGAATACATACTAATACGCTATAAAACAATCCATTTAAATGACTTTTTATGAATTCATTATTTATACCGTTGAATACTTTTTAATACCTTTCTTTATTAATACAATTGAATGAACTTTTCAAGTATTCATTTTCTATATATTTGAATACATATTTATACTCTTTAAAGCAATCCAATTAAATACCTTTTAAGTAATCATTATTTATACCAATGAATACTTTTTAATTCTTTCCTTTCTCAATGCAACCTAATAAACAGAGAAGGATTCATTTCTAATACATTTGAATACATACTAATACGCTATAGAACAATCCATTTAAATCACTTTTTATGAATTCATTATTTATCCCGTTGAATACTTTTCAATACCTTCCTTTATCAATATAATTAAATGCACTTTCCAAGTATTCATTTTCTATGTATTTGAATACATATTTATACTCTATAAAGCAAAACAATTAAATACCTTTTTATGAAATCATTATTTATACCAATGAATACTTTTTAATTCCTTCCTTCATCTCAATACAACCGAATAAACATTAAAGGATTAATTTTTAATACATCTGAATACATACTAATACGCTTTAAAACAATCCATTTAAATGACTTTTTATGAATTCATTATTTATACCGTTGAATGCTTTTCAATACCTTCCTTTATCAATACAATTGAATGAGCTTTTCAGGTATTCATTTTCTATATATTTGAATACATATTTATACTCTTTAAAACAATCCAATTAAATACCTTTTTATGTAATCATTATTTATACCAATGAATACTTTTTAATTTCTTCCTTTCTCAATACAACCGAATAAACATACAAGGATTCATTTTTAATACATCTGAATAAATACTAAAACACTACAAAACAATTTATTTAAATGACTTTTTATGAATTCATTATTTCCCACATAGCATTGAAAGAACATTCAAATGCTTTGTATATGCTTTTTAGGTACTTTAAAAGAATATTCTTTTAGTGATATGCTTAGCATATTCTGAAAAGAAGATTCACATCCCAAGTATATGCGATGAATATACTGTAAAGGATCTTCTTTTAGGAATCAGCATGTGTTTCACTTTAGTACATCCATAGTATATACCAGTTATGAACGTGCCAAGAATATTCTGAGATTAACATGCTAAGAATATTCCGGAATGCACTAGAAAATACACATATATTTTAATAATATTCAGGGCATGAATACATTCTAAAAAAAACACTACAATATTCTTTAAACATTTTTGAATAATAAAACTGTACAAAAATATTGCTTTTTAGAGAATTGGTAATTTTAAGTATAGGTACCTTGTGTAAAGAATATTCTAAAAATTCTAAATTTAAATGATAATTAAATACCTGTTGAAAATTGCTTAAATTCTTATAGCTGGGCGATTTTTTCTCAAAATTATGACGTCACAGCCGAGATAATTTTTACAAATTTTGATTGAATAACTTTTTCAATCAACGATGTAATTGCATGTCAAACTGTTTAAAAAATTTAAAACCGATCTTTCTGACTAGAGGCCCTCGATATATTTGACAATTGTTTTACAATTGTCAAATGTATCGAGGGCCTCTATTTCTGACTATTTGTGGCGTTCCAGGGTTCCTAAATTGGTCATAATCAGTGGCGTATATAGAAAAAAGCTTCGGGGTGGGCCCGAGACAGTTTTGGGCGTATATGAGGGGGGGCCCGCGCCCCCCCCGTAGCTAAGAATTTTTTAGATATTTTTCACATATTTCATGAATACAACATAAAATAGCATAAACTACGGCCTCATGGGGTCTCGCCACCCCCCACCCCCCCAAAACGGCTCTGGTACAATATAGCGCGGAAAAAATAGCGCGGTACAAAATAGCGCAGGACAAAATAGCGCAGGACAAAATAGCGCAGGACAAAATAACGCGGGACAAAATAGCCCGGGACAAAATAGCGCAGGACAAAATAGCGCAGTTCTCAAAAAGATACTAAAAAAATAACCTAACCTTACTTGGTTAGTTTAATATACAGTGAAGGCCTAACTTTATCACTCAAACTGCACCAGCCGAACTGGACCAGGGGCCGAGGATAGGTTAGGTTAGTATCCCAACCTGACCCGGCTAGGTAAGGATACTAACCTAACCTATCCTCGGAGATACTAAAAAAATAACCTAACCTTGGTTACAACAAACAACAAATCGTATATGAAATGAGACCATAAAAGAAAGAATGGGAATCGAGGGAAGCGGGATGACACCGCTAAAAGAAAACTGATATGGTACGTCCATGTAAAACGGATGAACGACGAAAGATTACCAAAGCAGGTCCTAGGATTGCAACCAATAGGGCGCAGGAAAATAGGGCGTCCTAAACTGGAATGGCAACAGTCACCCCCAAGACTAATAAGTCAAAAAAACCTGGCAGAAGATGATTGTCAGGTCAGGAAAATTTTATAGCCGACATTGTAGTAGTAAATTAGGTTCTCTGGAAAAGAAGTGTGTAGTGTGACAAGAATGAGATTTCTGTTGTACAAATTTGACCTTATTTCTGTTTATTTGTTTGAAGAATAATTTCGGATTTGTATTCATGCATAAGCCTCTCCCATAGCACAAAGAAAAAAACGTGAAAAACACACACTTTTTTAAGTTTAATAGGTCGCTTTTTCACGTTATTTTTTAACCTTATCACTCAAACTGCCCCAGCCGAAGTGGACCAGGGGCCGAGGATAGGTTAGGTTAGTATTCCAACCTGACCCAGTTAGGTTTTTTACAAAAAAAAAAACTTGCCTGATCTGTTCAGTAAAAAAACCTAACCTGGTCAGGTTGGGATACTAACCTAACCTATCCTCGGCCCCTGGTCCACTTCGGCTGGACAGGGCAAATCGACTTGGGATTTATGACGTGCGCTATTTTGACATGCGCTATTTTGTCCTGCGCCATTTTGTCCTGCGCTATTTTGTCCTGCGCCATTTTGTCCTGCGCTATTTTGTCCTGCACTATTTTGTCCTGCGCTATTTTGTCCTGCGCCATTTTGTCCTTGCTATTTTGTACCAGAGCCCCCAAAACTGTGTTGGCCCCCCCCGAAACTTTTGTCTATATACGCCACTGCCGTATTTTATGTTTTTATTAATGAAATATGTGCAAAATACCAAAAAAAATCTTCGCATAGGGGGGAGCCATTAGATATCCTTTAAAAATAGTGTCACTCTTTCAAATTTTATTTTATTAATTTTTGAGCGGCTCCTCTTCGAATACACCATAGACATGGTAGTGTTATTCATATTGGTTGGGTGACTTTACGTCCTTATTTACCTAATCTGTGGTTATGTCAAAATTTGCGTGCTAAAATCAATGAGATTGAATGTTTTTCAGTTTTTCCTTTTTCTTGAGTTTTCAATTTGGTCTTTGCTTGTGTTTTTTGGATTGCCAGATCGGTTTGGCCAGGTACGTTGTTTTAAATTTCATTTCGAATCCGTGTGTTCTGTAAGGCCCCTACTTAGAAAGGAGGGTAGTTAAGTGCCCATTTATAAACTAAGATGTATAAGAGAAATCAGAAAGTTTCTTAGCAGTCAATTTTACCATAAATTAGTTGACAAATACAAATATTATTTTAGTTCTGGAGTATTTTATATAAAAGCATTTTTTATTTTTTTTTATTTAATAAATTTTGGGAAAAATTGTATCAAAAAGTTTTCTTTTAACTTGAATCTTTACCTGACTTTTTTTTAAATCTTGCAACAGATATTTTTTATACTTCTCAGTGAGCTAGAGACTTTTGGTAGGTGATTATTGCTTAAAACATTAGCTTAGAACAAGTCAAGTCATAAGTTTTGTTTTAATAGGGACATTCCAGTGAACTTCCTCTCACAGTACACGTTATATGAGACCATTTTTTCCATTTGGTAAAGGTTCAAGGGTGATTCATGATTCATATGTGAGTGGGCCTTGGAGCCCTTCTACTGCGACTACTATCGGGTCTATTGTGGCTCAGCTTCAAGGATAGTGTTTATATGGATTTTAAATCAAGGATAATATTTATGGTGCCGTTTTGCTAAGAATGTTTTTCAGCTAAGTGAATAGAAATTATGAATTAAAGGTTGGTTAATTTGAATCTGTCCTCTTCTTTATTATTTTTTTGCACCATAAATAGCAGAACATAAATAAGAAACTATATAATATGTATACTTATATATAAATAGGAAACTAGCAGTTAGAAAAATGTTTAAAGGAGGAGAGTTTTGAGAGAAGCTTTGAACTTAATCCAGAGAAATTTTACAGTTAAGTATTAACCGTAAAAATCTCCTGTTTAACAGTTTTTTGAAAACTGCTAGTTTCTAATATATTGAGGTGTTCTGCTAATTATGGTACCCCCTGTATAAATTGTATACATGGGTGGGATAGAAGAAATAAGAACAAAAGTTTTTTGGAGTTATTTCCAATCTATAAATGGAAACATTTTTCTAGGTTAGGTATTTGGTTGGTGTTATTATTATTTTTTTTTTGTTTAACTAGGTACTTATAGGGCTGTCTAGCAAAACATATGATCCAATCTAAGATATCTTCCATAGGACAAACAAACTGATTTCTCATAAACCGTAATGTTAACAAAAACGTAAATTGTACAAAAACAACAAGAGAAAGAGTCTCAAAAATTATTCAGTTTTAAGAACGGATCCTTTGTGCATATGGGAAAAATGTAAATTTCGGAGGTATTAAAATGTATTTATTCTGTATACTTGAAAGGGGATTCAAAAGGATAATTATTTAATGGATTGGAGGGTATTAAAAGAAACCCTTAATGGTATAGAAATGGATTCTTTTTGAACGACACAAAGTGTATTGAAATTGATGAAATGTTCATATACTTTTTAATGACAATTTAATACACCTTTTTAAATCCTTTTTTTGGATAAGAAAGAATTGAAAATGTGAATTTGGGAGGTATTAAAATGTATTCATTCTGTATACTTAATGAATGGAATGGACTGAAAAATAGTTTATGGATTGGAGAGAATTCAAAATAAAAACCCTTAATGGGATAGAAATTGATTCCTTTTGAATGTCACAAAGTGTATTGAAATGGATGAAATGTTTTATACTTTTTAATTCCAATTTATTACTTATGTCTTTTCAAATCCTTTTTTGGATAAGAAAAGATTCAAAATATAGATCTAGGAGGTATTAAAAAGTATTCATTCTGCATACTTAAAAGGGGATTTAAAAGTATAAGGACATTTATGGATTGGAGGGGATTAAAAATAAAAACCCTTAATGAGATAGAAAGGGATTCTTTTTGAATGCCACAAAGTGTATTGAAATGGATGAAATGTATTCATTCTGTATACATGAAAGGGGATTCAAAAGGATAAAGATTTTATGGATTAAAGGGGATTAAATATAAAACCCCTTAATGACATAGAAATGGATTTCTTTTGAATGCCAAAAAGTGTATTAAAATGGATGGAATATTTTTATACTTTATAATGACAATTTAATATGCCTTTTCAAATCCTTTTTTTGGATAAGAAAGAATTGAAAATGTAAATTTGGGAGGTATTAAAATGTATTTATTCTGTATACTTAAAAAGGGGCTTAAAAGGATAAATAGTTTATGGATTGGAGAGAATTCAAAATAAAAACCCTTAATGGGATAGAAATGGATTCCTTTTGAATGTCACAAAGTGTATTGAAATGGATGAAATGTTTGTATACTTTTTAATGCCAATTTAAACGCCTTTTCAAATCCTTTTTTTGGATAAGAAAGGATTCAAAATATAGATCTAGGAGGTATTAAAATGTATTCATTCTGCATACTTAAAAGGGGATTTAAAAGGATAAGTAATTTATGGATTGGAGGGGATTGAAAATAAAAACCCTTAATGAGATAGAAAGGGATTCCTTTTGAATGCCACAAAGTGTATTGACATGGATGGAATGCTTATATACTTTTTAATGCTAATTGCATACGCTTTTTGAAAATCTTTTTTTTTGGATAAGAGAGGATTAAAAATGTAGATCTCGAAGGTATTAAAATGTATTCATTCGGTATTCTTGAAAGGGGATTCACAAGGTTAAAGATTTTATGGATTAAAGGGGATTAAAAATAAAACCCCCTAATGACATAGAAATTGATTCCTTTTTTTGGATAAGACAGGATTGAAAATGTAAATTTCGGAGGTATTAAAATGTATTTATTCTGTATACTTGAAAGAGGATTCAAAAGGATAATTATTTTATGGATTGAAGGGGATTAAAAAAACCCTTAATGGTATAGAAATTGATTCTTTTTGAATGACACAAAGTGTATTGAAATGGATGGAATGTTTATATACTTTTTAATGACAACTTAATACGCCTTTTCAAATCCTTTTTTCGGATAAGAAAGAATTGAAAATGTGAATTTCGGAGGTATTAAAATGTTATAATTCTGTATACTTAAAAGGGGACTTAAAAGGATAAATAGTTTATGGATTGAAGAGAATTCAAAATAACAACCCTTAATGGGATAGAAAGGGATTCCTTTTGAATGCCACAAAGTGTATTGAAATGGATGAAATGTATTCATTCTGTATACATGAAAGGGAATTCAAAAGGATAAAGATTTAATGGATTAAAGGGGATTAAATATAAAACCCCTTAACGACATAGAAATGGATTCCTTTTGAATGCCAAAAAGTGTATTAAAATGGATGGAATATTTTTATACTTTTAATGACAATTTAATACGCTTTTTCAAAACCTTTTTTTGAATAAGAAAGAATTGAAAATGTGAATTTCGGAGGTATTAAAATGTATTAATTCTGTATACTTAAAAAGGGACTTAAAAGTATAAATAGTTTATGGATTGGAGATAATTCAAATTAAAAACCCTTAATGGGATAGAAATGGATTTCTTTTGAATGTCACAAAGTGTATTGAAATAAATAAATAAATAAATAAATAAATAAATAATATCTTTATTTGCAACAAAAATAAATAGCGGTTTACAAAGTTTAAATTAGCATATAAGCAGTTGCAAAAAGGAGTTAAAAACAATTACATAATTGATCTAAGTTTAACCCCTGGTAGATTTTTATTTAATAACTTTTTGAACAAAGCGGAACTAGAACAAAGAAAAAGTCTAAAATTATTTTTCTTAACTACGTAAAGAAGGACATTTAGAGACAGAACATTTATACAACAAACTTATAGTATAGATATTTGTGATGCCAATTTAATACGCCTTTTCAAATCCTTTTTTTGGATAAGAAAGGTTTGAAAATGTAGTTCTCGAAGGTATTAAAATGAATTCATTCTGTATTCTTGAAAGGGGATTTAAAAGGTTAAAGATTTTATGGATTAAAGGGGACTAAAAATAAATCCCCTTAATGACATTGAAATGGATTGCTTTTGAATGCCAAAAAGTGTATTGAAATGGATGGAATGTTTATATATTTTTTAATGACAATTTAATTCGCCTTTTCAAATCCTTTTTTCGGATAAGAAAGAATTGAAAATGTGACTTTTGCAGGTATTAAAATGTATTAATTCTGTATACTTAAAAGGGGACTTAAAATGATAAATAGTTTATGGATTGAAGAGAATTCAAAATAACAACCCTTAATGGGATAGAAATGGATTCCTTTTGATTGCCACAAAGTGTATTGAAATGAATGAAATGTTTGTATACTTTTTAATGCCAATTTAATACGCCTTTTCAAATCTTTTTTTTGGATAAGAAAGGATTGAAAATGTAGATCTAGGAGGTATTAAAATGTATTCATTCTGCATACTTAAAAGGGGATTTAAAAGGATAAGTAGTTTATGGATTGTAGAGGATTAAAAATAAAAACCTTTACTGACATAGAAATGGATTCCCTTTGAATGCCACAAAGTGTATTGAAATGGATGGAATGTTTATATACTTTTTAATGCTAATTGCATACGCTTTTTGAAAACCTTTTTTTGGATAAGAAAGGATTGAAAATGTAGATCTCGAAGGTATTAAGATGTATTCATTCTCTATTCTTGAAAGGGGATTCAAAAGGTTAAAGATTTTATGGAATAAAGGGGATTAAAAATAAATCCCCTTAATGACATAGAAATGGATTCCTTTTGAATGCCAAAAAGTGTATTGAAATGGATGGAATGTTTATATACTTTTTAATGACAATTTAATACGCCATTTCAAATCCTTTTTTCGGATAAGAAAGAATTGAAAATGTGGATTTTGGAGGTATTAAAATGTATTAATTCTGTATACTTAAAAGGGGACTTAAAAGGATAAATAGTTTATGGATTGAAGAGAATTCAAAATAACAACCCTTAATGGAATAGAAATGGATTCCTTTTGAATGTCACAAAGTATATTGAAATGGATGAAATGTTTGTATACTTTTTAATGCCAATTAAATACGCCTTTTCAAATCCTTTTTTTGGATAAGAAAGGATTGAAAAAGTAGACTAGGAGGTATTAAAATGTATTCATTATGCATACTTAAAAGGGGATTTAAAAGGATAAGTAGTTTATGGATTGCAGGGCATTAAAAATAAAAAGCCTTAATGAGATAGAAAGGGATTCCTTTTGAATGCCACAAAGTGTATTGAAATGGATGGAATGTTTATATACTTTTTAATGCTAATTGTATACGCTTTTTCAAATCCTTTTTTTGGATAAGAAAGGATTGAAAATGTAGATCTCGAAGGTATTAAAATGTATTCATTCTCTATTCTTAAAAGGGGATTCAAAAGGTTAAAGATTTTATGGATTAAAGTGGATTAAAAATAAATCCCCTTAATGACATAGAAATGGATTCCTTTTGAATGACAAAAAGTGTATTGAAATGGATTTACGTTGAATGCCAAAAAGTGTATAAAAAAGGATAGAATGTTTCAAAATGGATTTATTTTGTATGCCAGGATCTGTATTGAAATGAATTAAAATTTTGTTATCCATTTTAATACTTAACACTTTCTATCCCCCAAAGGTCAGAAAAAGGATTTCAAAAAGCGGATAGAAAATGGATTCATTTTTTGTATCCTTTTTTTCCATTTTTTTTTATAGGGTACAAATTAAATGACATTTGCAATGGGTAATCAAAAGAATTTCAATAAAATATCCTGAAATTTAGATAATTTGTATGAAGACTGCCATGTTAATTCCTGTTTAAAAAAATATAGCCTATAGCAGCTTCGGGATCAGTAGCAATTCAACGACACCTTTTTTGTCAAAATAAATTCAATACAATACAACAATCGAAAAACATTACCCTTCCATTCGCCGTGCTGCAGTTGGGTAAAAAAAGATCTAGGAACATTTTTGTCACGTTATTGGTGAAAGCGGCTGTACAGGGTGTCTCACTATATTTTTTCCACCCTTTTAGACCAATAATAATTGATATAGGAATATACTAGAAATTGTATTCGAATTCGCGAAATTTTTACTTTTAAATTGCATCTTGACTTTATTCCTGATGCTTACCATATTTGACAGGCGCTCAAATGTATAGTTTTTGTAAATGGATGCTCCTTATATTATTTAATTAATAGATTAGGCTTGGAACATATTTTCGAAAAATACCCGATATGCCTTAGTTTAGAGCCATAGTTCTTGAGATATTAGCAATTATACCAGTACCGCTCTTGTGTTAATTTTAGTATCCTTATTCCAAATTATGTTAGTCCCCATGTATCAACAGTGACAATGACACAACTTTGTTGTCGTTACTGGTTGTCATTTTGAGCGTCATTTAAAAAAAAATAGTTGTCATTGTCACTGCTTATACATGGGGACTAACATAGTTCGAAATAAGGACACTGAAATTAACACAAAAGTGGCAATGTTATTTTTTTATCATTTAAAAATTTATCGCTAATATTTCAGAAACTATTTATCAAAACTTATTATATTCCAAGCCTAATCTATTAATTAAATAATATAAGGAGCATCCAATTTACAACAACTATAAATTTGAGCGCCTGTCAAATACGGTAAGCATCAGGAATAAAGTCAAGACGCAATTTAAAAGTAAAAATTTCGCGAATTTGAACACAATTTGAGACACCCTGTACTTGTCAGATGGCAAAAGGGTGCTAATGTTATTATTACTGCTGGAACTTATTTTCGTTAGAATAAGCCTCTATTTCATATGGTTTTTATTGCAGTTTTTAAAAGGCCTTTCTTATCTGGAATGCAACGATCGCTGGCCTTACACACACGCTTGGCCGAATCCGGTAAAGTTTAATTTGGCGGAATGAGCAGAATATAAGCGTGGCCGCGTCAGCAGTCTTATCAGAAAAGACGGGTCGCTGACCATAATTCTCCATGGGCGATGATTACAGATAGTCAATAAGAATTAGAGTTAAATTCACCTAGCAGTCTGTAGAAAAATCATCAACCAGCTAAATTGCTAATAAAAATATAAAATTAATTACTTTTACTAATTTTAATTTTTATCCGATTTTTACTTATTGTCTTTATCAAGAACCTGATTATTTTAATAAAGAGCTGGTTTATCAATGAAGGGTTAACTTGTCGTGTTAGTCTATTGGGGTAACCCGTAAGTTAATGGGTCAGTTCCGTCAGACCGTTCGACAGTCATAAAACCGTCCGAAAAATCACAAAGCGCGCGCAATGCAGTACGAGGACTGTTATACAACGATTTTGGTTAGATGGAACGACCAAATAACTGTCCAAAAAACGAATGCTGATGGGGTCGTCGATTTACTTCAGGCATGTGATCATATGCGAGAGAGTTAAATTCAAAGTCACGTGACTAAACGAAAGGGTAGGGTCTCGCGTAAAGATAGATCGAAGAAAACGTATAAATTCGAGAGCCAGAAATTACATAAGATTATCAAAATATATTTTTAATTTTAGTTCTTTAAAATGCAGATAAAATTACATTAATTTAATTTATATTCACAAATTATAAAGCACTACAGACTGCCTAATAAACTTAATATACCAAAAATTAAAAGGAACTTGCTTTAGCACATATTTTTGGGCGAAACTTGTGAAGAAATATTTATTTTTTCTAATACCTATCACAAACTTTATGTGAAATTTATATATTTATTTATTTGTATTTTGTCATTTGATTTTTCAAAATATTTGTGAAATTACCTATATATTATAGAAAGCCTTAATATTCACAAAGTTTTTGTAATTTTATTAATTTTTAGGAAATAGAGATCGTGATACTTCTAAGAATGTAGGAAAATCACATTTTGTTGCTTGTACTTTGGTAGGCATATATAGTTAATGCATATACGTATATGAGTTAATGACCTTAATGTCGATACCTTAAAGCGAAGTCGTTTGTTCTTTCGCCAAATCTGGTGTAAAATTTCACATCCGGTGTCCCTCTTCTTTTAACTTTTAGTTCACAGGTCAACGGGATTTACTGCAATCAGGGTAAACCCTTATTCCTTTTCTATTCCTATCCAATCACCTGCTAAATTATTTTTTTTTGTTAGCAGGCTACCCTATGGTCAGTATAGCTTTTTTCCATGTGATATACCTACACGATCCGCAGTCTTGTAGTAATAAAAATTAAGAGGCTCTTGCAAAAAATCAACAGATTCTGCAGATGTTGCACAATTTTTTTATTTTTATTTAAAAAATATTTGTATATTTACGTGGCTCACCCGGCATTTTGTCATGTGTTAAAATTGGTTGTGAAACATAATTTATTTTGATAAAAATTTAAATTTTTTGGGTTATTCACTCTTTCTTGAATTTTGTCAATTCACTCTTTCTTGAATTTTGTCAGACAATAAATGTAAATTTAATGTATTTATGGTATATTTTTATCTCAGGTGATGTAAACTAGAAATGTGTGTGTTTTACATACAACGTCGACCTGGAACGCAAAGAGGAATTTTTCGTACCGTTTTATGACTGTCGCAGGCGTTGATGAAATTTTAATTCAGAGCAAGGCCAACGACGCTAAAAAAATCAGCTGTTATCATGGGCTGAATTTTACATGGGATCTTATGAGAGAGTTTGTGATATTTTCAAAATGGCACTACAGATTTTCGCGAAATTTTAGTGAAATATTTCTAGATACTATACCGATATTCCACCGAACTTTTGTAAGGATGAAAGGTGACTAAAAGGTTAAAATCTTCCAAGATTTAGCATTTAACTTTGTTATCTGTGTTTGTCATGTCATTTATTTGTTTGTTTGTACTGTAAAACTTTTTCCATTTTTTAGTGAGTTTTAGCAATAAAGTTAATTTAAAATCAAAAATTTTTGTAAACAAATGTAAATAACTATATTAAGTTTTAAAAGTTTGCCGAAAATAAACAAATAGATGTAGGTGAGCCGATTACTTTCCACGAAGAAACGAACACAAAAAAAGCTCCCCCAGATTCCGTGAGGCAGACTATAGAGGTGTGGGATTCCGAGAATTTGCTCCCACCTGTGGACCATTTCTTTTCGTTTTCAAAGTCGACATGATTTTTCAATTGGGAGGTAGTGGCATGAAACACGACGCTTGCCAGGAGTGTTGATGAGTTTATATTCAGCAGCGTATTCAGGGACAGACGCTGTTTGCAGCAGCTCATTCTGAGTCAGACGCTGCTGAGGTTTTGCCACCTACGCTATGTTCGCCCTACCGAGGTCCTTTCTCTCCGCCTTTCATACCGATGTGGTCTTCTCCCGTATCCCTGTGAAAGAGACTCTAGACAGGTGCTAACCCTCCGGGTCAGAGAGTTCCTGAAATCTACGGAAGGCAAAGGTCGATTCATTTCCCCTGATCTTATGAGGTCTAGCAACGGGACGAAAATAAAAGGAAAATTTAAGTCTGTACTCTGTTTTCTATGTGCTCTTTTACTGATACTGTTACTTATTACTTAAGAACCTACAAAACGAAAATCGAATTTATATATTACTTCGTGTAACGACAAAGAATATTTGCTATAGCCTATATTCTTTGTGGTGTAACCAGTAAAGATGGAGTAATGATTCTGAAACGGCAAGCAAGTTCTATTTCCTTTTGACATTATACGGGGCTTTAACAATAGATAAAAGCTCAAGGCAAAACAAAAAAGTTTATAAAAAGTCATAGAACGAATTAAAAGTTTTGTCCCCGAAACTTTATAGAATAAAACTAAATAAAAAAGTTTGCTTCAACAAAAAACTACTCAAATTAAAAAACTAATAAAACTAAATAATACAGTGAAACCTCTCCTTGTGTACAACTCCCTTTAGGTGGACAAATTTGTTGGAACCAAGCTTCTCCCTATTTCTTTACATGTAGAATTCACTCCCATAACCGGACACTCTTGTCGATGTAGATAAAGAGATTTATGATACTTTTTCGTAGAAAATAAGAAGACAGTTACTGTGACAAAATTGAGAACTATATTATTCATTATTGTCAACATAAAATCATACACAAAATAAATGACACAAAGTTGACCATTATTTTTAACAGAAATATACAAAGTTGACAATTATCTTTAATAAAATTATTTAACATTCTGCACCCCCAATGTTGACTTTCCTTTGTCAACATGACAGTGTAGTCGGTGGATCTTCCTGGATGTTCGGGAAAAAGTCCCATTGTTGTTTTTACTTCTGCTACCCGCACAGTACCATCGTCACCTTTGTGGACTTTTGTAACAACACCAATAGGCCAGATATAACGTGGAGAATTTGGGTCATTGATTACTACCATTCATCTCCTTATTCTAGATTTTTATCAACATCTTGCCATTTTGGTCTTTGAATCAGATTTGGCAGGTATTCTGTTAACCACCTTTTCCAGAAAAGATCGATAAAATATTGGGATATGCTCCATTGCTTTCTTGAATGTAGGTCATTTTTGGTAAACTGCCCAGGAATAAATATTTTATCTGATTTGCCCAATAGTATGTCATTTGGACAAATACTAACAACTTCGTATGGATCCTCAGATACTTCGGTCAATGGTCTTGAACTCATTATATATTCAATTTCTGCAAAATATGTCTGTAATACTTCTTCCTTGGGGTGCTGGTCTCGCACGACCGCTGTTATTGCTCTTTTGAAAGAACCAATCATACGTTCCCAGCTGCCACCCATAAAAGGAGAAAGCGGAGGGATCAGGGGCGGCTAGTACATAAGGGCTGCAGAGCTGCAGAACCCCCAAAATTTTAACATTATTTGACTATTTTTCAGCCGCTGCTATTTTTCTAATATAATTATTTTATTTCTAAAATTATTGGAATAGCAGTATATTTTGGTATAGTAGGCTTCAAATCGCGTACGTGTGTTGAGTATGACGCCGCGCGCCGTCGCCGAAGGCCGCATTTCACAGTCGGTCAAATGAAGTTATTGGCATTGTTGCGCTGCTAAATTGCGACACAACGTAGCTGGGCGGCTAACGAGATCTGTGCTCGGCTAGGAACCCCTTCCTTCGCCCCGCACCGCACTTGCTCATGGGTTTAGATAGCGAATTCTAGGCAAAAATAGAGCTGCAAAACTTGCAGTTCCAGTACAATTCCGGGCGGGCGCGCTCAGCGTTGCGTGTTTGCGGGCGCATTTATTTATTTAGAAGACGCCAAACGCATGAGCGGGAGGTTATGGTCGTGTTTGTTGTTTGTTTTTGTATAATTGTGTCACAACGAATGTGGTGGATAATTTAATTAATGTAAAAAAATTCTCCCTCTTTACTTATGAAGAAAAACTAAAACTGAAAGAAGAAGGACGGCCATTGCCCGATATTTTAATGCCCAAAAGTGTTGCTAAGGTAGTGAATGTGAATTAAATCTTTTGTAAAAACGCTATTTTTTCCTAGGTATTGTAATTTTTGCCAAACCAAACTTGGCAATTTTTTACTTTTTATAATAGACACGTGATCTGGAGACTGTAAAAAAATTGCATTTTTTATACCCTAACGGCAGAACTCACAAACTTTACTGTCACGAGCCGCCACTGGGAGGGATGTATTTCCAAGTATTGCCTCTGTTTGACAACTCGTTGATTATCGTTGTGTACTTCTTGTATTGATCTTTGTAGTTCTTGATTTTTTCGATTATCTGACCAGAAAATTTTAATTTCACCACGTCAAGAATCTTCTTATTGCCATTATACATGAGTCTGTTGTTAACAAATGGCAGGCATATTTCTACATGGATGGCTCGAACAGTTAAACAAGTAAAGAGGACTCCATATCTTTTTTCAGTCCTTCTTCTAACTGAAACGTGAAATGGACCGAAGAAATCTAAACCAGTTGCTGTAAATGGTTTTTCGAATGTAAGAAGTCTTTCTTTTGGAAGTAAACCAATTTGTGGGTTACAGCTCTTCGAAAACATTCTTTGGCAATAAAAACTTTGTATTATTTTTTTTTTTTACCGTTGTTCTTATATGTGGTATATAAAATTCTCTCTTTAATTCGTTAATAACGGTTTCTGTACCTTGGTGACCGTATTTTTTGTGAAAATGCATTATCATTTTCTTGGTGTAAAGATGCTTTTCATCTAAGACTACTGGCTCTTTTGTAACGATATCTGTTTCTATTACTCTCAAAATTCGGCTCGAAGGACCATTTGTCGATGTAGATAAAAAGATTTATGATACTTTTTGGTAGAAAATAAGAAGACAGTTACTGTAACAAAATTGAGAACTATATTATTCATTATTGTCAACATCAAATCATACACAAAATAAATGACACAACATTGTTAAATAATTTTATTAAAGATAGTCGTCAACTTTGTATATTTCTGTTAAAAATAATGGTCAACTTTGTGTCATTTATTGTGTGTATGATTTGATGTTGACAATAATGAATAATATAGTTCTCAATTTTGTCACAGTAACAGTCTTCTTACTTTCTACCACAAAGTATCTCTTCTTCTTTGGCTTGTAGATTTTCTTTTAATTTTCGGATTTCCAGCATTTCTTTTTCAAGGTTAAGCAATTTTTCGTTTTGAGAATTTCGAGATATTGTTGATCTAATTGAAGCTTGTTCAGATTCTTCTACAGCATTTTTAGATTGACTTTCATGCAGTTTTTCAACAATAAATTTAATAAATGACTCCGTAAAATGTTTTGCGGACGTTATAGATTGGTAATTTAGGTCGAATAACTTATAAATATCTTTAAAATTAACAATACATTTCGCTTACTAGCTCGATGTGATTTTTATATTCTTCTGAATCAAGTTTAAATTGAAATCCAGAAAAGGCAAGTAAACAAGATTTTGTTATTCTACCTGATTTGTTTGGTCCATACAGAATCAAATTGATATTTTTCAAAAGCGTTGGATCTGAACATTTCTTGACCTTTTTTTCAATGTCCTTGCAAGCTCCCAATGTTGACATGATTTAATTCGCTTCCTTGAATCTTCTATATCGCGGACTGTAATTCTTGCTGTGTTCAGTAGATCAAAAGGCCATTTGTCGATGTAGATAAAGAGATTTATGATACTTTTTGGTAGAAAATAAGAAAACAGTTACTGTGACAAAATTGAGAACTTTATTATTCATTATTGTCAACATCAAATCATACACAAAATAAATGGCACAAAGTTGACCATTATTTTTAACAAAAATATACAAAGTTGACAATTATCTTTAATAAAATTACTTAACAACTCTAATAACGGACGCGGACAATTTTTTTTGGTTAAAAAATTCTGAAACCTCCCTTAAACGGTCGCGAACCTCTGACAACGGGACGGAGCTCTGCACGATATGGGCATAAATATTATGTTGTATGTTCGCAACAGCGCACTCTGCAGCTGGAGAATTACCTCTTTCCCTTTTAATGCGGAACTAAATACTTCTTCGTATTTACAACATATTTTATTCGGCAGGACTGTTCTATTTAAAATGGCGCCTAATAAAAAACTTCTTAGTTTACGTGAAAAAATGTAAGTTGTTACCGGTTCGGAGAAGGAACTTCTATCAGCACGAAAGATCGCTGAAAAAGTTATTATCGGAAAAACAAGCAGCGGAAATTGTTAATAAATATATATTAAAATTTCGCAGGTCTCACTCATAAGCGGACACCTCCAATAAGCGGCGAAAATCGACGAAACCGTGAGTGTCCGCTTATAGGAGGTTTTACTGTATAATATTTGTTTTTTAATTCTTCTGCGCTTCGAACACGGAAGTACGCATGCTCCGTGGTAACGGCAAGAAATACAATTTTAAAAAATAGACAAAAGTAGCGCTATTCCGAGCCCAATCAGGTGCTGTATAGAAATAAACCAAATTAAGCAAAAACTAAAAAGTGTTTTTTTTTATTTAAGTTGGTAAGATTGCATCACAAATTTAATAAAATTTGATTGTATCGAACGACGTTCACGATTTTTTTATATTTCTTCCTTGTTTTACCGTTTTCGAAATCTGCATAAATAAATTATGTTTTGTGGATCTTGGCGACGTTTCGTATTTAAAACTAACACCTTTTCAAGCCTCAAATCACAGTTGAGTCTTCGGCAGCAAGGCCAGTGAGTATTAGTTTATTGACAACAGCATATTACACATTTATTTATGGAAGTTAAAAATAAATATTTTAACTTCCATAAATAAATCTGTAATATGCTGTTGTCAATAAACCAATACTCACTTGCTTTGCTGCCGAAAATATAATTCATTCATTACTAGAGAAACGAAAGTCCTAATTATCAATCTCCATAAAGTTACTTTTACCCAGAACAGACTGAATATAGGTCAGGGGTATTTGTTTATTCATTTATTCAACAGAATCTACAGCAAAAAGCCAATTACAGATTCTACCTTAAAGTGGGTATTGACTTGCAACAAAACACTACAAACACTCCAAACATTTTCGCCGAAAATGTTCGCTCAGTGAGTACGTGTCTATGCAATGCTTATGTAATTTTGCAATCTGGGAACACAGCGCGCATCAAACACTACAAACAGGACAAACATTTTCGGCGAAAATGCGCGGAGTGTGTGTGAGTGAATACGTGTACTTCAAAAGCACAGACCGCGCTGCAACAAATTTTGCAAGTCAATACGTCACGGCGAACGCGCAAAACATTTTCCGAGGCTTGTCGGTAAATCGGAATACCACAAAGAGATTTATTCCTTCTTGTTTGTTCAGTGGGTGCAGTCGTTTTTTTTTTACTTGGCAATTAAAAAATTGAATGGACCATCCATCTCCCGCACAACGCTCAAAAAGTATTAAACCTTCATATCCTTAATTTCAATACCCATCTGATTATTCAGCTGACAAAACATATGTAAACTACGACATTGAGGAAAATTTTTTAAATTAATTTATGCGGTTCGGTTCATTTAGTTTAATGTCGAAGTTGGGTATCTTTCTTGAATATTTTAGGACCCACTAGACAAATTAAGTTTTCAAAATCCTCTGCAGATATTCTGGTAAAGTTTTTGAAATGTAATTAGTCCATATCTCTCACCATATCTCTCAGTAAACTTAAATTTTGTCTTTGTAAATACAGACGTCTGGACCATTCTTTTCGCTGCTCTTTTTTATTTTTTCTTCGCAAACTCTCAATAATCAGTAGAGCGCCGCTACAACCGCGTCGTCATCATCCATCACGGTTGACGGTGATACTGAGTTAAAATAGCGAGCACAGAACACCAATAGCGAGAATACAGGACGCAGAGCAAATGCTATATACCAATTAAAACCGTAATTTCAGAAAAATGAGCCAATCACATTGCATCTGTACACCTGGTGAATTGCAGATTTTCACTCCACGTGGACTACGATAACCTAGTTGCTATTAGGGAAGTGTTGAATTGATTAATAATCACTTTTCCTAATTTCCACTAAATTTGACTTGTGCAGCGTTAAAAATCAATCGGTGTGTGGGTAAGTTGAAATATTGTTTGCCACCATGTCATTTAAGAAAAGTAAACTACTAATCCGATTATAATGAGAATTTTAAAAATAGTAAATAAAGAAAAATAATCAAAAATAATTTGCAAATAAAATACTCTCCCAATTCTTGGGCACCTAAGCTAACACAATTAATGTATGTATAATATAGGTAATTTTAACTAATTTTGGTCCACAAAAAAAACCTCTTTGCGACACCCGGGGACCCGACCAGTGGACCAGTGTAATACCAAGTATAATGTTTTAGCTCACACGTATACTATAAGTAGGGTGAGCTATGGTGTCTGTCTGTCCGTCTGTCCATCTGTCCATCTGTCCGACTGTCCGTCTGACCGTCTGTCCGTCCGTCTGTCCATCTGTCCGTCCGTCCGTCCGTCTTTTTATTTTGCAGTTCTTGTGTTATCTTTATTATTTAATATTGTTATTATCCTTTTACCAATACCTACAGTTTTATTCTAAATGACTCTAAATATTGAATAAACTTACTTAATTTAGATATATAGATATATAATATATATATATATATATATATATATAGATATATATATATATATATATATATATATATATATATATATATATATATATATATATATATATATGTCTGTATTTCTGTATGTCTGTAAGTCTGTATGTCTGTCTGTCTGTCTGTCTGTCTGCCTGTCTGTCTGTCTGTCTGTCTGTCTGTCTGTCTGTCTGTCTGTCTGTCTGTATGTCTGTATGTCTGTATGTCTGTATGTCTGTATGTCTGTATGTCTGTATGTCTGTATGTCTGTATGTCTGTATGTCTGTATGTCTGTATGTCTGTATGTCTGTATGTCTGTATGTCTGTATGTCTGTATGTCTGTATGTCTGTATGTCTGTATGTCTGTATGTCTGTATGTCTGTATGTCTGTATGTCTGTATGTCTGTATGTCTGTATGTCTGTATGTCTGTATGTCTGTATGTCTGTATGTCTGTATGTCTGTATGTCTGTATGTCTGTATGTCTGTATGTCTGTATGTCTGTATGTCTGTATGTCTGTATGTCTGTATGTCTGTATGTCTGTATGTCTGTATGTCTGTATGTCTGTATGTCTGTATGTCTGTATGTCTGTATGTCTGTATGTCTGTATGTCTGTATGTCTGTATGTCTGTATGTCTGTATGTCTGTATGTCTGTATGTCTGTATGTCTGTATGTCTGTATGTCTGTATGTCTGTATGTCTGTATGTCTGTATGTCTGTATGTCTGTATGTCTGTATGTCTGTATGTCTGTATGTCTGTATGTCTGTATGTCTGTATGTCTGTATGTCTGTATGTCTGTATGTCTGTATGTCTGTATGTCTGTATGTCTGTATGTCTGTATGTCTGTATGTCTGTATGTCTGTATGTCTGTATGTCTGTATGTCTGTATGTCTGTATGTCTGTATGTCTGTATGTCTGTATGTCTGTATCTCTGTATGTCTGTATGTCTGTATGTCTGTATGTCTGTATGTCTGTATGTCTGTATGTCTGTATGTCTGTATGTCTGTATGTCTGTATGTCTGTATGTCTGTATGTCTGTATGTCTGTATGTCTGTATGTCTGTATGTCTGTATGTCTGTATGTCTGTATGTCTGTATGTCTGTATGTCTGTCTGTCTGTATGCATACATGTGAGCTAAAAATTAAAAAATATCAAAGTGCGAAAAATAATTTTTTTAAATTTTACGCAATTTCAAAAATCATATCGAAAAAAGTTTATTAAAGATTAACTTTATGTAAATCATCATTTCATATTCTACAGAAGCGCACCTTTTGAGGATATGCCCACATACAAGGATCCTGGAATTTCTGTTCGATTTATATTTACCTGTAGTTTATGTGATTTCCGCGAGGGAAGTGTTGGAAATCTTGTTTTCATTTCTTTTTAGTGACTTTGGTCGGACCCGAAAAGAGCCGCGGCTGTTTGTGTCGGTAGGGTCAAAATTATACCAGGAAGATTTTATATGAATTTGGATAACTTTTGAAGGGCAGAATCAAGCAAAATTTCACGAAATCGTTAGAACCCCGTATTAGGAGGTATTTCAAATGACCTTGCAAACACGACGATCTTTTGCGCGCGAATGTTTGTTGCATTCGGATGAAAAAGATTGGAATGTTCGTAGTGTTTTGCGCGTTTGGAGTGATTTGTTGCAAGTCAGTACGCACCTTTACATTAAAAAGACGTCTTAAGGTGCGTACTGACTTGCAACAAATCACTCCAAACGCGCAAAACACTACGAACATTCCGATCTTTTTCCTCCGAATGCAACAAACATTCGCGCGCAAAAGATCGTCGTGTTTTCAAAGTCATTTGAAATACCTCCTAATACGGGGTTCTATCGATTTCGCGAAATTTTGCTTGATTCTGCCCTTCAAAAGTTATCTAAATTCATATAAAATCTTCCTGGTATAATTTCAACCCTACCGACACAAAACAGCCGCGGCCCTTTTCGGGTCCGACCAAACTATTTGTCGGCCGCGGCGTCACTAAAAAGAAATGAGAACAAGATTTCCAACACTTCCCTCGCGGAAATCACATAAACTACAGGTAAATATAAATCGAACAGAAGTTCCAGGATCCTTGTATGTGGGCATATCCTCAAAAGGTGCGCTTCTGTAGAATATGAAATGATGATTTACATAAAGTTAATCTTTAATAAACTTTTTTCGATATGATTTTTGAAATTGCGTAAAATTTAAAAAAGTAATTTTTCGCACTTGGATATTTTTTAATTTTTAGCTCACATGTATGCATACAGACATACAGACATACAGCCATACAGACATACAGACATACAGACATACAGACATACAGACATACAGCCATACAGACATACAGACATACAGACATACAGACATACAGACATACAGACATACAGACATACAGACATACAGACATACAGACATACAGACATACAGACATACAGACATACAGACATACAGACATACAGACATACAGACATACAGACATACAGACATACAGACATACAGACATACAGCCATACAGACATACAGACATACAGACATACAGACATACAGACATACAGACATACAGACATACAGACATACAGACATACAGACATACAGACATACAGACATACAGACATACAGACATACAGACATACAGACATACAGACATACAGACATACAGACATACAGACATACAGACATACAGACATACAGACATACAGACATACAGACATACAGACATACAGACATACAGACATACAGACATACAGACTTACAGACATACAGACGTATATACATATATATATATATATATATATATATATATATATATATATCAAAATTAAGTAAGTTTATTCAATATTTAGAGTCATTTAGAATAAAACTGTAGGTACAGACAGACGGACGGACAGACGGACGGACAGACAGTCAGACGGACAGTCGGACAGACGGACAGATGGACAGACAGACACCATAGCTCACCCTACTTATAGTATACGTGTGAGCTAATACATTATACTTGGTATTAAACTGGTCCATTGGTCGGGTCCCCGGGTATCGCAAAGAGGTTTTTTTTTGTGGACCAAAATTAGTTAACATTATATTATACATACATTAATTGTGTTAGCTTAGGTGCCCAAAAATTGGGAGAGTATTTTATTTGCAAATTATTTTTGATTCTTTTTCTTTATTTACTATTTTTAAAATTCTCATTATAATCGGATTAGTAGTTTACTTTTCTTAAATGACGTCATTTTGAATTTTGAAAAGTCGAAAAATTTGAAACTTGTGGCAAACAATATTTCAACTTACCCACACACCGATTGATTTTTAACGCTGCACAAGTCAAATTTAGTGGAAATTAGGAAAAGTGATTATTAATCAATTCATCACTTCCCTAATAGATAGTAGGTTATCGTAGTCCACGTGGAGTGAAAATCTGCAATGCACCAGGTGTACAGATGCAATGTGATTGGCTCATTTTTCTGAACTTACGGTTTTAATTGGTATATAGCATTTGCTCTGCGTCCTGTATTCTCGCTATTTTAAGTCAGTATCACCGTCAACCGTGATGGACGAAGACGACGCGGTAGTAGCCGCCGGCGCTCTTCTGATTACTCAAAAATAAAAAAGAGCAGCGAAAAGAATGGTCCAGACGTCTGTATTTACAAAGACAAAATTTAAGTTTACTGAGAGATATGGACTATTTCCATTTCAAAAATTTTACCAGAATATCTGCAGATGATTTTGAAAACTTAATTTGTCTAGTGGGTCCTAAAATATTCAAGAAAGATACCCAACTTCGACATGCTATACCTGTTCAAGATAGCTTAGCTATTACTCTACGTTTTTTAGCAACAGGGGACTCTTTCACTAGTCTACAATACCTATTTAAAGTATCAAAACAACGAGTTGGTTTTATATTTATAGAGACCTGCAATGCCCTTATTGAAAAATTGAAACATGAAATAAAGGTAAATATACCGGGTGGCCCAAAAAAAGGCATGAAATGATTTTTATTATCACTTTTGAACGAATTGGTCTGGGTTTTGACCAAAAATATTTTTTGTCCGCTATCAGATTCCAAGATGGCACACAGAATCAAAGGTAGGGTAGACCGGGTAGTGCCCACTTTTTATAAATGTGCTACTAAAAATATTGAGCTGATTCAATTATTTTCTTTTTTGTTCTGTCAATAGCTACAACTTTAGACTTACAAAAACAATATGACACAAATCCCTAAAATTAAAAAAACTTTTGGTTGTTTGTAAACAGTACTATTAATCAACATATATACGAGGTATTTTGTCACATGATGTAGGCGTTAAGGCATACAAAATTTGCTGTAATTACTTTGTATTCCTCCCTGGTCCTAGCTAGAGACCCTCTATGTATGACATATTTTAAATATGTCATACATACAGGGTCTCTATTTAAAATATGTCATGTCCTAGCCATCTCGCCGCCTGTCATTCCCCCTCACCCTCTTCAAAAACCATATTCGCATAAATTTCCCAAATATGGAGCGATTTCAAAACTTCTTTCTGCACACGGTTTAAGAATTTTTCAACAGCATTTTACTTCTTCCCTCTCCCTCCCCCACCTTGACTCAATGTTTGTAGAAACGCACCTATCTCCGAGTAACGCTAAATGAATGATAAATGCATTCTTTCTATAAGGCTGAATAAGAATTAAAAAATGGATGTAAAAAATAAATTAACAGAAAACACTCAACTGCTAAATCTACTTGTAACTACTAGTCGTAGTTGGGTACAAAATTACCCAATAACCTAATTCATAAAAATACAAAACTGTGCGCTTTGGGCATCAAAACTAAAAATTGAAGCATATCGTACATTATAAGTATATCTATTACAGTTTGTGATACCTATCAATTTTATACTCAACTGCGACTATAGTAGGCACAAGTAGAACTAGCAGTTTGGTGTTTTATTTATTTATTTTTTTTATAAATAAGTTTAATATTTATTTATTATTATTCAAACATATTAACTAAAGGTAAAGTTTTTTTTACTTAATAACTAAACTAAATGAACCGAACCGCATAAATTAATTTAAAAACTTTTCCTCAATGTCGCAGTTTACATATGTTTTGTCAGCTGAATAATCAGATGCGTATTGAAATTAAGGATATGAAGGTTCAATACTTTTTGAGCGTTGTGCGGGAGATGGATGGTCCATTCCATTTTTTAGTTGCCAAGTAAAAAAAAAACCACCGCACCCACTGAACAAACAAGAAGGAATAAATCTCTTTGTGGTATTCCGATTTACCGACAAGTCTCGGAAAATGTTTTGCGCGTTCGCCGTGACGTATTGACTTGCAAAATTTGTTGCAGCGCGGTCTATGCTTTTGAAGTACACGTATTCACTCACACACACTCCGCGCATTTTCGCCGAAAATGTTTGTCCTGTTTGTCCTTTTAAAGTGGGTATTGACTTGCAACAAAACACTACAAACACTCCAAACATTTTCGCCGAAAATGTTCGCTCAGTGAGTACGTGTCTATGCAATGCTTATGTAATTTTGCAATCTGGGAACACAGCGCGCATCAAACACTACAAACAGGACAAACATTTTCGGCGAAAATGCGCGGAGTGTGTGTGAGTGAATACGTGTACTTCAAAAGCACAGACCGCGCTGCAACAAATTTTGCAAGTCAATACGTCACGGCGAACGCGCAAAACATTTTCCGAGGCTTGTCGGTAAATCGGAATACCACAAAGAAATTTATTCCTTCTTGTTTGTTCAGTGGGTGCAGTCGTTTTTTTTTTACTTGGCAATTAAAAAATTGAATGGACCATCCATCTCCCGCACAACGCTCAAAAAGTATTGAACCTTCATATCCTTAATTTCAATACGCATCTGATTATTCAGCTGACAAAACATATGCAAACTACGACATTGATGAAAATTTTTTAAATTAATTTATGCGGTTCGGTTCATTTATTTAAGTTACTAAGTAAAAAAAACTTTACCACTAGTTAATATGTTTGAATAATAATAAATAAATATTAAACTTATTTATAAAAAAAAAACACCAAACTGCTAGTTTTACTTGTGCCTACTATAGTCGCAGTTGAGTATAAAATTGATAGGTATCACAAACTGTAATAGATATACTTATAATGTACGATATGCTTCAATCTTTAGTTAGTTTTGATGCCCAAAGCGCACTTACAAAATTATACAGTTTTGTATTTTCATGAATTAGGTTTTTGGGTAATTTTAGCAAGTAGATTTAGCAGTTGGGTGTTTTTTGTTAATTTATTTTTTACCTCTATTTTTTAATTCTTATTCAGCCTTATAGAAAGAATGCATTTATCATTCATTTAGCATTACTCGTAGATAGGTGCATTTCTACAAACATTGAGTCAAGGTGGGGGAGGGAGAGGGAGAGGGAAGTAGTAAAATGCTGTTGAAAAATTCCTAAACCGTGTGCAGAAAGAAGTTTTGAAATCGCTCCATATTTGTGAAAGTTATGCGAATATGGTTTTTGAAGAGGGTGAGGGGGAATGACAGGCGGCGAGATGGCTAGGACATGACATATTTTAAATAGAGACCCTGTATGTATGACATATTTAAAATATGTCATACATACAGGGTCTCTAGCTAGGACCAGGGAGGACTACAAAGTAATTACAGCAAATTTTGTATGCCTTAACTCCTACATCATGTGACAAAATATGTACCTCATATATATGTAAAAAGTGCCGTTTACAAACAACCAAAAGTTTTTTTAATTTTAGGGATTTGTGTCATATTGTTTTTGTATGTCTAAAGTTGTAGCTATTGACAGAACAAAAAAGAAAACAATTGAATCAGCTCAAGATTTTTTAGTAGCACATTTATAAAAAGTGGGCAGTACCCGGTCTACCCTACCTTTGATTCTGTGTGCCATCTTGGAATTTGATAGCGGACAAAAAATATTTTTGGTCAAAACCCAGACCAATTCGTTCAAAAGTGATAATAAAAATCATGTCATGCCTTTTTTTTGGGCCACCCGGTATATTTACCTTTATTTCATGTTTCAATTTTTCAATAAGGGCATTGCAGGTCTCTATAACTATAAAACCAACTCGTTGTTTTGATACTTTAAATAGGTAGTGTAGACTAGTGAAAGAGTCCCCTGTTGCTAAAAAACGTAGAGCAAGAGCTAAGCGATCTTGAACAGGTATAGCATGTCGAAGTTGGGTATCTTTCTTGAATATTTTAGGACCCACTAGACAAATTAAGTTTTCAAAATCCTCTGCAGATATTCTGGTAAAGTTTTTGAAATGTAATTAGTCCATATCTCTCAGTAAACTTAAATTTTGTCTTTGTAAATACAGACGTCTGGACCATTCTTTTCGCTGCTCTTTTTTATTTTTTCTTCTCAAACTCTCAATAATCAGAAGAGCGCCGGCCGCTACAACCGCGTCGTCATCGTCCATCACGGTTGACGGTGATACTGACTTAAAATAGCGAGAATACAGGACGCAGAGCAAATGCTATATACCAATTAAAACCGTAATTTTAGAAAAATGAGCCAATCACATTGCATCTGTACACCTGGTGCATTGCAGATTTTCACTCCACGTGGACTACGATAACCTACTTGCTATTAGGGAAGTGTTGAATTGATTAATAATCACTTTTCCTAATTTCCACTAAATTTGACTTGTGCAGCATTAAAAATCAATCGGTGTGTGGGTAAGTTGAAATATTGTTTGCCACCATGTCATTTAAGAAAAGTAAACTACTAATCCGATTATAATGAGAATTTTAAAAATAGTAAATAAAGAAAAATAATCAAAAATAATTTGCAAATAAAATACTCTCCCAATTTTTGGGCACCTAAGCTAACACAATTAATGTATGTATAATATAGGTAATTTTAACTAATTTTGGTCCACAAAAAAAACCTCTTTGCGACACCCGGGGACCCGACCAGTGGACCAGTGTAATACCAAGTATAATGTTTTAGCTCACACGTATACTATAAGTAGGGTGAGCTATGGTGTCTGTCTGTCCGTCTGTCCATCTGTCCGTCTGTCCGACTGTCCGTCTGACCGTCTGTCCGTCCGTCTGTCCATCTGTCCGTCCGTCCGTCCGTCTTTTTATTTTGCAGCTGTTGTGTTATCTTTATTATTTAATATTGTTATTATCCTTTTACCAATACCTACAGTTTTATTCTAAATGCTACAGTTTTATTCTAAATGACTCTAAATATTGAATAAACTTACTTAATTTAGATATATAGATATATAATATATATATATATATATATATATGTCTGTATTTCTGTATGTCTGTAAGTCTGTATGTCTGTCTGCCTGTCTGTATGTCTGTATGTCTGTCTGTCTGTCTGTCTGTCTGTCTGTCTGTCTGTCTGTCTGTCTGTCTGTCTGTCTGTCTGTCTGTCTGTCTGTCTGTCTGTCTGTCTGTCTGTCTGTCTGTCTGTCTGTCTGTCTGTCTGTCTGTCTGTCTGTCTGTCTGTCTGTCTGTCTGTCTGTCTGTCTGTCTGTCTGTCTGTCTGTCTGTCTGTCTGTCTGTCTGTCTGTCTGTCTGTCTGTCTGTCTGTCTGTCTGTCTGTCTGTCTGTCTGTCTGTCTGTCTGTCTGTCTGTCTGTCTGTCTGTCTGTCTGTCTGTCTGTCTGTCTGTCTGTCTGTCTGTCTGTCTGTCTGTCTGTCTGTCTGTCTGTCTGTCTGTCTGTCTGTCTGTCTGTCTGTCTGTCTGTCTGTCTGTCTGTCTGTCTGTCTGTCTGTCTGTCTGTCTGTCTGTCTGTCTGTCTGTCTGTCTGTCTGTCTGTCTGTCTGTCTGTCTGTCTGTCTGTCTGTCTGTCTGTCTGTCTGTCTGTCTGTCTGTCTGTCTGTCTGTCTGTCTGTCTGTCTGTCTGTCTGTCTGTCTGTCTGTCTGTCTGTCTGTCTGTCTGTCTGTCTGTCTGTCTGTCTGTCTGTCTGTCTGTCTGTCTGTCTGTCTGTCTGTCTGTCTGTCTGTCTGTCTGTCTGTCTGTCTGTCTGTCTGTCTGTCTGTCTGTCTGTCTGTCTGTCTGTCTGTCTGTCTGTCTGTCTGTCTGTCTGTCTGTCTGTCTGTCTGTCTGTCTGTCTGTCTGTCTGTCTGTCTGTCTGTCTGTCTGTCTGTCTGTCTGTCTGTCTGTCTGTCTGTCTGTCTGTCTGTCTGTCTGTCTGTCTGTCTGTCTGTCTGTCTGTCTGTCTGTCTGTCTGTCTGTCTGTCTGTCTGTCTGTCTGTCTGTCTGTCTGTCTGTCTGTCTGTCTGTCTGTCTGTCTGTCTGTGTGTCTGTATGTCTGTATATGTGTATGTCTGTATGTCTGTATGTCTGTATGTCTGTATGTCTGTATGTCTGTATGTCTGTATGTCTGTATGTCTGTATGTCTGTATGTCTGTATGTCTGTATGTCTGTATGTCTGTATGTCTATATGTCTGTAAGTCTATGTCTGTAAGTCTGTATGTCTGTATGTCTGTATGTCTGTATGTCTGTATGTCTGTATGTCTGTATGTCTGTATGTCTGTATGTCTGTATGTCTGTATGTCTGTATGTCTGTATGTCTGTATGTCTGTATGTCTGTATGTCTGTATGTCTGTATGTCTGTATGTCTGTATGTCTGTATGTCTGTATGTCTGTATGTCTGTATGTCTGTATGTCTGTATGTCTGTATGTCTGTATGTCTGTATGTCTGTATGTCTGTATGTCTGTATGTCTGTATGTCTGTATGTCTGTATGTCTGTATGTCTGTATGTCTGTATGTCTGTATGTCTGTATGTCTGTATGTCTGTATGTCTGTATGTCTGTATGTCTGTATGTCTGTATGTCTGTATGTCTGTATGTCTGTATGTCTGTATGTCTGTATGTCTGTATGTCTGTATGTCTGTATGTCTGTATGTCTGTATGTCTGTATGTCTGTATGTCTGTATGTCTGTATGTCTGTATGTCTGTATGTCTGTATGTCTGTATGTCTGTATGTCTGTATGTCTGTATGTCTGTATGTCTGTATGTCTGTATGTCTGTATGTCTGTATGTCTGTATGTCTGTATGTCTGTATGTCTGTATGTCTGTATGTCTGTATGTCTGTATGTCTGTATGTCTGTATGTCTGTATGTCTGTATGTCTGTATGTCTGTATGTCTGTATGTCTGTATGTCTGTATGTCTGTATGTCTGTATGTCTGTATGTCTGTATGTCTGTATGTCTGTATGTCTGTATGTCTGTATGTCTGTATGTCTGTATGTCTGTATGTCTGTATGTCTGTATGTCTGTATGTCTGTATGGCTGTATGTCTGTATGTCTGTATGTCTGTATGTCTGTATGTCTGTATGTCTGTATGTCTGTATGTCTGTATGTCTGTATGTCTGTATGTCTGTATGTCTGTATGGCTGTATGTCTGTATGTCTGTATGTCTGTATGTCTGTATGTCTGTATGTCTGTATGTCTGTATGTCTGTATGTCTGTATGTCTGTATGTCTGTATGTCTGTATGTCTGTATGTCTGTATGTCTGTATGTCTGTATGTCTGTATGTCTGTATGTCTGTATGTCTGTATGTCTGTATGTCTGTATGTCTGTATGTCTGTATGTCTGTATGTCTGTATGTCTGTATGTCTGTATGTCTGTATGTCTGTATGTCTGTATGTCTGTATGTCTGTATGTCTGTATGTCTGTATGTCTGTATGTCTGTATGTCTGTATGTCTGTATGTCTGTATGTCTGTATGTCTGTATGTCTGTATGTCTGTATGTCTGTATGTCTGTATGTCTGTATGTCTGTATGTCTGTATGTCTGTATGTCTGTATGTCTGTATGTCTGTATGTCTGTATGTCTGTATGTCTGTATGTCTGTATGTCTGTATGTCTGTATGTCTGTATGTCTGTATGTCTGTATGTCTGTATGTCTGTATGTCTGTATGTCTGTATGTCTGTATGTCTGTATGTCTGTATGTCTGTATGTCTGTATGTCTGTATGTCTGTATGTCTGTATGTCTGTATGTCTGTATGTCTGTATGTCTGTATGTCTGTATGTCTGTATGTCTGTATGTCTGTATGTCTGTATGTCTGTATGTCTGTATGTCTGTATGTCTGTATGTCTGTATGTCTGTATGTCTGTATGTCTGTATGTCTGTATGTCTGTATGTCTGTATGTCTGTATGTCTGTATGTCTGTATGTCTGTATGTCTGTATGTCTGTATGTCTGTATGTCTGTATGTCTGTATGTCTGTATGTCTGTATGTCTGTATGTCTGTATGTCTGTATGTCTGTATGTCTGTATGTCTGTATGTCTGTATGTCTGTATGTCTGTATGTCTGTATGTCTGTATGTCTGTATGTCTGTATGTCTGTATGTCTGTATGTCTGTATGTCTGTATGTCTGTATGTCTGTATGTCTGTATGTCTGTATGTCTGTATGTCTGTATGTCTGTATGTCTGTATGTCTGTATGTCTGTATGTCTGTATGTCTGTATGTCTGTATGTCTGTATGTCTGTATGTCTGTATGTCTGTATGTCTGTATGTCTGTATGTCTGTATGTCTGTATGTCTGTATGTCTGTATGTCTGTATGTCTGTATGTCTGTATGTCTGTATGTCTGTATGTCTGTATGTCTGTATGTCTGTATGTCTGTATGTCTGTATGCATGTATGTCTGTATGTCTGTATGTCTGTATGTCTGTATGTCTGTATGTCTGTATGTCTGTATGTCTGTATGTCTGTATGTCTGTATGTCTGTATGTCTGTATGTCTGTATGTCTGTATGTCTGTATGTCTGTATGTCTGTATGTCTGTATGTCTGTATGTCTGTATGTCTGTATGTCTGTATGTCTGTATGTCTGTATGTCTGTATGTCTGTATGTCTGTATGTCTGTATGTCTGTATGTCTGTATGTCTGTATGTCTGTATGTCTGTATGTCTGTATGTCTGTATGTCTGTATGTCTGTATGTCTGTTTGTCTGTATGTCTGTATGTCTGTATGTCTGTATGTCTGTATGTCTGTATGTCTGTATGTCTGTATGTCTGTATGTCTGTATGTCTGTATGTCTGTATGTCTGTATGTCTGTATGTCTGTATGTCTGTATGTCTGTATGTCTGTATGTCTGTATGTCTGTATGTCTGTATGTCTGTATGTCTGTATGTCTGTATGTCTGTATTTCTGTATGTCTGTAAGTCTGTATGTCTGTCTGTCTGTCTGTCTGTCTGCCTGTCTGTCTGTCTGTCTGTCTGTCTGTCTGTCTGTCTGTCTGTCTGTATGTCTGTATGTCTGTATGTCTGTATGTCTGTATGTCTGTATGTCTGTATGTCTGTATGTCTGTATGTCTGTATGTCTGTATGTCTGTATGTCTGTATGTCTGTATGTCTGTATGTCTGTATGTCTGTATGTCTGTATGTCTGTATGTCTGTATGTCTGTATGTCTGTATGTCTGTATGTCTGTATGTCTGTATGTCTGTATGTCTGTATGTCTGTATGTCTGTATGTCTGTATGTCTGTATGTCTGTATGTCTGTATGTCTGTATGTCTGTATGTCTGTATGTCTGTATGTCTGTATGTCTGTATGTCTGTATGTCTGTATGTCTGTATGTCTGTATGTCTGTATGTCTGTATGTCTGTATGTCTGTATGTCTGTATGTCTGTATGTCTGTATGTCTGTATGTCTGTATGTCTGTATGTCTGTATGTCTGTATGTCTGTATGTCTGTATGTCTGTATGTCTGTATGTCTGTATGTCTGTATGTCTGTATGTCTGTATGTCTGTATGTCTGTATGTCTGTATGTCTGTATGTCTGTATGTCTGTATGTCTGTATGTCTGTATGTCTGTATGTCTGTATGTCTGTATGTCTGTATGTCTGTATGTCTGTATGTCTGTATGTCTGTATGTCTGTATGTCTGTATGTCTGTATGTCTGTATGTCTGTATCTCTGTATGTCTGTATGTCTGTATGTCTGTATGTCTGTATGTCTGTATGTCTGTATGTCTGTATGTCTGTATGTCTGTATGTCTGTATGTCTGTATGTCTGTATGTCTGTATGTCTGTATGTCTGTATGTCTGTATGTCTGTATGTCTGTATGTCTGTCTGTCTGTATGCATACATGTGAGCTAAAAATTAAAAAATATCAAAGTGCGAAAAATAATTTTTTTAAATTTTACGCAATTTCAAAAATCATATCGAAAAAAGTTTATTAAAGATTAACTTTATGTAAATCATCATTTCATATTCTACAGAAGCGCACCTTTTGTTAAAAAGACGTCTTAAGGTGCGTACTGACTTGCAACAAATCACTCCAAACGCGCAAAACACTACGAACATTCCGATCTTTTTCCTCCGAATGCAACAAACATTCGCGCGCAAAAGATCGTCGTGTTTTCAAAGTCATTTGAAATACCTCCTAATACGGGGTTCTATCGATTTCGCGAAATTTTGCTTGATTCTGCCCTTCAAAAGTTATCTAAATTCATATAAAATCTTCCTGGTATAATTTCAACCCTACCGACACAAAACAGCCGCGGCCCTTTTCGGGTCCGACCAAAGTATTTGTCGGCCGCGGCGTCACTAAAAAGAAATGAGAACAAGATTTCCAACACTTCCCTCGCGGAAATCACATAAACTACAGGTAAATATAAATCGAACAGAAGTTCCAGGATCCTTGTATGTGGGCATATCCTCAAAAGGTGCGCTTCTGTAGAATATGAAATGATGATTTACATAAAGTTAATCTTTAATAAACTTTTTTCGATATGATTTTTGAAATTGCGTAAAATTTAAAAAAGTAATTTTTCGCACTTGGATATTTTTTAATTTTTAGCTCACATGTATGCATACAGACATACAGACATACAGCCATACAGACATACAGACATACAGACATACAGACATACAGACATACAGCCATACAGACATACAGACATACAGACATACAGACATACAGACATACAGACATACAGACATACAGACATACAGACATACAGACATACAGACATACAGACATACAGACATACAGACATACAGACATACAGACATACAGACATACAGACATACAGACATACAGACATACAGACATACAGACATACAGACATACAGACATACAGCCATACAGACATACAGACATACAGACATACAGACATACAGACATACAGACATACAGACATACAGACATACAGACATACAGACATACAGACATACAGACATACAGACATACAGACATACAGACATACAGACATACAGACATACAGACATACAGACATACAGACATACAGACATACAGACATACAGACATACAGACATACAGACATACAGACATACAGACTTACAGACATACAGACGTATATACATATATATATATATATATATATATATATATATATATATATATATATATATATCAAAATTAAGTAAGTTTATTCAATATTTAGAGTCATTTAGAATAAAACTGTAGGTACAGACAGACGGACGGACAGACGGACGGACAGACAGTCAGACGGACAGTCGGACAGACGGACAGATGGACAGACAGACACCATAGCTCACCCTACTTATAGTATACGTGTGAGCTAATACATTATACTTGGTATTAAACTGGTCCATTGGTCGGGTCCCCGGGTATCGCAAAGAGGTTTTTTTTTTGTGGACCAAAATTAGTTAACATTATATTATACATACATTAATTGTGTTAGCTTAGGTGCCCAAAAATTGGGAGAGTATTTTATTTGCAAATTATTTTTGATTCTTTTTCTTTATTTACTATTTTTAAAATTCTCATTATAATCGGATTAGTAGTTTACTTTTCTTAAATGACGTCATTTTGAATTTTGAAAAGTCGAAAAATTTGAAACTTGTGGGCAAACAATATTTCAACTTACCCACACACCGATTGATTT